>OY757919.1:108205172-108725172 GCA_963585895.1 Sepioteuthis lessoniana
CCTTCAACGGTCGAATACTCAACTACTGTCTTTTCAAATCCTCAATTCTCAGGACCATCTCTTCTGGGCATGACGTCATCCACACTCTAGCCCAATTCCCTGTCTGGGGGTTTATTATGACAAATGATGATTGACATATCCTTTACGCGCGGGCGTAAGACTGCACCATCTGACTATGCACCTGGACTAAGTGACCCGAGTAGTTCAAAAGCCTTGCCAAACTAGATAATAAAAATAATTAACGAAAGATGATTGATATAAAAGATCATTACCTTAATTATACAAAACAATCCTTTAACGCATATAAAATGTGCGTGTGCGTGCAGGAAATATTCAAATACATAGGCCTCTTGGGTGATGTAATGGATAACAAACTTCTCGAGTAAGTTCGAATCTTATTGGGTACCCCATTCATACGGCCTTGTGCCATATCTAAGTAAATTTGCATCTTAGTAAATAACTAATACCTATGTCCTTATAGAGGTGGAACGCTCCGAAAGTAATGCCTCATATTTTTTCTGCGGAAACAACAACAGATACAGGAGACTCAATTACACTGCCTAATAGAGCAAGTTTTCAGCGGCAAAACCCTATTTTCCCCCTCCTCTCATAGCTTCCACCATTGGCCATGCATTTTTGCTATTGACAAACAATAACCCGTGTGCCACTCGTAAGACTATTTTTGTTTGTTGTTCCATAACGTTGGCTGCGGAGGGTAGTGTATGACGAAAGCCTTTGAGCTGATTGCAGCTTGAGCGGTACATTACAAAATAGCGCCAGACATGAAAACAAAGGCGTTTTCTTGGATTCTTACGTGCGGAAAAAGCTGCATCTGTTGTCATTCATCGACGCTTGTTAAAAGTTTACGTAAACCAAATATGAAATGTAAGTCCAGTTAGGTGGTGGTGACAGCAATCTGAGGGACACGTCACGTTCAGTGTATCTGTCCACTCATGAAATAAAGAGCGCCTTGATCAGATTATCCTCACGAATCTGGACGATGACAGATTGATTTCGTAGTCAACATCTTTTTGGCAAAGACGCTGTCATTGCTGCAATGAAAAAAGTGGATTTATTCCACTGTTCGAGATTTTTGATAAAACATCCACTAAACTGAAGTATCCAGTAGAATTTTTATATCACTGCAATCATCATCATCATCATATCGCGCTGGTAGCACGGATATCCCTGACCCTCTCTCGCCACTCCTCCCTATCGTTCATCGCCCTAGGTAGGTCTTCAGGACAACAGCCTGTATCCTCACATAGCTGCTGAATGTACGTTCGAGCTGGTCGTCCTGCTTTTGCGCGGCCATGTGTGGGGATCCATAAGAGTACATCCCCATAGACTTGATAATAAAAAGCAGTATCCTTAAATATTTCCTCTTCTCTGTAACAATCTTTTCATGTAAAATAGCTAGCTATATAAAAAATGACCATTTAATATTTTGGGAAATACTAATTTCTGACTCTCTGTGGCGTCGTGGCTAACCGGCTGAACTGCGACATCGTTTCGAAAGCAAATATTTAATGTGCCATTTTATTGAACAATTATGATTTCGATTAAAGTTATATGATTCAACATCAAATATAAATGGAAGAATTTAAAGAAATGATAACTGCTTGTAATGAGTAGAGTGGCTAATCAGTACAAATATTTGATATCATTCACAAGTCTAACTAAAAATTTTCTCAACAATTGTGGATTCGGCAAACACCGGTCACAGACTTCAGTTGTATGACATCAAGGTCTTTACTTGATGTAGGCTTTCTTGGTGATCTTCGTTAGTTGGTCAGAAATCAGACATGGCCAATGTGACTATCAAACTATAGGGTTTTATCAAATTGGCTTTCTCTTAGCCGAACTGTCTTACATTCTCGTTTTTTTTTTTTTTTCGTTTTTGTTTTGCAATGGCTTGAAGTGTAGAGAACAATTTAAGACATGGCATATAGGTAGAAAGATTCATGCCTTTACCAAGAACATTATTACAGAATGAACAAAAAATTCCCACCGAGGAATTGAACTGGAATTTGCTGATTCTGTCTTCCGTGCTTATAACCGTTACGCCACCCGTGCACCTTCCGTGGTGTAGTCGTTATCGCCGTAGGAAATGAACACGGCGATACGAGTTCAAATCCTGGACGAGACTGATTGCATTTCACATAGCACTAATACCCTTGGGAAAGGTATGAATCCAATAATTCTCCCTCCAGCTATGGGTAAATAGTAGGACAGACTAGGTTCTTCAGCCATGGTTAGGCAACTAGTCTAGGAGAAGGAAAACTCTGAATTCACACCTGTTAAACTCTGCTTAAAAATTGACCTTGTGTCATATCCTGCCCGAGCGGAGGGGTTGGTAAATAGTACCTTCCGGACTATTTTTGTTATTTTCCATTACCCACATGTGTATTTGGCATTCTGTTAGACCGAATTTACATCAGATTTGTCCTTTTGAGGAACCAAACAAATATCTGCTTGATGGAAAAAAAAAACACATGCAAGCAAACAATTTTTTTGCTTTTGTAGGTGTAAAATTCTCAGACTCTCCGAAGAATCCTTTTGAATTAGAATTTTTATTATTCGTTATGCAGTTTGAATGAAAATGTTTTTGTATTGGTGCATAAATCTTGTAAAATTGGGCTGTGTATTCATGTGCTAATGAATAGGAACGTGTGTGTGTGTGTGTGTGTGTTAGCTGTAGTTTCTGGTCGAAAAGAGATTAGTGGAAAGAAGAGAGACAAGATGGCGGAATATATGCACATAACGAAAAAAAAAAAGACATTAAATTAAACTGGCTACCGTTACATTTGTTTCTCTTTCTGCTCCATTTAATGCAGCCTTGTCTGCCGCTTATCATCCTCGCTGATGCAGAAAAATGAATTAAGGTTTGACCCTTTGGCAAGAAAATGACACCGGCATATAAAATTGAAACACTGGAAAATATCTTTTCTTCACACTATTGAAATTGAAGTTACCTGCTCTTGTCGTTTTAGTTTATTTTTAAAATTTAGTTATTTCTTTTTCTGCTTCAACTAGATAATACTGAGAAGAAAGTGCAGAGTCGGGACAATTGCCCCAGGATCAAAGTGTCGCACCCTGGCATTTCAAATATTCCACTAAATTAAACTTGGTACATAATTAGTTTAAAGTAAAGGACCACATGTTATTGACCGACGGCCAAGTAATGAAGACGCCAGTCGACTCTTTAGTGTACTGTAGGGAGATGATGTCTGGGGATCAGGATCATTTATTTCTCTTTCTCTTTTCCGTGTCCCACCCAAAGACGAGAACGGAGAAGGAACAGACATAAAAATCAAATTTAGAGGGCAATTAGTGTAACGGTTATCCTCGTAAGAAATGGAGTCGGTGTCTCTACTTTAAATTCTGGACGAAGTTGTTTGCGTTCACTTCGCGCTAATACTCTTTGGGAAAGAGGTATGCATCCCTCTTTCTCGCCACCCCTAACTATAGGACAAGAGTATGATAGAGTTGGTTCGCTTGACTTGGTAAGGCAACCAATCTCGGAGAAGGAAGACTGAATTCAAACCAGAAGCACACCAATTAAAAATTGACCTTGTACCACATCCTGCTCATTGCGGAGAAGTTTGGTAAATACATACTGTGACGCGAAAGGTTTACTTTTATCCCAAAACGGGGTTTTATTTTCGCATGTGTGAAGACGGGGCAGGTTGGCACTTGATCCCTTATAGAATAAGTCCTCGTTCAGAGTTTTTTCTCAGGCATATAAGAACTGGCATATTATGTGGGGGATCAATTTATGTCCAGACTGACCGCCGCTGGCAAGGGGTTCCAAATTTCACACTATACACACACCCACCAAGGCCACTAAACTTCCACCCCTAGAACAACGGAAGATATGGACCTATAGGTTTAGTCGAAATATCATATTGTAGTAGTCGGCAACTCCGGTTTCCCGTGTGATATTTTAAAGGAATTTATAGGACAATACTAAGCAAGATAACATAAGGCGAACAGAAGCTGAAAAGGAAGCATGAAGTAACAAATTCGTAGCAGACGCCGCAAACAACAACTTAGACCACGTGGTAACATTAAAATACATGAATCTTTTCCTACAATTATATACACCTTCAAAGTGTCAAAATATATAATAAATGAACAGTCCATGAACATAAATGTCTTTCTCCTTTTCTTTTCTTTCGTTTTCCTTCAAATTGAGAGAGAGAGAGAGAGAGAGTATACAAAATTTGGTATAAGGAGAAACAGTCCCAAAGTTACTTATCTTATTTTTCGACGGGGTTCCACTGGAGAATCTTTCTTCTTTTACGGGCTAATAGACTTTAGGCTATTTTTAACACTGGCTTGAAGAAAATGGCTTCTTCGTGTCTCGCAGATATTTTTTCGTCTTCTTCACCCGGAGTACTTGGCTTTTGGTTCTGTCTCCTACGAACCCTGCCAAACAACTAACTTTTTTCTTTTCTATTTCCGCTGACGGGAGGGAGTCCCCACTTCCGTTTTAGGGTCCCAGCCAATCGTTTGACTTTTACCTTCCTCCCCCCCCTGGTCAGGCGATTTTGTTAGGGCTACTAGATGTCACCCAAGTCAGGTTACTGAGTACAGACAGGTTGCCCCAATTTACCACCATGCCCTAACGGTCATTCTCTGAGGGCTTGCTACTGTTAATTCAAACGAGAGGATAGCAGTCATCCCACTTCCATCGTCTCAGTGGGATATCACGTGACAATACTTTAATCAAATGTCAAAGAGCAAAAGATTTGATTCTAGACAAAACGAACGAGGAATGGCTGATCATAGGCAGAGTGCACAGGTACTACATTCTCGGCAGAATTTATGATCTACTCGAAAATAATTCCATCATTTTATCACGTTCTATACAGTCCATTAAATAAGCGTCATTAAGTTTTATAAGTTCTTATATACAACATTCGTTTATCTGTCTGAGTCAAGAGTCAAAAGTCAACTTGTGTTTATAATTTTAGGTCATATTCTATTTGGTTAAAGTGAACATCGAGGTTGTTTTTCAATTAAAGACAAATCCTGATACAAGTTAAACACAAGAGCCAATTTGAGACCGGTTCATTAACATGGTGATGTTATATTGGGGGAGGGGGGCTAAATTAAATTATACATCTCTATAGATCAACAAAAATTTATTCCTCTCATTGAAGCAATAGGGTTTAGAAATGACGATGATAATTTAGTTTTATCGATGAAAACTTTTTAAATGCGCCCATTTGAGATAGCGTTTTCTTTACTTCAGATAAAATTATAAAATAAAATAGCAAAATCTAATGGAGCAAAATGCAATAAGTGGTTAACCCCTTGTCCCTTCCTTCTCTTTAATAGCTTTACTATCATATATTGTACTTAGTAAATGTCTGTAATTACTTTGGATATAAAAGACCCTGTAACGAACAGAAGGATTCTGGTGATAATCGCATTCTCATTTTGAAACTTGTAATTGCTCTCAACCCCTTAGGGAAACGGGCTGTAACTCTATTGATTTCTGAGAGAGAGGTGGGGGGCTTCAAAATCGGATAAATGATTTGCTGACAGCTGTTCTTGTCTGGCGCTACAGTGGTAAAGAAAGTTATTAAAAACTAGTGATTAAAAAATTCCATGAATGCTTAATTGAAGAAACTTGATTATTTTTGGTCTACGATACGACGTCGGTACTCTTTTGCTTGTGTTTCACCCTCGAGACGATTTGATCAAATCATTTTTGCTTCAGATAAGTTTTTAATTTAACTTGGATTGATACTGACAGGTCCAGGAAATTGAGATTGGCAGAAGAATGTTCGTCACCTTCAATATTGTTCACGAGACAAAAAAAATTCAATGTGTTTCATGAAAAAAGTTCAACATTTTTTTGCGAATATTTAATTGTCAAAAATTCTTTTGTTTTATGATTTAACTCAATTTTGTAGTTTTTCTGGAAGTATAACTTTTGTAATTTTCTTTTTGGGTTCCTAAAACGATGGACTTGGTCGAACCTCAAAGTGCGATGGTTAATATATTCGTCTCGCAAGCCATTATTAATGGGTTTTATTTTTTGTGTCAATTCCAATGTATCTCACAAGGCTTTTGTGTGTGTAATTAGCTAATCTCACTCTGACATGAGTACTTTTGGTAAAGGCATGAACCCGACTCTCCTTGTGTCACATCGTCAATCATCTTGATAATAGCCTTGGCAATGACGTATCTGGATAGTAACCCGAAAAGTCTGAAAAGAATGCTTGGGGAATGATTCCCATTGTCCAGAAAGATGCAGTACTTACAAACAGAAGCTAGTCGGGTTGATAAAAGCTCCTATTCTTCAATTACAGAAGGAAAATAAATTAGTTTGGTATAATTTTGATAATTTGCTTCGTTTGCTTGTCAATATAATTCCCTCCATTTGGATGTGTGTATGTTACCTATGGAATCCGAGAATAATGGGCCAATCTTGTGAAATTGATCTGACCTTTTTTTATTTGCTTTCTCGAAAAATTATGCATTCGCTTAGAAAGTGAACAAAACCTTTCTGAGTATCCTCACCCTCACGAAGAGATTGGGATTTATGGAAAGAAAATGACTGAGAAAGAACACCTTCAACCTACAAACACCTTGGTGAATGGACGAATTTTGATGAAAATTGGCATGTGAACTCCAGTGACCTCAATAAATGCTTTAAAGGCATTTGAAGGAGGAGAAACGGAGGGTATTCTATTTCCCGGTGGGTATCCGGAACATTTTAGTGAAGGTCTAATTCCTCCAGAAAGCAAATACATTTCCCATCTAGAGGACCTCCACTTCACCAGAGGACAGTGACTTAAAAAAAAAAAAAACAAGCTCCTGTCGCCCCAGAAATGTTTTAACTGGATTCCTTAGTGGGTGTCACGTTCTAATGTTCAGTTGTGGGATTATCCGTCGACAGTGATCAGAGGAGAAAAAATCGCGATTCTCTAAAAGCTATTGGGTGGTCAAAACTTATCGATGCATGAAGTGAACGGAAACTTTCCGGTCAAGTAGGCAACAACAGAAAGCTTATTTGGGGAAAAGATGCAGATATCTTTAGTGAAAGTGAAGTATATCGTTCCTTGTTGTACATAGGGTTGCGTAACCACACACCAGAGTTCACATGCACACCGATATCAATTGTGGAATACGTGAACACTGGAACTGAACCTTGTATCAACGGGTCACCTGATCCGATGATTTTTGTTGTCAAGGAGACAACAAGTGAAAAACAGGGTATGTGTACTTCGTTATCCCAAGAAAGCGATATGGATGCTCAAAAGGGAAAACAAATTTGTCAAGGGAGTGTGATGGTTTGGACAACATTCTGTTTGGAAAAGTTGGGTTCTATCATTTATGTAAAAGGTATTTTGCTGTGTACCATCCACTTGAATATTATTAAAGACTAAGTACATCTCTTTATGACAACATCCCTTTTATAACGCCAATAGTAACTGCACCCTGACACAATGCTGCACAACTTCCACGGGGATTGTTTCAGGAAGATAAAGATTTCATTGCCTTTCGCCAGCAACCAAACTCATCAAATCTTTATTCCATTGATCCCTTATGGAATGGATTGGATCAACAAATTACACAGAACTTGCAGAGACGTTAACATCCTGGAATCATCGCCTAGATAAAGCTTTTTGAGGTTTCATAGAATCTGTAACTGATCAGATAAGAGATGTTTTGCAAAAAGAGAAATTATTATTGGTTTATCAGGCAGATGGTCCTAATGTTTTATCTAATATATATATTGTTTTAGCTTTGATATATGTTAGAATACTAACAGTCACCAAGCACCGTTTACTCTACCTGGACTATCTTAGATCTGCATATAGCTCTATCACCAATATTAAGCACTCTCTGTATATAAATATAACAAACTAATATATATATATATATATATATATATATATATATATATATATAAGTTTGTTATATTCATATACAAAGAGTGCTCAATATTGGTGATGTAGCTGTATGCAGATCTAAGATAGCGTTTGTGTGTGTGTGTGAGAGAGAGAGAGGGAGGGGGGAATTTGTAAATAATACGTGTTACTTGAACACTTGGTATAAAAGTAATTAACGAGGGAATATGGGTTCCGGAAGCCATCATGCTTACCCACTAAGCAAAGGCATGAATCTGACTCCTTACGTTCTTTCTTACCTACAGTCATCTGGCATACCTGTGTGTGTGTGTGTGTGAGAGAGAGAGAGAAATTGTTTCTCTCATAATTGACTTGGGCAAACATGAGTAACAAAATGACTGAAATATCTATTATCATTTTTGATAGATGGAAGATGCGATCATATATGAATGAGTGATATACGTGAAGTAGGGCAGATGCCAGGTCCTTTATTCACTGGTGACTTGATGAACGTGATTTGTACCCAATTAAATGAGTGAATGATCAATTTCCATAATGGGAACATCTGTTCATTCAGAACAAACAAAACAAATACATCCAAAACTGCTTAGAGTGAACGACAACAAACAATTTTCTGGATGCCAGTTTGTTGCAGTGTAAATAGTTGTAAGATTTATTTAGTCTGAAATAATCTGGTGCAGGGATAGCTTTGACTTGTGATACTATCGTTATGGGAGGTATCTCTTAACTAAATTTTATTTGGCACAGATATTCTTATAGATAGGAATACATGACGATTATTTATTTCAGTTGATTCAGATATCATGGAGTTGTGCCTCTTTTTGAAAAACAGTTTTGAAAAAACTTCTAAGATGATGTGTCGATGAGTAGCCGTCAATAAATCAACACAAATTATGAAACCTGACGTCAGAATTGGCTTAGCCAAACAGAGGTTCTTGCTAAAAAAGAAAAAAAATAACTAAGACGGAAAAAAACAACGTTTCGACTAGAAGCGTCAGAGATTTAGCACTTTCCGAATCCGACAGAACGGACCATATGGTGACGAAGATTCGAGAGATTTCGACTCGCATTAAGGTTGCACGAAGACACTGGGCCATTTCAAATTAACACTTTAATTTACTATATGAGTAGCAAAGCTGAAAGTGTATATAAGATATATACGTTTTTAAAGAAAGATGAGAATGATTTCAACACAGTATTAATAAAATTCGAAAACTTAATTCATCCCGAAGAATCGTAAAAACTAAATTTTATTCAAGAGTTCAACACCTCGAAGAATCTATAAGAACAAGAACAAGAATATTGCAACTTGGCAAATAAGAACGAAGAAATAAAGGATAGTTTTATAATTGAATTCCAAAATAAAAGACGATCGGAATATCTACTGACTTGAAACTCGACAAAACCTTAAAAATAGCGCAAAGTTCAGAATAAGTCAGGCACAAATAGAGGGAAGACAAACAAAATACATTAACGAAATTCGAACGAACCGGATAATGACTTTGTCCAGTAGGCTGGGGGTGGGGGCTGTAGAATACACCGACTGCTTCTTTGCAGAAGGGTAAGACCCCCTCCCACAACGAGTGTCCATTTTATATGACACTAAGCAATCTGATAGTGAGGTTCCATAATACTGGAGTTTTGGAGAATGCAGAGTATCCTTTCATTTCCATCGCTCCCAGGTCCACTCTGGTCCGGAATTGTAGCAACTGATAGGGTCCTATCTATGGTTCAAATAGAACTAAACTGTGTACTTATGCTAAACTAATTTGTTTGAAATTAAACTGTTTATATGTATAAAAATGGATTTGGCATTAATAACCTACAATCGTTGATGTGCCACCAAACTAAACCCGCTAAAACTCGACAGGAAATACAGCCGGAAAAATGTAGTAAATGTAATCGACATCATGACTGGAGCCGGTGTCCTATGAAAAGGAAACTCTGTAGAAAATGTAACCGCCTAAGCCACTTTACGAAAAAAATTGACATTTCCATGGAAATAAATTTGTTGCATGGCAATGCAGGGAAGGAGAAAAGAAAGGAGAAAAGGTAAAAAAAAAAAAATGAAGACAAACATCTAGGTTAAAAACCAGGATAAAATATTTTCATGAATGCAATAAAAGACACAGATTGTAAGAAGGATAAGTTTGGTGCTTAGGACATCGGTTTCGTATGCGTGACGTGGACTGGAAGTAGTTACTGTGGATGGCTGGTTTCCTTTAGATGCACGGATGGCACAGACTAGCATTCTTTTCTTGGCATTGCAGCAGATAGAAGCTGGTACGGGATAATCGCCGAAGGGTCAATATACAACACTGGTGTTGAAGATAATAATGTAAAATCTTTTGTGCTGCACGTATTTATGTGGAGAGTGTAGCCGGTGGCGAGATAAAACCGTGGACATGGTACCTTCGTTGCTGCTATTTACAGTCGATAAAACGCCCACGGAATTGCTGAGTTTGCACGTTTATGTAGTCAGATCGTTAAGTGGACCTTTCTCAGGGAACAAACCACGAAATAGAGAATAGCTGAGACCAGGAACTAATGGCCGCACGAGGACTTCCATAAGTATCGGTACGTTGGTGTTCTTAGCTGAACGCTCCTAAAGAGGAAGATACACCACGTTGTTGGACTAATAGCCCAACGCGTGTGTGTTTTGGCTGGCTGCCAAGGGTCAAGAGGTCGATTAGCCGATACCAATGTGTGTGCGTATATATATATATATGTCTCGGGGTTCCTGCTTATGTTGCCTTCTCATTTATCAAAGAGAGTCACACGACGTGCACCTCTTCTCATCATATTTGTAGGGTAGCCAATGTTCAGGTGGATGAATATCGTCCTATTTCTCTCTTTTTTTTTTTTAACCCTGACAAATTCATGAATCATGACAAATTTTACATAACGATTTCAAAAATCACGACCTTTTCACCATTCTTGTCAGCATATTCTTATCATCACTCGCAAGATGGTGGCAATAATATCAGTTCTGCTTTTCGAATAAAGGTACTCTCATAAAAATAAGACTGTGTTGGCAAGGGTGGGGAACAGGTGGAAACTACCTGAAATCATAATATTATAAACATACTGTTCCGTGGAATTTCCTTAAGCCATGAAAATTTACAGCAAAATTTCGTTTGTCGGTGATGAAAGGACGTGAATGATTGAATGTCGAAGTTGATAAAATAATTGACTTTTTTTCTTTTTTCGTTTTTACCAGTGAAGAAGAATTTTGAGTTGTTTTAGGGATAAAAACTCAAATTTTTTTATGACTATTAACTTTTTTAGTTGTTGCTCCAGATCAAAGTTAGAAAGTCTATTTTTGTCAGTATTAACTTTAGCTTAACACAAGATGAAAAAAATAATCTGTGACGGTGGAATTTACGAACAAAGGCTTGCGCGACAAGTATTCTAAAAACTGTTTTAGAAAGCGGGTAGTACTTAAATGAAGAGTAAAAAAAACTTAGATACACACACACACACACACACGTGCGCGCGCAAATGCAGTGGATATAACCAAAATAAATTTGAATTCCGGTTAAAGCTGCAAATGTTTCTTTCACACTCATACCATTTAGAAAAAAGTCATGAACCCACTTTTTCCAGTGGTTTGTAATCAGTGAATGACAAATGCTTCATCACTGATAAAAAGAACCCTCTACCATCATTATGTTTACAGTTGTACCCCCACCCCTAAAAAAGCAGCAGCAGCAAAGAAAAAAGGATTCAATTATTTCGATGATGTTTTTGTTGAAATTCACTTTAGTCAGAACTAGTTAATACTTACAGTCGGGCCTGAGGTTATCTGCCCGAAACCACTTTTGTAGGGGTGAGTTACCTGCCCTTAGACTTTTGTTTGTTCATTTGTTATTGTTTTAAAATAAATGAAACACCTCGTGTGTTGATAGCAGTCCTGATGTGTTGCTTCATTATTTGATTGGAAGTTATCTCATGTCTAAATGACTAACTGCGCTTGCCAGAGAGAAAAAGGTATGTCTCTTTTTTTGAGAGTTTAAGTCAACAAATTCCCAACAGTTATGACATACTAAGCCTCGATTAATTTCTCGCTGTGACATTATTTTTTGCACACCCATTGAAGATCAAACTCTCTGTATTCATCGTAATTTACTCAGTTAAGCTTTACAATTGTCAGGATTGAACAAGCAACACTAAAACCGGTGAAATTTTTCTATATTAGAAACAAATCAAATTTAAGAGCACTTTCGTTGCTTAAGACACTTTGTTTTGTTTTTTGTTTTTTTTCTTTCTTTTGTAAAATAGAAAACGAAG
The DNA here is from genome assembly GCA_963585895.1 of Sepioteuthis lessoniana. Lineage (NCBI taxonomy): Eukaryota > Metazoa > Mollusca > Cephalopoda > Myopsida > Loliginidae > Sepioteuthis > Sepioteuthis lessoniana. The sequence goes on from OY757919.1 coordinate 108,217,355, forward strand.
AATTTGTTGCATGAAAATAATTTTGTTCTTTTTTATGTCTTTTTCGACTTAAAAATCTAACAAGTGAAGAAAATTAAAGCAAGAAAATAAATAAAATAAAACGAATAGTTTTAAAAGATTCCAATGAATTTTTTAAATTAAAAAAAGAAGAAAAAACTGGAGAAAAATCAATCCAAGCGAACAACAATGTTGTTTTAAACGGAAAAAAATATTGGATTTTGAATACTTGACTCAGAATGCCATTAGGATATTTCTATGCGATATTTTAAGCATGAAATTATTTAAAAAAAAACAAAAACAAAAAAAAACCTGCATTAAACAGTATATTGCGATGTTAAAAAATTATTTATAAATTAAAAATTTTTTGTGTGAAGCGTGAAATGATTTTTTTTGACTGACATCTGAAAAGATTTGAACTGAAACCGTCGGTCTTATTCGAATAAAACGTCAAAGTAAGAAAAGACTTCTGACACTTTGAAATGTTTCAACGTTCACAAATTCAATAAAAACAAGTTGTAAGCTTTTTTTAAAAATATTTGTTGCGTTCATCTTACTACAATTGTTATTAGAAAACTAGAATCGTCAAAAAATTCCGAAAATATGTAGATTAGTAGGTGCTCTTCAAATGTGGCCGTGTCTTATACAAGACTAAGCTTCTATTTCTTTTGAATCTTTTCTGATATTTGGAACGTATCTTGATCCAGAAACACCCTGTTGTCGTCTGGGTTTATAATACGCTGACTGCATCCCCTCCAGTAGGAGGGTGGAGTAAGTAACCCACTCATGCCAAAAGCAATGTTCTCAGTATGAGACTAAATTGCATCTTATAATGAGACTAAAGTTCTGAAAATTTGGGAAGTGGGGATAACCCCTTCATTGCCATTACTCTCAGGTCCACTCTGACCTGGATTGGTTGTACTTGTTGGGGTTACATCTAGAGATCAAAAAGATCTGTTTAAAAATTATTTGTATTCGGTAGGACCGTATGTGTAAAAAAAACTATACCAAAAAATGGAAATATGAACGTATGAGTGCGATTCCCTAACCTCTTGCCATAAAATAAGCCTTGACGAGTTAACATGCCGTTTCAATCAATCTTAATCCCTGAAAATGCACTTGTTGGTATAGCTTAACGGATAGAAGGCGGGATTAATTGCAGTAAAGTCCAACACTTTTTCTCTGGAAAGAATTTGTTTTGTCAAATTAAAAGCTGAACTTAAAAAATCCCTCTACGTTCAGAATTGAGAACGGAGCCCCTGGATGTAAATTCTTGAAAAATCTGTAAAATATCAAAAACGGGGCATTTTTGCTCCTTTCTCTTCTTTAGATCCCACAGATATATATACAGTAAACACCATTTAGTTTTACTTCCCACACATCTGTTCAAATATTGAATCTCTTTTAAAAATTTACCTGAATGAACCTAAAGAGACAAACTAAATATCTTAACGAGTCTCATTATCATCGCTCGAAGCAACACACTGGCCATCTCGACTACAGGAAGACAATTTTAAGAAGAGAAAGAAGATTTTTTTTCTCTGACCCTTGACCTTCTTATATTTATAATTTAAGTTAATGATTTTATTTCTTAAATAAAAGTTACACTTTTGTTTAAGTAGACACAAGGCCTGAAATGTTTTGAGGGGAGGGGGAAGGGAAGAAAACTACTATTCAATAGCTATTTTGTGGAACCCTAACTAGTCCCAATCATTTTCATTCGCTCTTAATTTCAGTTGATGATAATTACCAATATATATTGTTTTTTGTCATATTTTTCTACGTCACCACATGATGACGTGCTAAAAATATTTATAGCAGCTGCTTGACCCTTTTTTTCTGGTTGAAAATTAAAACACAAGTCTCGACTGAACGCCAGTTTTATTCTGCTTCAATTCAAGATACTGAACTAAAAGGGCGTATCGTTGACGGTAGCTATGGCTTTGTCGTGCCCCATAGCTGTGAAGGCGTATCGTTGACGGTACCTGTGGCTGTTTCGCGCCAAAGCTGTGCGGACGTATCAGACGATAGCTATGGTTGTTTCGCGCCAAAGCTGTGCGAACGGTCGGACGGTAGCTAAGGCTTGCGCGCCAAAGCTGTGCGGACGGTTGAATGATAGCTAAGGCTTTGCGCCTAAGCTGTGCGGACGGTCGGATGATAGCTAAGGCTTTGTGCACCAAAGCTGTGCGAGCGTATCGGGCGGTAGCTAAGGCTTTGCGCGCCAAAGCTCTGCACTGTCGAGCGAACAGGCCAGGAGGCTGCGGCTAAGATTGACGTTATCTTAGCGCTGCACAGGTAGCGAAGCGGTAGCTAAAGGCTAACCCATGCCTTTAGCGCTGCGCAGCCAAATGGACGAGCGGAACCTTTAGTGCATATCAATGCGATAAAAAAAGGAGAGTGAATCTACCACTAGAAGTGGGATTCAGCTTTGTAGCAAGGCGATTCGTAGAAAAAAAAAGAGGGGTGAATCTACCACTAGAAATGGCGGTGAGGTGAATGCAACCACGATAACATAGGATCCAACCTCGTGGAGCCGAGTGGCTCCTGAGAGCATCCGCGTTGTATTTATCCTACGTCCCACCAACGTACGAATATGGCACAAGGCCGTTTTTAAGGTGGGTCCTGTCGCAGGGCCGTAGCCCAACGCGATAGGCAGTTCCAAAAATGCCTCGGACCCCGTCGGCATTCCCCCGAGAGCATCCGCGTAGACCTCCGAATTTTTCGGCGCCGAAGCCTTTTTCATATGAAAGAAAGGGAACACCACCTCTGCCGCGCCACATAAATAGAAAGTTCTTCTATAAAAAATGGACGTAGAAAATAAGTACTTCTCTATCCCGGTATAGGCTAGCGAAGAGTATTACTTCCATTTTTATAGAATTATTTCTGTCAGAAGTGTTTTGCAAATGTTGATAAATGTTAATTGATCCCTTTCTTAGCTGTAACAGCCGGTTAGAGTCGAAAAAGGGCTTTGTCATTTCCGGCCGTACCCGGATGTAATTTTTCGAGGGTGCACGAGTAATCCGATCTGTTTATGTTTGTAAGCAGGTCGCGGCAAACTAATCACAACATTCTGAAAGGCAGAAAATTTTATTTTATTTTAAGTGCCTTCAGCGCATGCGCGAATCATATACGATGAACTTGTTAATAGGATCATCTATTGTGACCCAAAGTTCAATTAAAATTTTCTGATAATGGTACGATATTACATTTTTGAGATTTAAAGAATCTATCAATCTACCTATCGTACCGACAGAAAAAAGTAAAATCTTTCAACATGAGGTTGGTCCTTATAGGGTGCCCCACTATTGTGCACCTTTTATGCTAGATTAAATTATGTAAAATTTAGGCAACGGGGTTTAATCCAAAACTTACCGCAATAATATTCATGATAAAAATGTAAAAAAATTTTAATATTTTCAAAAAGTATTTTTATCTTTCCTTTGTATAAACATGGGATAACTTTCTGATAAGATACCAGAAAATAAAAAAAATCAGATATTTTCCTTCCGTTCAAAAAGAAAAAAGAAAACTGATGCAAATGCCACTACATCTGTCGATTTTGTTTCCAAAGAGGAGAATTAAATATTAATGGTCCTCCTTTTTTTGGAGTCATGACTATTTTTTACGAAGTGCCACGGCGTGTACTGTTTACTGATGTCTGTTTTATGTAATAGCACAAGATTTTAAAAAAAAATATCGACATGAAAGACCTACGGAAAGTGAGGGCAGTGATAAAAGGGATTATTGATTATTTTGCTTTTTGGACGTAGTCATGATATTTGGCTAGTTACACACTTCGGTGTCGTTTCAACCATTTATTTATTTCTCTTCTTCCCGCTGGTAATTATTCAAGTTGGCTGAGGGCATCATCCACTCGAAAATCAATCGATAAATTGTGTCTGAACCTCCAGTCACATCATCGATATTATCAAGTTTTTCTTTCATCTTATATCAACAAAAAATCACTGAATGATAAGATTAAAGATGATCGTTTCTTTGTAAAAGAAGGGAAATATCAGATGTTAGATGCCATTAGATCTGTCCGATAACCTGCAATATACATTTGATTAAGCTTCACATCATTTAAGAGAAACGAATCCAAATCTATTTAATATAAAGTTTTCAACTTGATTCGAGCAATTGGAAACGCGTTCAACTGACATGGGAAGAATTCTATATAAATTTACATCCTAAAAAGAATTCTATATAAATTTACATCCTAAAAAGATTACTTAAAAAAGACAAGACACAAAAGTTAATGATAACGTGTCGGCAGTTGCTGAGGGGATTTGGATTAGTGTAGCATGTTTGGTTGTCACTAGGGAAGAGGCATGAATGTACTCTGTTAGTGTATGGGGCTGAAGAAGGTTTTTCGGTTGGTGTGTATTGTCGTTAGTATTGTTGGGAGATTCTAAGATTTGTGACTGACTTTTTTTTTTCTTCTTCTAACCCAATTCACTTGTAATCTTATTTGTTTGTCGAACCTGCCTGGGAATTAAGGCCGGAAAGAAAAAGTCGAGGATACCTTGAGACTCAAATTTTATTTGTGGGGTTCAACGACTATTCTGTGGCGGTGGGAATGTTTCCCTGAACCAGTTGAAATAGTCGTGCTACCTCCAGATAAGGCGTTTTAAGGAAATCATGGAATTATCCGAGGCTACTACCAGCAGAAGACAAAATGTGCTGTTAAAGTTCAGGGCATAACAAGCATGTACACTCCTTACCAGCAGTCGAAAGAAAAAGATGCGTCTGTCAACGTCGAAGGGGGTTAAAAGCTTCTGATGGCGAGTTTCTCTTTGCGCCAGGAAGCCCCGCTTTTTTGACATGCGTTGATTTCGCTTCCTGACAGAGGCATCCTGGGAAACTGTTGCTTTTGCATTTATTCTTTTTTTTTTTTTCATTTTATTGTCTTTTTAATCCCGCAAAGTGACTGCTGAACAGTCTCTTAAAAATGGACGACTCAAAGAGACGAAAAAAAAAAAAAAAAAACCACGTATAGTCCAAACGGTTGTATTAGAAAGTGAATACTATATTCGTGTCTTTTCTTTAAGTACTCGGATGTGTCGCTGCCTAGCGTTCGATGTTAAATTCATTCTGCAGGCAAGAGGAGGTAATCTCTCTAGATACAATGTCATAGAGAATAGCATTACTAAAACAGATGTTTTTACATTGTTACATAGTTTAAAAGCATAAAATTGTGGTTAAGTTGGTTACCGGTGATCAGAATCGTCTAAATGAAATGAAGTATTTGCAAATAATATGAAACGTTGTGGCCAGTCATTTTTCATGTGAAATTAGTCCCTCGTTAAATATTTAACAATGAATCTGTATGATTGCATTAAGGGGAGTTGCTTCATCTCGCTGAAAGAATTGCATGTACTCACAATAACAATAAAAAACAAAAACTTCAACCCTCTCTCCGTATCGCAACAGCTCTCTTAAAACAACAGCCTTTTTCAAGTCTAAAATACGGAAAATCACAACCACAATCATTTTCAGGATTTCAAGTCTTGCTTCCCATCTTCGATCCTTTTTTTTAGGATCTTTGCAGGTACCAAGGAACGATGGCGCAGCAGCCAGCCAGACGCCGTAAACACTATGAACTAAGGACCAGTCCATGAATAAACGACACTGTTCCGACTATCGTCAGCACTCCGAGGCCATGTCGACCCCCCCCTGTTAACTAGTGACTGAATGAAGCAGGATATCGATCATCCGGCCTTTGCAATCTGATGCGTCCGCCTTTCCAACTGTCTCCACATTCCTGACCATGAAGCTACCCCATAACTTTCACGGAGCACCAATACTCTATCCTGATAGTCTAGACTTGCTATCGCCAAGAACTTTTCAACAGCCAAGTCTACGCTTGTTTGATCTTACCGACTTTCAACACCGCTGAGATTACATAAACACTATACAACTGCAGCGATTCTATTCACATGTAAACTTTTCCTGTACGATTCGCCAAATAATTGCCTGACATTTCAAATTTATCTTCTTGTCTTTGTCAATCAAATATCATTTATAAAACGTTTGTGGGATCGACATATTCATCGACTCCGCAACGATAGTTCCTTTATTTCTTTGAGATCGCGGAATAGTGGTTTTCAGAATAAAATTGAACAATCTTTGTTCTTCGCCTAGTCATATACTCTTTTTTTTTTTTTAGTAACAAGACAAATTGGTTGTCTTGCCCAGTTACTTTAAGAAAGGAGTAAAACAAATGAGTGGACGAGAATATTGGTGTGTTCTAAAAACTTTAATGTCAGCTTGAGAGAAAACCCTGTGCTGTGAGTCGTACAAAGAAAAGAAAGCAGTTGCGGATGTTAGAGCAGGAATTAAGCATCCAATTTGAAGTTTCGAGGAACAGTTGGTTTAGAAGGAATGAATAAATGATAAAGGAATGATCTTCTAGAGAAAACAATGGCCCTAAAATTAAATGCACTCTCCTCATGTTGATGTTGGTCTGTTCTGCTGCTAGGATAAGTGAGAAAGAGCTTAAGAGAGCGTTTGTTCGGCCTTTTATATTACCCGGGAAAGTTATCCGGACAGAATGGTATAAATCATCCTCATTGGACGAAATATAAATCGAAACTTCAACGGCCAAAATAATTCCCGCGCTTTGAAGTTATTTCTTTCTGCGACACTTTCTATCTTAAATCTTTCTAATCTTTTTTTAGATATCACTAAAATAAAGAACATAGATTATAAATTTTAAAAAGTTTTTTGTTGTTACAAAGTGATTTTTGCGCCTTTCTGTATGAGAAGCGTTCCTACGGAATTGTAAACAACAAATTTTCTTTGTCAAAATCTCAACCAACGACTACAAATTTTGTTTCTTTCTGCTCGTCTCAATTTTCCATTTTAACTCGGAGCTAAACGTCTGCAAATTAGAAAAAAATATACTTAAACATTTTGCTTTATCGACCATGTAAGTTCCATCATCAACTAATTCGGTATTATTTTTAACACAAACCTGATAAGTGTGTAGAAAGGCAGAAATTTATCTGATCATCACTTCTGCTTTGAAAATCAGCGCTTCATTGATTGATTTTAACGGCATGTCAACCCATATACAGTTATTTGGGAATCGTGTTCATTGTATATTCATATTTACATTTTTTTGTTTAATTGTTTCTGAAGAGTTTTTTGACGTTCGGTCCTATCAAATACGATTAATTTTTAAACAGATCTATTTGACCCATAGATAAGACCCTAACATGTACTACTTTGGATCAAAGAGGACCTGGATGTAATAGTAGTTGTATTCTGCACTTTCCAGATCTCTAGACCTAGAGCTTCACCATCCAATACAGTTTAGTCTCATATTTAGGACACTCATTTTTTGTTGGAGGACTCTTACTCCTTTGCAGGGTGATGACATGTTATTGTTTTGGTGTTTAGTTCCCCCACCATTTATGTTGGTTTATATTTGAATAGGCAAAGGAAGTATATATGAAACGACGTGTATTAAAGAACATTCAAAACAAAGCAGTACAAACAAAACTAAATTCATATATCAAGAAATACATGAAAAAAAAAAAGAAACATTACAAATATTCTAATATAGTCAGTTGAATATTCCTCTGTGTGTGCGTGTGTGTATGTAACTAACATGAGTCTGTTGAATATTCCTCTGTCTGTGTGTGTATTTGCGTATACTAACACGGATATGATGGAAAAAGACTAAATATTGAAAGTGTCTTGTTGACTATAAAGTGTATGTAGACTAAGTACTTCATGTAAGGTTTCGATAAATAGAAATATAGCAATGTGTGCTAGAAGGCATGTGTCTTCTCCCATGTTGGTTGTTTGTCTCTTTCGGGGTATGACGAAATTTCTGAGGCAGTGTTCGAGGCTGGAAAAAGTCTAACTGAAAAAGCAGAACAAGAAAGAAAAAGGTTGTAGAATGTATACATTTTCGTGGGGTTGACTGCTGGGAGTGCTTGGAAGACGAGAGTATATATAGGCAATTCTTGTCATGCAGTCGGCTCCAAATGCGCAGGACAAAATCAAAGTTGCGGACGTAGTTGTGAGCATTAACCACGTGACTTTCCTGACCGATAGGTTCCAGAGACTGATTAGTTTAACGACGTTTGTTTCGGGAACAAGTGGCATCACGGCCATTTTAAAATATTGGAGTGTAAATCCTATATATATATATATATATATATATATATATATATATATATATATATATATTATCCAGTTAGTGTCCAAGGACAGTAGATGTGGATTATTTTTTACATAGAATATATGAGGGTAATCATATAATCCATGAGAGTGCTCAATGTATGGCTATTGTTAGTTCCCTATTTATTCTCTAGGGTATAACAAAATTCACATTCAGAGCGTATATAGTACAATTAAATGGAGACTCAAACTCGGCTTAACCGAGTTTGAGTCTCCATTTAATTGTACTATATATATATATATATATATATATATATATATATATTCCCTACAATACAACGTATTCTAAACCCTGCCTACAAGGCAAGCACCGCTTGAAATATTCTTACTTTTACTTAGACCCGAACATTGACTAGTGGTACGGGTAGAAAGTAGTTTAACCTCTACAGGCAGTTCGAAGATATCAGTCAAGTTTAACAAAGACCAACGTTCATGAGGATTGAACTTAGTTCACTTATGAAATTTGCTGGAACGCAGTAATAAATAAAATATCAAATATTCCAAATAACAAAACATGAATTCACAAATATCTTCTAATTTCTAGAAAGTCTAGTGATACGAATATTTATAACTTCCTTCGAATAAACATTAGAGATTATTCAGTCTCGGGGCTTCAGTCAGAGAATCTTTATTAGATTAAGGGGAAAAAATCAATTATCATCATCTGTTCTAATAAGTAGACATCCATCTTGTCGATGACGCTAATCTCTTTAAGAAATAAATCATTGCTGAATCGAAGATGTCATGAATTATTCCATCAGAAAAATAAATGACTTGAATTTTTTAAATAAATTCTAAGTTGCTTCATATTAAGCACAGACTTGATAAAGAATTACTCCATTCCATTCTCTAAATTAAAATGGTTTATCATTATTAGTTACTTATTAGAAATTAAGAATTAACGAGTCGATTGATACAGAAAATTTATTTAAAATTTTTTTTTGGTGGGGGAATTTCAGTTATAGTAACCATTTAAATTCCGGGCTTATTTCCGAATAGGGCAATTTAATTACACAACGACATGTAGGGATACAATAGATAATTATCTACCATAGAGAATTGGGATGTCCGTTAGGAGCCTCGTGGTGTGTCACTCGACAGTCTTAGAAACCCATTCTTGACCTCTTTTAGCTTTTTGTTCTCTGATGTCTTAAGTTTATGTGTCACCATTTTCGTTTTTTTCCTAACTTTTCAACTAAACACCCATTTGTAATTACTTCATTTTTGATAACTTTCCACTGGAAATTCCACGCGCAAAGAACCGAATATCTACGTAGAAACAAGAATATTTGAAAAAATTCAGGGACCTATATAAAGGAGGCGTACTTAGCGTAACAGTTATAGTCGTTGGAAATAAAATCGGTGACCCCATTTCAAATCCGGGACGAGGCTGTTTGCTTTTCACTTCACCCTAATGTTCTTGGGGAAAAACATGAATTCAGCTTTCCCTCAGCTCTGGGTTAAGAATAATAGTTTGTTCTCAAAGTTTTGTTAGAAGCAAGACTCTGAGTGTCAATTCCACAATTAACAACATAATATAAACAACGCAGACAAAAAAGATTTCACTACAAGAAGGATAAAACAATAATTCTTTTATAACATAAAACAAACGAGGAAAAAAGTTAATTCAAAGTAGCAATGTTCGAATATGTTTGTTGTGTGTGTGTGTGTAATACAAATACGTTAGCTGAATGGTAGTGAGTGTTGTTTGAAATATTTGTGTGTACGTATTTTCACCGTCCAGTCAGAAGAAGTAAAAATGACCAAGTCATTCTTACATATGTGTGTGTGTGTATGTGTGTGTGAGTGTGTGTACGCGTGAAAATTAATAAAAAGTAAATAGCTAAGGAGTATGTATCTGCCCACTGAATGAATGTATATGTATGTGTTAGGCGACATTGAAGTCCATGAGAAGTTTAGTATATTGAAAGAGGGTAAGTATACAAATTTCATTGGGACTATGGCTGTAAATTCTTCCCATTTTTAGCTGTTGTGTTGCTGTCAAATTGTCTGGCAGAGTTGACAATGTTGGAGGCTGTGTGAGAGAGTGAGAAAAAGAGTGGTGTCTGAAGTTGTGTGTGGTTCACTGGAAGATCGGAGAGTGAGAGAAAGTTGCTTTCGCGGGTGTGAAATATATAGATTTCCTAGTCACATGATCAGTTCCAAACGCAAGATTTATTTTTGTGTGGAGCAAGTTCCTTTGGGATTCAAATACATGGACATGGTTGAAAAAATATATACGTGACTATTTTGTCCAATCTAGTTTCTGAAATTTTTTATTTTGACGCCTCACTATTTTTGTTTCAGGAACAAGTTTTCTACGAATGAATTTGGGATCCTATTTTACCAGAATTTTCCACTCCACATGCTCTTTGCTGATGGGTCTAAAATCTGGGAATATAAATCCAAAATAGGGTAAATAGTTTTGTCACATCTTGCCAGTAGTGGAATTGGGTAAATATACAGAACTACATAAATTGACTCTCATCAACAAATATTTGAGCACTTCCCCTAGTTTCATGTGTAGCAAACTGGCCAAGTCAATTATTATTAGTGACTTTGATTCTCACCAATTGCTAAGTAAGGTAGGTTTAGTAAATGATAACTCAACTTCACTACTTGTACTGAGCTGAATCTTGTATTCTTACTGTTAATCCAACAATACATAACACACACACACACGCATTCTTACACTGTTAATCCAACAATACATAACACACACATACACACACACACACACACACACATTCTTACACTGTTAATCCAACAATACATAAGAACTCACACACACATACACTCACACACATAGCTCTTCACTATGTTGAATTTGAAATGTAGTAATTAATTACTTCCTTTGTTTTATGAGCTCAAATCATAAGAACTAAATTGAGTTTTTTTCTTTTATAATTCTCTGACCAATCAAATTAATTCTTGGCAGCAAACAAAATATAAGCTAGAAGCTACTTGAATCAGATAATGAGAGCTACTGTAATGAAAATACATTGAAATTTCAGCAAAATCATTTTGAAACTTTGTCTTTTTCATACTTTTTTTCTCTCTTCAGCTGTCACTACACTTTTATGTCAATATATAAAGTTACTTTTGATTTGATACTTTATTTAGATATCACTTTTACTATTTGCACCTTTGAATCTTTCATCATAAACTAAACATTGTATCAAATTACTTATTATTCTACATTGAATGGCAAAATCTACTCCTCAACAATCAAATGTTGTATTCTTTTTAAATAAATAACATCATCAACATTTCTTTTGTAATCTGTGATTTTTATGCCCGATTAAGATCAATTACCAAATCTTTATTCATTGTTTCTTCCTTAATAAAAAAGGGTTTAATTCAGAAAATGGTTATTCATAGAAGACAAATACTAGTTCTTATAAGATCATCAGTTAAGAAGTGATAAGACTGCTCAGTACTTACATGGTTGACCACTTCATAACCACATGTAAGTATTGTAAAGTCTGTGTAACAAACTGAACAAAGCTTCATAAACAACAACAACTACAAATATTCTACTTGTTTATTCATGCAATTTGTTTTTAACTTTTTTTTAAATATAAAACAACAGGCAATCTTAATGATTTTGTTCAGTTCAGCCTCATTATTTTTATTTTCCTGTTGTAAATCTACAGTAATTAACAGAAGATTGAACTTATTCCTGCACTCCACATATTTCAATTGTAGGATTACCTGGCTTGTCTGCCAAAGAATTCTGCTAATAACTGCTGGATAGCATTGTCAAAGCAGTAGATAAGAGCACATTCGTGTTTCTAGGGACTGGGACATTTCGGTCCCTAACAAACCTTGTATCACATTAAACATGATGCCACAGAATAATACACTTCTTAAATATGTAACTCTTTCTCCAAAATTTTCATTTCTTGTAGAATTACATGGATGTACACAAAAGACATTTCTTCATACAATTTTTTATTTTGTATCTCATTTCATTTTGTATTCATTTTATTAAGTTTGCTCAGGCAATAAAATGTTAAAATCAAAAATGATTGAAGCTCAGTTAACTGGGGCTGTAAAATTCACTGACTGCATCTCTGCAAAGGGTGTAAGGCCCCTACCAACGAGTGTCCTGACATGACCAACACTAAACAATCTGATGGTGAGGCTACAGTCCTGGAGCTCAGGGGAATGTAGAGTACACCTTAATTGCCATTGTTTCTATGCACACTCAGACACAGGGTCTGATCTATGGGTAAAAAAGAACTGTTTGACATGTAAACTGTGGGCAAACACATGGCTTATGTTAAATGGAATTCTTAGAAAGAGAACTCTTTAAGTATTTAAACTGTGTGCAAACAAATGACTGATATTAAATTGAATTGTTAGTGATACATAACAATACTTGAGACAATTTAACTGTATGCAAATGAATGACAAATGTTGAATAGAATTATTAGTGTTGATTAGCAATACTTGAAACTCTTTAAATGTTTGCCTAAATTGAAATATTTGTATTTTCTAGCAAAAATTGGAACCATCTGACTGAATGAATAGTGTTGAATAGAATAATTAGTATTACATAGTGATACTTGTAACCACTTCACTGTGCGCAAACAAATGATTAATATTAAAACAAAACTCTTAGTGTTAGATAGAAACCATTTAACTGTGTAGAAACAATAGCAACACTAATGTGCAAACAAATTAGTTTTAATTCCTTTAAAAATGAAGTTACCTACAAAGTATTCACTCAGAAATCATATATATATATATATATATATATATCCATGTAAAAGAGTGCAAACAAATGACTGATGTTAAATTGTTAGTGTTACATAGCAATACTGGAAACCATTTAACTGTGTGTAAACAAATGATTAAAAGTAAATAGAATTATTTATGTTAGAAATATTTGAACCTTTTAACAGTGTGCCAAAAAAATGAGTTTAGGCTTGTTTAAAAATGTTATCTAAAAATGTTTACAAATCAAACATTTAAAATATAAAGAGGATTTGGCATTAAATAACCTACAAGGATTGATATGCCATAAAACCCAACCAAACCAACATGATTATTTTTGCATTTATTCAGTACAAAGAACATTAAACTGAATACAATTCCCCTGCAAATCATGACGGCCTGATGTGATGAGAAGTTACAATCTTCTGATTTGGAACAACATCATCTACAAATTGGTGACAATCTGATGTTTAGATATATATCTAAATAATACTAATTATCTTGACAATCTACAATGAACATTCTAATTCTAAACTAACTAGTCAGCTGGGGGTTTAGAATACACTGACCATATCTCTGCAGAGGAGTAAGAACCCCCTCCCCAACAAGTGTCCTGGGTATGACACTAGGCCATCTAATGGTGAGGCTTTAGTCCTGGAGTTTTGGGGAATATGGAGTACACCTTCATCACCATTACTCCTAGATTCACTCTGACCCCAGAGTGGTACTTACTCGTTAGAGTCCCAACTATGGGGATAAAATAAAAGTGTTTAATCATTTTCTAAACTTAAAACCATTTAAATGTGACAAATAAAATTATTTGTTTTTGATAGCAAAACTTAAAACCATTTAATAAGTGCAAATAAATGAACCTTGGCTCATGTAAAAATTGTTACCAGCAAACTATTCCTTTACAAATCATACATATTTAATATTTATGTATAAACTGGATTTGCCATTAAATAACCAACAAGGGTCGATATGATGTAAAACACAACCAACCAACCATTTAACTGAGTGCAAATAAAATTATTTGTGTTAGCTAGAAATACTTGAAACCATTCAACTGTGTGCAAACAAATTAGCTCTAGCTCATTTAAAAATGATGTTATCTTCAAAACAATTTGTTTACAAATCATATATATCTTATATATGTATGAGTGAGATTTGGCATTAGTTTAGTTGGATCTCATTGTCTACTTTTTGTAATTAGAAAGTTTTTGATTGGCTGAAATTTTTGTATTTTAAATTCATCATTCATTCATTCATTTTTTTAATTCTTTTTCTTTGAGTTGGTAAGTTTTTTAGACATTGAAACAAGAATTTACAATTGGTGTTTTGACAGAGTAATCGTTAGACCATAGTTGCCAGTTGATTGTTTGATTCCCACTGAATAGACTTTTTTTCAATGCTGAGTTATAGAGACAAGCAATAAACTTTTTCTATATTATTATAAGAATTTAACCAGTGCCCCTTTTTCTCTCATTGGTAAACAACCGACCAAAGTGCGGCATATCATTAAGAATGTAATTTTTTTTGATTTTGAGAGCATCTAGTTTTGAGTTATTTTAGTTTACGATTTCAACTAAATTTCAATTCCAAGAGAATGTTTCTCAAAGATTCACTAATCATATTGCACTTAAAAAAAAAGTAGGGTCAGGATTAATCCCTGAGGCACACCACAATTTTATCATTACTCCCATGTGTGTGCGAAGGAACCTGCATTTAAACCTGAGCTTGCATCACATCCACTGGGGTGGTCGGCTTGTTGGTTATTCCAATCTTAAGTTTTTTCTCTTCTTGCAAACCATTATCTTGCAATACTCTGTAATTTTTGGACAAGTATTTTAATAGGAGAATCGAAGGGAGACAATTCCCTATTGCTGTATTCCCATCCATGAAGATGCCACTCCCTCACCCCCATAAAAAATAGTTTTGAAAATTTGTTCTATCTCTTTGATTCTGAATTTTTCTTACCATAAATCTAAAACCTAATTACAGAGAAACCATCTTCAGCAATATCAGTTAAAAAGTGTGAACCAGTAAATTTACAGCTTGTAATTTTATCGTTCTTACATGTCAATACAAAGCAAAACAACAAAATATAAAGGGTCTTAAATAAAGATAATATCAAACATGTCATAAAACAATGACCATTTGTACAATTGCATAAGTTTGTTTTGCTTACATTTGTTTTTTATTTGGTTGCTGTTTGTTTTTAAGAAAACATTCTAAGATGATTCATTTTATTCTTTAGATGCTGAAATTGATTTTGTAGGAATCAAGAAAATATTTTAAAAAAGAGTATTTCATCTACACAAATAATTTTTCCAAATCTTAATACCTTAAGTTAAGAATTCATCATTGTATCAGAAAATAAAATTTTGAAATGATTTTCATTGCTATGATAGTAAAAATGGGTTGAATAGAAAAAAATTCATTTTTATTCCTGGCGTTTAGAAAAAAGTATTTCATTGGTTTGCAATTGTATTCTAAATAATTTTTTTTTCTGGCAGATGAAAATCTTTGAGACATGAAGCATTTGTTTATGGCAACAAAACAAAGCAATTTACTTAATGAAGTCACCAGAACTTCAAAAATTTTCATTGGATTTGCAATTAATGGAATTAGTTTGTGGAAGGTTTTTTTTCTTATAGAGGAAAGATATTAAAAAATAAATTCTTTACTTGACAAAAATATGTATTACTGTTAATTAAAAAAAATCAACACATAATTTTGCTGCATTTGTTCTTTACACTGTTTAATAAAACTGATAATTTAAAAGTAGCGACACGATTCACATCTTATGTTGTGCATTTCATTTGTACATCACTTGGAATTTGAGAAAAACAAAAATATGCATTTGTGTCATTTTTCATAGTTAAATAAATTTTGTTTTATTCAAAGCCTGAGTAGTTTTATAGAGCAATATTTCAATTTTGATCATGATAAAATAACAACAAGTAATCAATGTAAATATTAACAAATCATATCAGGTGTCTTAAAAGATGAAAATAAGTAAAAAAATTAAAACAAACCTTGTTGGTAAAAATATTTGATTACCAAACAAGAATTGTAGGTAGTTTTGTTGATTTGTAAGAGAAATCTCCCAAAGTCCAAAACTCAACAAATCAGAATTGGATGGAGGCAAAAGTTTTACCTTAGTGAAAAACAAATCCTATTTTCAAAGACACAAATAATTTGAGGAATTTAGGTATAATCATTTTTTAAATTTACCAAATCAAAATCCATAATTGATGAAAAAAATGGATCAAGAAATGACATAGATACTAAACCAACTTGACTAGTTCTCTTGACTCCCTGCAACATTTTTTTCAATTTTTTCTTTTTGTTTTCTACATTTGATCCATTTTATTTCTTTGCAGACAGGTATAAATAAACAAAAATATTACTTCCTTTCATAGAGTTCAAAAAATGTTTTATGTAAATATTATTTTTTTGCTAAATTAAATATTTTAACTGACAAGAAGCAATCCATATTCCAATTCTAAATTTAGCCATTCTTTCTCAGCTGTCTTTTTTATATCCTCTTTGCCTTCCAATCCTTTAGGACTTTTTAGACTTTTTCCCATTTATTGTTATTTCATCAGTGGCACCTGGTAGTTACTTTGGCATGTCTGGGTGGAATCACAATCAAGAGATTTTGGAAACACAATTTTTTTTGTAAATCTATCAAACAAATGTAAAAGTGATTCCAACTGATTTCTGTATTCATTTCTGTACACCATGTATTTTATATTCCCCAATAATTTCAGATGACAATTTCAAAATAAAACCCAGTTTTCTTGTACACCATGCAGTACTTTCCATCGGAGATAAAAGGTTGCCAGACATGACAAAAAAAATGGAAAAAAGTGATGTACTTCTGGATGAAAAAAGTGTGTGGTATGGCAGCAAAAAGTAGTTTAATTTCTTTTATTTTTTCATTTCATTTTATTCAAACAAATCAACAGAAAATGTCTTTTCCTTCTTGAAGTTTTAACATTGAAACATTAATAAAATGATCTGTGATTTGTTCAAATTATTTCAGATTTCAACACTTAATTATTAATATCCTAATATTTTTCTCAGGCATCAATCTACCACTTTTATTTCATCTTATTTCCGGATATACAGACAAATTTTCTAAAAATTCATGTTTTTTTTTATTTAATCTTTCTGAATTATGTTACTAGTCGATGTGATGATGCTCTTTGAAAAACTCACAAAATGAAGCATTTTTCTCTTTCATTCGTACATTTTATTTGAATTTCATAAAACCAGTTTAACAATTTCAACAAGTCATGATAAGGGAGATTACTCTCTTTAATACTTACCAAATTGCTTCCCTTGGAAAATATAAATAAGTTTTTCATGGAAATTTATATTAATTTATACTTAAAAATATTTAGATGTAGATTTTTGGATTTTCTGAATTCTTGAGGAGTACTTGTCAAATTTAAATCTTGGTAAGTAAGAGAAACAGATACATCTTGGTAGTTTCTTTATTGACAAATAAAACGTATCTTGTTTATCAAATAAGCAATTTAAAGAATAATAAAATCAGCACTTGACAAAATAAAAGAAAAAAGAATATGTAAACTTTGAGATTAAAAAATGATTATTGAAAATGAAGAATACAGAAAGCAAATTAAACTGGAAAGTTTATTTGATGCAAATGAAAATACAAATAATTTGCAAATAGATTTTATTTTCACTTGATTATATGATATCAGCTATTCCTATCAAATACAAATAATTTGCAAGTATTTGACCCATAGATGGGACCCTAGCAGGTATAGCCACTCTGAGTCAGAGTGGAACTGGGAGTAATGGAATTGAAGACTTCTTAGAGCTCCAAAACTGGAACCTCACTACCAGTCATACTCAGAACACCTGTAAAATAATTCAGGATTTCAATTAATTATTTTAGAAGTCAATTCTTTTTTTTTTTTTTTTTGTTAAACTTTGAATCTAAAACTGAATTGCCAAATTTTATTTGTTATCAAGGATTCAAAACGAGAAGAGATATTGATTTATAAGTTAATTTTCAGGAATGTAAAACATTCAGTAATAAATGTCTGTTTGTGGATTCGGAATGTTGAGAAAATTCTTGGAATGGAAAATATTCAGAGATAAACAATTGCTTAAAATAAGCTAATATTTGTGACTTGGTTGGTATGTAGTGTCACTTTAGGAAGATTGAGTACAGGATTAATAATTTTTATATATATAAGGACGGATTTTAAGAGAAAAAGGAGATATGAGGGAGATACGTAGGCAGAGAGGCCAGTAACAAAAATAACAAAAGCTGTCAGTTATCTCTCTTTTGTCTCTCTCTCTCTGCCATACACTCTCTCTCCTTTGCTGGCACAAGCTTTTTTTTCTCTCTATCTCTATTATAGGTTCACTACTAGAAACGGATTCTCACAACAAATCAATTTCATACACACAGAACAAGCGGAAGCATTTTGTGTTAGACTTTTTTGTCAATCAGGTTACCACGGGGTCAGGCTAATAGTTTAATGGGTATCATTACAACCTTTTAAGTGGTGCCATAAAGCTACATACCTTTTTTTAGGGAGGTGGGTGTCTTACCCCTCTGCAGAGGATGCAATCAGCATATTCGAAGCCCCACTGACAAGGCAGTTATAAGAGAAAGTCAACAATTTAAAAAAGTCTTGATTGCCATTTTATGTTGTAATTTATTAAGCTTTTCTTTTTTTTTTTTTTGCTTAGATGTGGCACAAGACCGTATGAATGGGACACCTAGTAAGACTCGAACTCACTCATAAAAGTGTGCTAATCTAGTTTGCTAACCATTACACCACACGAGGTGCCCAGATTGCCATTTAATGTAATTACACAATCTGTTTTGAATTTGTTGCACTTGATTAGATTGATCTCAAATTTGTTCATAGAAGAAAGAAATTTCTATGCAACAAAAGAGTTGATGAATTTGGAGATCAAAAGTGAATAATAAAAAGGTTAATGTTGCAACTATTTACAGTTTTTTTTTTTTTGTGAAATGATGGGATAAATTTAAATAAAGATGTCGGCATCCTGGAGAAAAATCTGAATGTATTTTGTATGTGTGTGATTGTTTTTGAATATCTTGAAAGCTCATTTACAAGGCATTTAATGGTTGAAAGGGTTAAGGAATTGTCTTATTTTAGTGAAGATTAAATGTTGTATTTGTAAATTTGTTGAATGGTGATAGGAGAAAGAAGCTATTAATTGCTGCAAAATAGAGACTAAAGCAAAGTGGGGAAATAAAAAGAGAAAGCAATCATCATGCACTTTATCATCAAAGCAGGCTGATGCATGGATTTCTTTGACTCTCTCACCTTTTGTCCCTATCAGCCATTGCCCTTGGCATGTCTTGTAGATGGTACCCAGTGTCCGCACAGAGCTGATGAAAGTAAGTTTTTGCTGGTCGACCAACACTGGTTTTTCTGTGTGTTGGAATTCCTGTTGTTTATGAATTTATTCTTACTTCTCCAGCCGAGCCCTACATGTCTTGTTTGTCTTGCTTGGATGTTTTATGAGATGGGAGGTAAGTGGCTGTATAGCTGCTGTTTGACAGAGTTCTGCTTCCAGAATTTATTAAAAAATGTATGCCACATCCTTGTATAATTTCCATCTAACTTTTTCTCCAATCATTTCATTAAAGTCCAAGTGGTGCAACCATACAGTAGTACTGACATGGCTACATCTTGGGAGAATTCCCATTTTATTGGAAAGATCAGATTTTCATATTGTTGCTAACCTGTCAATAACAGTCCATGTTTTACCTATGCCAATGTTGAGATTGCTTTCAGTAGATGAGATACTGCTAATTTCAAGTCTTTTATGAGAGGAGTAATGAACTGCTCCATTAAACTGCATTTAGAGAAAATTAGGAAGATCTTGAAACATTTATAGAGAAAGATAGAAAAATGTTTGAATTAAACATTTAAATTATAAATTTAATTTTGGACATAGCATAATGTTATCATCATTGGAGGAAATGGAATTAACAATCCAAGTTCAAATCCTAGACAGAGCAGGTTGTTTCATTTTGTGCTAATGCCCTTGAGAAAACATGACACCATCTGCCCACCCCACCTATGGGTAAATAGTTGGAAAGTCTGGGTTTTTTAGTCTTGGTAAGGTAACCAGTCTAGGAGAAGGAAAACACTGAATTTAAATCAACTTTACTCCCCTTAAAATTTGACTTTGTGTCACCTCCTACTTGTGACGGAAAAGTTGAGAAAATATATGCATATAAATTTGAAATAATTTCAAGTATATAGAACATGACATGGTGAATTAATTTGAAGGTCAAGAAAAGGGGTGAATATAAAAAAGACTTTGGATTTATGACAGAAGATTCTAAAGAAAAAAAAAACTGCTTCAGGATATGGCTTTAATTTTTTTATTTAAAAATAACTTTAAGTGAAAAATAGATTTTTTTTTTAAGAAGGTAATTGTTTGGATATTTTTAGCTTTAAACATTTTATCTGCTTTTATTTCATTTTTTTTTATTATGATATTTTTGAATTTTGTCTGAGGGAAATAAAATTTATCACAAACCGTTTTTTCTTTTTTTTTGGGAATTTTATATAGTCTGAAAGTTGCATTTGGTCTGCCATCCTCAACTTTATTAAATCTTACTTTAATTGTTCAAAAAGACAAACAGGGATAGGAAGATTATGTATCAACCTTTAAAGTAAGGAGAACCTGTCATGAAAAACAGCATTTAAGGTTCTGGTTTGACTTTGGTTTGAACTCTTTTGGAGAAATACAAAAGATTTGGAACCAATATAATGTATAAATTACTTCTGTTGTAACTTACCAACCAATTTTTGTTCTGAGGATTTTTGGTGTCCATCACATGAAAAGGGTAGAGGTCAACAGACTAGGATAAATGAAACCTGCCTTCTATAATACCTGTTCCCATGAGTTTTTACTACATGGCTCAGCAGGTCAACTAAAGTACAATATTCTTAATACATCAGCCCTCTTCATGGTAACTTTGGCATAAGAGCCACAGTCAACTCTTATTTTTGTTGAACAATTACAGAAGGATTTGAATTACAATTAACAATTCTATAAAATTTAATGACAGGGTGCAGAAGCAAAATTAAGAATATTGTAATATAATAATAAACATCTCTATCATAAAACAAGACTAATTTTAATTTTAAAAGATAACCAATAAAATAAGTTGATAGACACAAAACAGCAAATTTACTCAATATGGCTACAATCTTTTTCAATTATTATATCAACATGCTTTTGAAACAAATTCTTCAGACATTTTATTCCATTCCTCCTCAATGGAAATCTTAAGCAAACCAATATTTCGATGGGAAGTTGCATTTGTTCTGTTTTCTAAAATGCCCCATATAGCATAATCAAGAGGATTAAGGTCTTGGTTTTGGTGTTAAGCAAATTATAGATTCTTTGTCATTTCTTTTCTTGCTCACTCGTATTGGGCTGAATTTTAATGAAAAAGTGCTTGAATGATAGAGCTAATCCTGAAAGTTTAGATTTATTGCATTTTTTTAAAAAATGAGACTAATCAGACTAAAACATTTTTTAAATTATTCCATATTTTGCTTTCACAGCCTGTATGCTTAACAAACAAACAAACATACATACATCAAATTTTCACAATCAGATATTATGGAGATGCAGTTAAAGATGATAGAATGCAGTGACTAATATATATATATATATATATATATATATATATATATATATATATATATATATATATATATATATATATATCAACACTTATTGAATCTTCAAGATTTTCAGTCATAAAAGTTATTGTTAAAAATGATTTTCATATATTTCTAATGAGAAAATTGTACAATCTAACTTGGAAGAAAGTCAGGACACTTAAAAAGGAATTATTTTTACAAAAAATATTCTTTTATCGGGAAGTTTGAAATGTATCCAGTATTCTTTTCATTTGTTTACTTTATTCAATTTATTTCATATACATAAGCAAAATATGATATAATATCATTTGTGTGTATCAATTAAACAATAGAACTTCTGTGGTTTCATTTAGTTTCCATAAGTATATGATATCTATTGTGGCTTTTATTATTGGTGCTTTCACTAGTTTCAATGAATTTTTAGAGTTTAGAGTTAGAAAGGTTCTTGTCTGCTGCTTTTAATCAAATTCTTTTGCCTTATTGAATTTCTGTCTCTTTGAATTAGTTTATTTTATGGGAAGCAACAGTGACATTACAATTCTTCAATGTCTTATATATATATATATATATATCGTCCAAAGAGTAAAGTTTCCGCAGACAACCAAAACTGCATGTTCGATTGACTTAGACTATATCTAAAAAGATTGTGTTAACCGACTCTATGAAATTAATTCCTTTTTTTCACTAAGCAAAATTGCACAAGAGTGCAACTTATTGGTTGTTGGCACAGAAAACCTTTGTGAAAAAAAATTCAAGAAATACGTTTTAAAAGTTTTATCTTATCCATTTTATTTTTTTGGACAAAGACCCAATTTGCTTAAATTTTATTATGACGACAAATAATAATTCCATGGTTAAAGAATTTCTTTTTGTTTGAGGGAAAAATTTAGCAGGAATCACAATTTGATTCCAATGGGCTGGTTGATGAATGCATTGGCTTATAAGCAATTCTCTTGAGTAGAGGTAAATGTTTTTCTCTTTCTTATATCCAAGGGGTATTGAAAAGTTCTTGGCCCAACCAAGAAGAGAGAATGATTTAGAACAATAAAATATATTTACTATTCCATAAATTCATTCAACAGTGGGCTCATTGTTTTTCAATTTTCTTCACATCAAAGAACAAAATGTAATTTCCTTCTTGGTTGATCCAAGAACTTCTCAGCAAGTACATGAATAGATCTGTAGCCTAATAATAAAAAAGTATCTATTTTACAAAAGAACTATTTATTTTTCAACACAATTTCCTCCCTTTATACAAAAGATTCAGTTAATAACCATATTCCAAGCAGCAGACATTATACTTATTTACAAAGCATAACTCAGACTTGACTCAAGAGCCCAAATATCGAGGACCTAGTGAAGATCAAACTCACTAGGTCCTCCATAGAAATTCAGTGGTAATTTGTCTATGAAACTAGACAGCTAACAATTGTACTGTAACAAGGTGATCATCTACCCTCTTATATACACAATTCATGAATATTTATGATTGAAAGATAGAAAAATGAGAAAACAGAGTCAGGTGGTGAGGTTCTTATGGAAGAATGGTAAAGAGGCTGCTTGATAGACAAAACTCATTCAACATGCAATTATTTTTCTCTCTTTTGTTTTTCTTGTTGACAAACCAAAGAATGAAGAATATTTTGGGGTCAATTTCTGAAAACAAAGTTGGAAATTAAAGTTTATAAAAACATGTTCTTTTCTTTATCAAAATGATTATGAGAGAGGAATAATATAAATCATATATAATGGAAGAATGTGTGTGTGTGTGTGTGTGTGTGTGTGTGTGTGTATTATATATAATTTAGACTTTTTCTCTTTTTCTTTGCCATTATAACTTATATACGTAAATTGTGCGGGACATTATTTTTTATTTTGTTTCTGTCACTCCATTTTCTCTTTCTTTTTATTATTTTTCTCACTGCTGAATATTTCTTTTCCTTTCCTTCTCATTAATCAATAATTTTTTATCCATCTAATCACCTGCCTTTTTTTGAACTTTTAAATTCAGATGAGTATATCAAATTGTGATTTCACTTAATATTGGAGATCCATCCATTAAATTCTTTCTTTGTTTAATGGCATCTCAACCTTTCTGGGTCATTTAATGCCCAAGCCATTCTTGTAGCAGAATAACAGTGGAATTATTTGACCTATTGTTGGCGGGTAGAAGGGGGTTCATACCTTTCCCAAAGTCCAAAAGGAAATATAATAACATGACTGGAGTCTGAACTCATTCTTTTCAACTTTCGACTTTAGCCAATTTTGTCATGGGAACTCTGCCTCATTTACTAAATGACTCCTCCTTATTGTGCTATTTTAAAGGGGAAAGTCAAGATATTTTCTGAATATGCCAACAATTAATATCAAAGAGCATGTTTTGTTAAAAGTCATTATATTCCTTCTCACTTATAAATATAAGTTTTATTTATTAGTGAAATGCACCACATAACAAAATGGTGGATAATGTTAAAGAATTCTTTGTTAACAATATTGTTTGCCATCTGCTTTCACCAGTTCATAAATCTTGCAAAACTTTGACCACTGACGTTTCAGTGCCACAGCCTTTGAGTTCATTGAGGTTGGCCGAGGGAAATGATGGGTGGAAAATGCTAAATTTGAATCCTAACTCTGAATTATGTGATACATTTCCTCGTTTTCAGGTGTGGCTTCTCTTTTATTCCATTTGAACTTGATCTGACCATTAATTACAGACTTTACCAAGAATGGATTTTCTGAATTTTTTGTTTTCTTTATTGTTGTTAGGTTTTATGTGTTAGTCTTTCTTTTCAGTTGATTGGCCGTGAATATATCAAATGTCATGGAAAAAAAGTCTCTTCTTTTTAGCATGTATTATTTCAAATCAAGTAAGGTACAAGAAAGATAAATTCTAGCATTTCATCATCATCTCCATTCATCCAAAAATAATTAAATTAATTATTCAAGTTGATCTAAATTATGACAAGATTTTTGGTCAAAACTCCAGTTAATGCTGTTTGTTGTGCTATAAATCAGTCTTCACCCCGTTGATAAATAATAATAATAATGATAATGATAATAATAATAATGGCAGGGATGTCATCCAAGGGATAAGCACCAAGGCAGTCCTCCCCCCGGTAAGATACTAAGGACTATTCTAAAAATGAAAAGGGGACAACATAAAAGAAAGACTAATTACAGTATTGGCAAATATAAGCATAGAGAGAAAAACAAAAATTAAGAAATAGAAATTGAAAGAAAAACAACTGTCTGGATATTTTTAAGCAACAAACTGGTAAGATTGCACATGTGAAGATCAAGACATGGCTATGAAATGGAAACCTCAAAAGAGAAACTGAATCTCTTCTGTTAGCAGCACAAAATAACGTAAGGATTTTGATTACAGTAAAAATGGATAATTTGATACGGAATAGTAATCATTTGGTGATGTTGAGAAAGAGATGAAATGGTTAATCAGATCCTAAGCAAATGGGACAAACTAGCATAAAAGAAGTACAAGACCTGGCATGACTGGGTGGGAAAGGTGAGCCACTGAGAATTGTGCAAGAGACTGAAATTTAACCATACTGCCAAATAGTGTATGCACAAACCAGAATCTGTCTGAGAGTAATGAGATAAATGAAATTCTCTGGATTTTGAAATGCAAAACGAAATCTTCTAATCCCATCAAGAAGACAAGACTTGTGTTAATTCATGAAAAAATAGAAAATTTGCCGTCTCGTGAATTTTGCAGTTCCGGTGGACTACTGAGTGAAACTGAAATAAAATGAAAAGATAGACAAATACTTAGACCTTGCTGGAGAACTAAAAAGGTTGTGGAACATGAGTGTGATGGTGATGGCAATAGTTGTTGGTGTACTTGGAATGGTTCCTAAATGCTTGAAAAAAAGACCGGAGGAATTGGAAAATAGAAGAATCAAGATCCTCCAGACTCCAACATTTATTGATATCAATCAGAATATTCAGAAAAATCCTGGAGATCTGAAGAGACTTGCTATCACTTAGACTCCTGTAAAAGAGACTGTGTCTCCTGAGACACTGGAGTGAAATAATGATAATATAAACATATCCATTATGGATTTGAAATTTTATCCATTTATCTTAATTAATCTTTGAATTATTATCTTAAAGGTTTTAATCATCAATAAAATAAAAACTTCCAAGCACAATTTAAATGACATATCATTTTGGATAAATATTAATTATGTCTATTTATCAGTAAACTACTGCTGTTGTGTATCACTGAGTTGGTTTTCAATAACAAAACCAATTTTCACAATCTCCTCATTTTGAAAAAAGATTGCATTTACAACATCCCATGCAAATATAGAAAAAAAGTTTTAGGGTCAGGGACAGCTGTCTCCTTAGAGTCAATCTGAAGGAACATAAGAAAGTCATAGACAAAAAGAGGAAGGTGGAACAATCCAATATGGCAGACCATATTTAGAGATAGGGAAGGATACACATTACTGTCTCTTGGATGAGGTTCAGATAATTGACAGGGAACACTGTTGGAAAGTGAAAATTCAAAAGAGGTGACATATATTGGTTTGTTGATCAAGTGCATGTATGGCTATAGATTTCAATAGCATGTTTTTTTGGTTTAGAAAAAGGTGTCAAGGAACTCCTCTATACATTGATTGAAATCACCTGGATATATGACTGTTGATATGGCTTCATCTGTGTATCTAGCAATATTGAAATGGATTGATTTAATTGATATATGAGTGATCAATTTTTGGAGCCATTTTTTGAATAAGTTCCTTTTATTTACAGATTATTTACCTGATGAAAACTAAAGAATAGATTAACCAAAACATTATGGTTGTGTCAAGAACAAAATCTGAATTGTATTTTAATTATTTTTTTCATAATTAATGATTACATCATTTCACTAAGCGTTAAAACTTTTTAAAAGGAAATTCAAACTGAAGCTGATAACTGTATTCTTTATGTTAGATGATATCAAATCCAGAATATAGAATATCTTAATTTTTAAATACTAAAATGTTTTTTAGTTGTCATTCATCTAAATTGAGAACTACAAGAGGAATATTATTTACTTTATAAGTATTGCTGCTTTTGCTTCAAAAATCAAAATTCACTTCAAAGTCTAAAATCCTACAATGTATGTAGATAGTACTCAAAGTAATTTGTAAGTTTTAATATAAAGAAAAAAGACAATTATTATTATTTATAACTTATATAGATTTATATAATTCTATTGCTGGTCTTAAACAAATTAGGACAAACATCTTTCCCAACTTTACAGAAAAAATTGATTTCATAAGCCATTTCAGTAAAAGAGAATTGATTTTTTTATAACCAATTTTTTATAACAAAGTAGACGTTCTTGCCATTATAACACTCACTAAATGCTCTCTCTCTCTCTCTCTCTCTCTATATATATATATATATATATATATATATATATATATATATAAACAACTGTTTTGCATCTTTGACCTTTCTTACATATTTTCTTTCATGTAAAAGACAATATATTACATTCTGATTTTCTCAATTCTGATAAAATTCTACCTGATCTCTCTCTCTCTCTCTCTCTCACTACTCAGTTGTGCTTAAGTTTATTCCTATCATCAATGAAGAGATTGTCTAAAATTTAATGGGATCAATGTTGGAAATAATTTTTAAACAAAACAACAGAAGATAATTTTAATCCTGCTTTTTATCCCTCGACTTAAAAGCTACCAGATACAAATACTAAAACAAGTTGACAGTCAACATCTTTTGAGTCTATTTATTAAAAAATATAGTTATTATGTTCATTAAATATAAAAATGTACAGTAAGTTTTAGTTCTCTCTTTTTCCTTATCGGCTAATTCATTTTGATCCAAAGATTTTTCTCTTTTTCCTCTTCTTTAAACAATATTCTTTTACCATTATTCTTATAACAATGAAGAAGAAAAAGGAAAGTGCGCACACAATGTTTTGGTCTTTATTCTTTTCTTCTAGGTGGCTTCAATTATTGGATCTATTCTTTACAAATGTACCTCTTTGCACGCAAAGATCAACCACAAAATGACCAACAGTATGTCAGTCTTCTTCCATTCAATGAAGGAAAAATATCCTCAACACCCAACCCACCTCACTTCTGTGAAGACTCAAAACTTGGAAATGAAGACTTCACTGCCATTAGGCAATGGCAGCAGTCAGCCTTTAAATTGTCAAGAGAACTGAGAGAGAAAAACAGGTTTTGACAAGCCCATATCCACTGTCTTTAAGCAAGATCAATAAAATCAATATTATTGTTCAATATTTTCTATTGAACAATATTATCATTACACAACATCGGTCCAGAATTAAAGATTACTGAAAACCTTATTAAATATTAGTCTTTTAAGTGAATTTCAAAATGAATATTTTACAGAATATCTTTCCTTCAACTCTTTTCTTATCAATTAGCCTAATGAGTAAAGTGTTCGTTAATGGTCCAGGAGACCAAGGTTCAATTCCAGGTTGAGTCATGCCAAAGACTCAAAAAATGGTACTTGATGCTGCCTTGCTTAACACGCAGCATTATAAGGTAAAGATCAAGGATAAAATGGAGCAATCTAGGGAATAGAGCAGCGCCCTCCCCTAGACCTCAGTGTAGTAGCCATTGAAAAGGAGCCTTTGAGTCACCCTCGACTAAGGTCACCAACTTTTACAATAATGGGAAAATTTTTAGTTTGACTGGATAAATAAACAGTCAAAGGTACAGTTGTATCCCTTGGACTAAGGAGATTGGAAAGGGACAAGGTCACTTCCCTTTGGACAGGAGTTGCATGCAGGGTAGAAAGTGAAAGGTCGGGTATTAAACTTTGAGAACAAAACTTCAGACTTTCAGAGCATAACCAGTACTTCAATTACATTTGGCCAAAACATTCACACAGCTGCAATTTCAACGAGATGGTTGACACTTATGGGGAATAAGGTTTTGTCAGTGTTATTTGTTTTTGTAAGTTTGTAGAGAAGAGGAAAATCTCGTATTTTGTTTTGGTGCGCAATTCAATTCAACACACTTTTTCACTTCCCAACTCGCAAAATAGGTAACTTTTTAACTTTCACTCACCCTACTCCTAGTTTGGTTTCTTCAGCAACATGGGTTATCACTCCCATTACCTCAGTAAACCACCAGCGGCTGCTAGGAATTCCAGAGAACCACACCCCAAAAAAACTCACACTACTCCTCTGAACTATACTGCTATTCTGTATGCCACCTTCTCGGCTCATTAACTTTTTTCCCAAAGTGACATTTTGTTTAAAAAAAAAAAGAAAAAAGAAAAAAAGTACCACGAGGTACACAAAAAAAGAACTAAACAGGACACTTTGCCTTTTCTTATTAATTTGCTTTTGCTCGTTTTTTATATATGTATGTATTTTTCATTGTTTGTATTTTGCTCTTTTGTGTTGTGAGATTCGTGGCTCTTTTCTTTTATTTCCCTTCTCTTACAATTTTGTGTATCGAATATCAGGTATTCCATACCTGAAATTCTGGGGCCAACCTATGTAGAGAAGAGGAAAATCTCGTATTTTGTTTTGGCGCGCAATTTAATTCAACACTGAATTTCACCCAATCAGGATGACTTATCCTATTCAGCCCGGACCTTCATTTCCGGCTAGCAAAACGGGTGAGCCGCCAAACCCACTCTCTTCAGCTTGAGACAGTGACCAGAACAGACGTGCCTCTGGTTGTCCCTGCTTAGCGATGCTTTTTAGCTAGACAAGCCACCCAGTGTGGACATCTCACTGTGGCTTTAACACTAGCAGCAGCAACATGGACACTCAACGAGGGAACCATCTAATTTATGGATTTCTTACAAGGAATCCCAGTTGAATATGAATTGGATGCATTCACAGGCACCACTTCATGTCACCCCAAAAATTGACTATGTCGATCCGAGCGTAACTCCGCTCTCAACAACATGGAGATATCGCAGACTCTCCTCCAAAAACCAGATAGAAAACTACACAGTGACTTTAAACACATCCCTCACACATCCAACAACACGCTGCCATCTCAACATCCCGCTAAGCCATTTCGTCTCCAAAACTAACAAACCTAAACACCACAAGTCTTGCAGCACCAAGAGCAAACCATATTCAATGCTGCAAATAAAGAACTTTCGTTGTTGTGTTGTTAAAGAAAAGTTTTGTAATTCATTTGTGTTGCCGTAAAAAATATAGTGTTAAACAAATAACCATTTCCCGTAATGCTATAGGTTGTAGTTCTGTTTTGTAGGGTTCATGGGTTGTCATTGAGGTTGGTCTATGGTCATTGGTTTTGGGTTTAAGTATCTGACTCCATTCTTCTTCTTCTTCTTACCCCTTAGCCCAGTCAGATTGGGCTGTAGAATACACTGACTGCATTTCTGCAGAAGGGTAAGGTTCCTCCAACGAGTGTCCTGGAGATGACAATAAACAATCTGATGGTGAGGCTCCAGTAATGTTAGAATGTTAGGAGAATGCAGAGTACCCTTTCATTGACATCGCTCCCAGATCCACTCTGGCCCAGAGTGGGGACACCTGATAGGTTCTTATTCATGGGTCAAACAGAACTAAACTGTGTATTCATGCTAAACTAAATTGCTTGAAATAGAACTGTTTATATGTATAAAAATGTATTTGGCATTAAATAACCTACCATGGTTGATATGCCATAAAACCAAACAAGACCAAACAAACCAATCTTCTTACCCCATTCAACTTGTTGGTTTCTTTGTCTATGGAAGGCTACAAGAGAATTTAAGGAAGGAAGGAAATAGACGAAGATACCTTTTAAATTCCAACCTTATTTTAGGGTTTAAACGGCTATTTTGTTGCGATAAAAATATTTTCGTGGACTAATAGACAACAGTTGCATCTCCCAAATAAGGCGTTGGAACGTATTTTTCATTTTCGGTAATAGTGAGTTCAAGGTCGGCGGCCATGTCCAGTGGGTGTTTTTTCAATAGAGGCCGCTGCTACAGGAGACACAACCTGCCACAAGTTAGAGACAGGGTGAACACGTGCGCTACTTGCCAGCAGCCGAGTGAAAAAGGGTCCTTTCAGTACTACAGTGAAGGCTGAAGTGAGAACAGGTTTCTCTCTGGTACCAGTAAGTCTCTTTCAGGCATGTGCAAATTTCGCTTCCTGTCAGAGGCTTCTGAGAACCGCTATATTTTTTAATTTATTCCATTTTATTTATTTATTTTTTATTAATCGCCACACACTCAACAGCGAACTTCACTTTTTAATATGTGATTCAGTTGTTTTAACATCACAAAATGGGATTCTTTGATTTTGCAGCGTATGTAGGTATCGTGAGCAAGGAATGCAAACGATTTAAAATCACCTCAATCACTGACGCTCAATTTAGATGTCTAATTTTCGTATGTGGTTTGAGATCGGCATGTGATGTAGACATTGGCTCGAGGGCTCTATCTAAAACTGAACAGAACCCTGAAATTACTCTGAAACAAGTTTTAATGAAATGCCAACTACTTGTGAATCTAAAACATGATTCAACGATGATACAGCGCTCAGTGCCTTCAGCAGCGGTCAACACGGTTCAGACACCCCAGTCACACATCATTAGTTTCGATGGACAAGAAACCACCATCTACTTGCTGGAAATGCAACAGCTCGCATTTTATTCGGTATCGTCCATTTAAACTATATCGCTGTCATAAATGCAACCGACTGGGACACAAAGAGAGATTTTGCATCTCACCAGGTCGAAAACCAACACACAACACAGTGCAGCCACGTGATAAATACAACCAACAGTCTGGTAGCAACTTTTCACTCCAACTCGAAATCAAACTGCAAATATGTGACAATACAAATGAATAGTCATGCAGTTTGACAACAAATTGATACTGCTTCAGATATAACCCTTATCTCAGAAACTATCGAATACCATGCACTATACAAATTAGAACAAAAAAGTATCTGGTACATGTTATGTATCGAACTCTAGATCATCATCACCAACTTGACTAAACTGATTAACAACACTTTTTCTGCAGTCTTCAACTTTGGGTTGCAGCATTCAGGCAGAAGCTTAACTGTCACTCTAACCACCCACTAAACCTGTTTTCCGACCCAAACAACTGATACCATTTACTGTTTTGCCTATGGTTGACAAAACGTCGGGATATCATCATATCGATAGCATACTCATAATAGGCAGCACTCATTGTTGTAGTTAAAAAGCCAATGGTTCGATTATGAGTTGATTTTTCGACTGGGCTCAATGTAGCATTTGAGGACTATCAATAGCTATTGATGGTCCCAGAAGATCTCTTCACCATACTCAAAGGCAGATCTTGTTTTGTAAACCATAATCTCACAGAGACATACCTACAAGAGCAAGTTTTTTTTATAGCCAACAGAGAACTGCTTACCATCAATACACATTATGGGTTATTTCCGTTTACGATGTTAGCTTTGGGGGTAAAAACATCCTCGTCGATATTCCAGCAGATCATGGATACGATGCTAACTTGGGTAGAGGGTGTTGCAGAAAGAATTTCGTATTTTTGTTTGGCGCGTAATTTAATTCGACCGTTAGGGTCGATGCATATTTTCACCCAATCAGGATGACTTATCCTATTCAGCCTGGACCATCTTTCCGTGCAGCACAAAAATTATAACAATATACTCACTAAAAGGGTACTGCGGCCTAATTTGAGGATATCATAGTGATTGGTTGATCAAACAAGGAGTTAACTGAAGGGATCTGTAATATCCTTACACACATGCAAGAATTTGGCTTCCCTCTCCGACCAGAAAAGTTCCAATTTCATTTGCCATCAATAAAATACCTGAACTTTATCTTTGATCACCAAGGTCGTCGTCCAAATCTTGCAAATCTAGCAGCTATTTAAAGAATGCCATTCCCAACGGACGTCAGTAGTTTACGCTCATTTCTCGGGTTGGTGATTCACTATGATAGTTTCCTATCCTCACTTCACCAAATTAAGTCACAACTCAACAAGTTGTTGGCGAAACACACTAAATGGTCCTGTCAGCAAGCTTTTGACAAAATTAAACCAGTGTTAAACTCGGACGAACTTCTCACACATTTGGACCAAACCCAAAACAAAACATAATGCTTCAAGCTACAGTGTGAGAACAGGGACCTCATACTTATCTGCAGACAAAACTGAGGAAGGCATCATGCATGCAACCAGGTCCCTTACGGTTGCTGAATGCAACTACAATCAAGTGGAAAAGGAAGGGCTCGCACTGATCCTTACAGTGAAAAAAATTCACAAGATACTATCTGGGCGTCATTTCACACTTTTGACGGACCACAAGCCATTACTTTCCATATTTGGCTCAAAAAAGGGTTTCCTGTATGGTCAGCTAGCCGATTACATCAGTGGACGACCATATCAATGGGATACGATTTTAACTGACAGTACCGCAAAACAACGGAATTTGGCCAGGTTGATGCTTTGTCATGCCTTATGAATGCAAAAACAATGCCAGACGACGATAATGTCATCGCTACCATCAGTATTGAAGACGATTTTCAACCTACGCTCTCTGATTGCATCCGAACAATCTCTGTGACAAGAGCTGACATAAAACGGGAAAAGCAACAAGACGCTGTCATCCAGAAAGTTTTGAGATTTCTCCGGCATTTTTGTAGCCTCATAACACAACGGAAGTCTTCTTCGAACCGTTTCAGCATCGCAGAGATTTTGCTATCAGTTATTGATAATTGCCTGATATTCATAGATTGAGTCGTTGTCTCTACAAAATTCAGACAGGTAATTCCAAACAATTAGATTCAGGACACCTGAAAGTTAACAGGATGAAAATCATAGTTCGCAGTGTGTTGTACTGGCCCAATATAGATATTGAACATGCTGAAATTACACCCAATGCATGGAAGCACAAAAAGCCCCACATCGGATTGTCAATTCCCACAAGACACACCCAGAGCAACCATGGTCTCGGATACACATCGATCTTGTTAGCAGTATCAATGGCCTAAGTTTTCTGGTAGTTGTAGATGCTCATTCAAATTAGCTAGAGACCTTTCCAATGTAATAAACTGATTTTTTGTCAATTCTGAAATGATTATTTAGCCAACACAATCTGACTGAAACACCAGCCTCAGACAATGGGTCATAGTTTACATGAGAATTGTTCCGTCACTTCTGCAGTTCGTGTTGCATTACATACATCCGGGCACCACCCTACCACCCACAATCCATGGGCCAAGTTGAATTGTTTGTGGATGATTTTAAAAGGGCAAAGTGGGAGGAGGGAACAACAATAGAGGATGAGGTATTTCTCGCTTTTCTCTTTTCTTATCGATTTAAGCCAAATGAAGCAATGAGAGTGAAACACTCATTGGTCGAAAACTCTTTACTACACTGGAGGTTTTGCGATCCAAACTACAATGTCAATTCTACACAAGCCAAAAGCAAGGGAAAACATTTACGGTTGGCACGCCAGTGTTTGCCAGAAATTACAGGTCTGGTCAGCAGAATTGGACACCAGGCACCATCTATAAAATGAAGGGATATAACATTTACGATATACAAATGGGGAAATAAACTTTGAGCACGATTCAAAAATCAAAGACTTCCCAACCAAGAACGACATAGCTAGCAACAGGCTATTATTCTCTTTGATTTACTTTTGAATTGTCATTTCCGTCGCCTTCCATTAAAAAAAAATACAAACGAAAACAAAGAGAGGCTTCACAAAAGCGCAACTGCAATAGGACAAGGCACCTCTAAGGTGATCCTAAGCGTTCGTGTTACATTTAAATGCTTAAAACGTATCGCAATTTTATTTAGTCGAGGAGTAAAAAGGCAGCCTAATTCTAAGGCCTTCTGCTTTCAACTGACTACGGTTGATTTCGGCGGTAAAAGCCACACACAGATTTTCACTGAACACAAAAGTTAACCAGTAATAAGAAAAAAAAAAAAAACAATACAAAATAGACCCCGATTGACCCCAAAATTTGGCATTCCATTTGTTGGATAAGTAAAATGGTAATTCCTGTGTATGGAGTGAGTGAGGGAGAGACTCTCTGTGATTGGATGTATTAATCACGTGATGAGCCCAGAAGTATTGGTGCAAAAATCCCAAATCCTGTCAGACAGATTCCACCAGACGAGGCGGGGACGTTAAAGGCTCTCAGAAAGACAACATTAAGTTACCAGATATCTTCTTCAGCGCGCCGGTAAGTCCCTTAAACTCAACTTTATACGCAGGGAGGACTGTATATTGTTATTAATTGTTTAATGTGTTGTTAGAATTAAACGAAGTATTAATTCATTTATTTGTTGTTGTTAGCCTTAGAATAAACGCTATACTAACACAGTACATTCAATAAACCCATTTACCGATAAAATTTCCAAAAATGGGGAAGTGTGAGGCTGGTCAATCTAACAAAAAGCTGAAGGAACAGGTGTGTCTTTTGGACCGTAGAGATTAACTGTAGGGATTAACAAAAAAATAAAATAAATTAAAAAATGTAGCAGTTTCTCAGAAGCCGTCTGATAGGAAGTAAACCGGTTTTAAAGTTTAAAAACTTCTAAAAGACATGTGTCCGTCCTTTACCATTTCAAAAAAGAGAAACCATTGACACTTATAGTCTAAAAGAAGAAAAATATCGAACAAAGGCTAGAGACAAATACAGCTTCAAAAAGATTTATTTACAGCAAATAAAAAAGCAAGGTGGCTAATTCATAAAAGTCCTTATGCAAGACTGTAACGGGCAAAAGAAAAAAATTGCTTATAAATTACTATTACTGTTTTTGTTTTTACATACATAGACAAATACTACTGTAAGGCGTCGGTCGGTCAGTTTGTTTTGTTTGTTTCTTCCTTTTCTTCTTGATCTCGAAAGGCTGGGAATGTTATTTATTTATTTCTTCTTCTGAAGACCTCGGACAGTTCGTTCTCGGGTTTTACTTCTTCGTCGACAGTACTTAGCTTGCTTCACAAATATTTATCAACCACTTCGCAAATTTCTGAACTTTTTTTTTCCAATCAATTGCTAAAATATTTCCCTAGGTTTTCTTAGGAAATAAAGTCGCGTACCTTGTTTATGTGCGGGTACAA
This sequence comes from Sepioteuthis lessoniana, assembly GCA_963585895.1. Taxonomy (NCBI): domain Eukaryota; kingdom Metazoa; phylum Mollusca; class Cephalopoda; order Myopsida; family Loliginidae; genus Sepioteuthis; species Sepioteuthis lessoniana. The sequence continues at coordinate 108,253,061 of OY757919.1, forward strand.
AATTAAAATAAATATATGTAATTCAGAACATATATTAAGCCTATAAATCGATTGATACAAATGTCAGCTTTATAGCTTTTTCAAAATCTAAAAGGTTGTTCTTTCCTTTACATCAAATTCTTCTTTGGAGAAAGTGACTACTCTATCGTGGTGAAAACATTTGGTTCTAAATATAAAAGAATTTAGAATTCTCTAAAATTACTCTCTCAATGATAAAAAAAGAAGAAATTAAACGAATGGTTTTACTTGTAAACTTCTAGTTCCAAGCATAGTACAAAAAAAACACACACACACACACACAATTCCCTTGGCACAAAATTTACATCGTTCAACATTCGACGGAGAAAGAAACATTCTTGAACTGTTTCAAACTAAAACCATACAATCTTCAAAAATTACAAGACGGCCACGTTTTCGAAAAATGGACAACTCGAATTTCAGTCAATGCCCGATTGCCACAAGAAGAAAATTCAAAAATAAAGTGGTTACTAGGAAAACCGAATTCGTATTTTCTTCATAAAGGCAACGCAATTTATAAAACATAGAAATAAAATATCGATCAACCTTCAACATATATTTCATGTTATAAAATTTTCAAAAAAGCATGCCAAAAGAAAAGGACTTCCGGCACTGAAGAGAAATTCTGTCACTTCAGCCGTTACCAATGAGATTGAAAGTACCTTTTTCTCGGTGGCTAGCAGTGATTGCATGTGTTGATAGGGTCCTGACAGTCAGCCAGCTAGCAAGCCACATCAACTAAAATACTTCTCTGAAAACTCCAACTGGATAAACGATGAACTTAAGACTTACAACGTTCAGAAAATTACTGATATATCTCAACATCTTGTCTATGAAACGAGACAACTTCTATTGGTCAGAAAAACGTTCCTTGTCATAGAATTGTTGTGAACCCCATCACTAAAAAAAATGTTTTGAGTATAAAAGTAGCCTTTGTATCTTTCCTTCCTTCCTTAAATTCTCCTGTAGCCCTCCATAAAGAAGCAGACAAATCAATGGGGTAAGAAGAACAACAAAGGCGTCAAATACTAAAAACTTTGTCATTCCCAGAGAACCCAGCTGTTAATCAACTACAACACAGACGATTACCAACAACCCACGAACAATGACAACTAACGAACGAAATAGTAATTTACTAAGCTTTTTGCTTAGATGTGGAATAAGGCCGTATAAATGGGGCACCCAATGAGACTCAAACTCACTCGTTAAGGTTTGCTAGTCTAGCTTGTTAACCATTACATTACCCAAGGCACCCAACTAACGAACGAAATAAATGACCAACAAATCTCAGCCTCCTATAGTAATGGACAGGGTTACTTCCCTTTGGATAATAAGAGTTGCACACTCGGTAAAAAAGTGAAAAGTGAAAAGTCGGCCATGAGACTTTGAGAACGAAATGGCTCCAAGGATTCTGATAATATCATCATGCATCCAGTGGCTACATTCAGTATCCGGCCTGTAAAGTATTGTTTTCCGATCATATATAACAAAAACACTTTTAAAAAAGTAGTACAAAATTTTCATTTAAAAACAATCAAATATCCTTCAACTGTCGGGATAATACAAATAAACTTAGAATATTAACAAAATTACCTTGACATCATTTTTCTAATCAAATTTTTCAAGTGGCAGGAGTTTCAGTTTAACTGAATATTTTTCAGGATTGATTTTTTAAATAGCAATTATATACTGACATTCTTTTGATTATATCACTCAACGTCTGACATTTCATATGAGAGAATCTGTGTGGTATAAGGGCAAAAGTGCTAAACAGCAACATTGATGTTTGTAAGTTTGAACTCCAGTCACACAATTATATTCCTTTTGGATAAATATCCTTGCAAAAAGTATTAAAAAAACTTATCCCAGCTATGTGGGGAAGGGAGGAAATAATATTATTACTGTCCTTATACAAGGATGGTTTTGGCATTAAGTAATCCACAAAGGTTGATATACCATTAAGCAAAGAAACCAAATCAAACCATTTCATGTGAAAAAAATAAAACCAATTTTTTTTTTTTTACTTAACACAATCTCAACAGAAACAAATATCTGTAAACATGAATCATAAATCAAATATTGTACAGTGAAAATTATATATAAAAATTGACCTCTGTCTCCAGCTACAGACTTATTGATCCATCCTTATATATATATATATGTGTGTGTGCGTGTGCTTCCATAAATAATTTTGTCTTTGTTATTTTTATGATTGTACTGATGTTTGCTTATTGCTATATTAGCCCAGTGTCTGAGCTGCAAGAATTTTTACTGCTAGATAATAATTATAGAGAAGTGTTTTGCTCAAGAGTTTAATTACTCACTCGACACTATGACTATCATATCAATATATAAATTGACAAAAAATGTCTTGTTAATAGATGCTATTAACTAGACATTTTTTGTCAACATATGTATTGATAAGACAGAGTACAAGGAAAGATAGATTCATGCCTTCCTCAAGATATTTGGTGTTGATTAAACACAAGCAACTTCAGCTACAATACAAAATTTGCTGATTGAATTCAACTATCAAAATACCTCAGAAAAAATATTACTATGAATTTAATTGCGGAAGCCAGAAAGTAATTTATTTACTCAACTGCACACAAAAAAACCCCCAAAAGTCAAAATAGCCATTTTATTTTAGACACAGAATGAAATTGGTGGCTTATAGTAAAACTTGCAGAAGAATATTTCTATTGAAATGGTCACAATTTTAAGAGAGATGAAAGGTTCATCATCATTGAAGGAATTACAGAAATAACAAATATGTGAAGATATGTGACATAATAACGGTATCAATGAGACATTATGTACCGTAATGGCAAAGTCTAGACATTTGTACCTTTAGGACCCTCTTGTAACTGTTGATAAAAGTTGACAAACATAAAAAACTCTGAACTACCCAAAGTTTAATTTACTTCTACAATTTGTAGATTGTCATCAGGAGAAAGAAAGTATGGAAACTGTTGTACTCCCTACATAATGGGCTCACCCTCCTCCATAAATACACATCAACGGAGTGTTGACCAGAGTTGATCCAGACCCATGCGACACAATCACGTGTAATACCATTTGCGTAGTGGACAATAGTCGCTACCCAACTGGACTCTCAGCTTCCTATTAACTAACTACTGTCTAACTCAGTTCACTTGTATCTTGTTTCTGTTATTTGAATATGTTTTTCAATCTAGCCTTTTGTGTTTCCTGTGTCTTTTGCCAGCATCACAACAGAAACTGACTGAAACAACTATGTTAACTAGGCAAAGACAAACAACATATCCTGGTGAGAAAGATAGAGCAGACACAGATCTTGAATTTTCTTTCTGCTTTTCTGTTGTATTTCTAACATGTTTGTCTGCTGGGTTGCGTCTAGTCTAAGGACCCCTTTCGAATGCACCCCTCAAAAATGGGGCTCATAAACTTTTGCCTCCTCACACCTTTGTGGCTGGTGTTCAACCGTCTTGACCTCATCACGTTTTGCTGTCAACTGCGCCCCCAAAAATCGAGTCGTCCCCTGCCTGTCTTGTCAGGGACAGAAACAAATCTGTTTCTGGTGATTCCACACCTGCCCAGGTTTCAAACCCCCACGTTTTTTTCCTACTCATTTTTGATTACCACAAGACTTTTGACCTGCTAATTCAGTGACTCTGTCTGTTTTATTTATCTATTTATTCAATTTCAATTTTCTATGAGCCATTCAATTATGTTACAGATTGATGGAGCCAACATTTATAAACATTGACATCAAATGGTTTGACTGGAAATTTAATGACCTTAAAAAGGTTTGGTTTGGGTTCTTTTGTTTAATGGCATATCAACCTTTGTAGGTTATTTAATACCAAAGTTATTCTCCTAGAAGAACATTAGTGCTACTATTCAACCCATAGCTGGGAGGATAAGAGGGTTCATACCTTTCCCAAGGGTATTTGTCCATAAGTGAATGTAATAGTGGGACTGGAGTTCAGACTTGCTTACTACGATTCTGCTGTCCATCAGTTTAACCATTACATCACGTGGACACCTCTGCCTTGAAAAGGTTGAGCAGACTTGGGGTGACACATAAACACTTAAATAATAAAAAAAAGCTGATTGGGTAGTCACAGCTAATTTGAAACGCCCACTCTCAGGATTAACATATACTTCCCAAATTAAAAAACTCATTAACCAGGTGTCATTACTTCAGATATATAAAGATCAGTTGAAGACACTTTGATAACAGGAAATAATTTTCATTCAACAAATGGATATACTATATAGCAGATCAACTCTAAAATTTTTTTTTTCTTGGAAGCCTCTCTGCTGATAAGCAAAGGTCAAAACTTGTTGAGAACAGTAAAAAAATAATATAAAAATAATATTCCTATTTGTAATATCATTTTGCTCATTATATATATATATATATATATATATATGTGTGTGTGTGTGAATGACTTTTTCAGTATGTTTTATTTCTGTTTGTTTGTTTTTACTCTGTAATTCATATGAAAGTGTGAGTGTGTGTGTGTGTGTGTGTATGTATATATATATATATATATATATATATATATATATATATATATATAAACCAGTTGTGATCAAAATGTGTGATCTGGAAATGTTTTGGTAAGTAATTTTTCCATAATTCTAGCTTTCTGCTGCTTGAAAAAAAATCAAATTAAATTATTGATTTTTTTTTCTTATTATTAGTTATGCTCTTACTACTACAGGACTATCTGCCACTGCTTCACAATCTTTTAATTTCACTCCATCAATAAATCTTTCTCCCTGCCACAGCCAAAATGCTAGTGTAGTTGTCCTTTGATTATTTTTTAAACTGAAATTTAGTTTCATAAAAGTTTTATCTTGAAATTTTGTAATTATCCACTTATATTTTTTCTCATTCCCCCCCCCAATACTGATGATTTAAACGGGTTTAAAACAATGAAAAATAAATTTAGTATTTTCTTTGAAATGTTATTACATTTTGACATCAATTTTAGAAATTAAAATTTTAAAATCTTTATATTGGTAATATCAAATTGCTGAAAGTTTTTTTTCTTTATTTAAAAGCATTGATAAAAGAAAGGTGAAAAAAAGAGCAGAGGACATAAAAAAGAGAAGGTAAAAAGTACCAAATATGTATAAAAACTTGATATAGGTTACATCACTTGGCACTCATTTCCTGTTGACTTGTTCCAAACTATAATCATTATCATCAGAACCCTTAATATTGAAAAAATAATTCTAGTTTAGAAAAGTAGATCTTTTGTTGTTTTTTTCTTTATTATAAAATCAATAATATTGATTTTTTTTTTCTTTAGTGTTTTCCTGTCGCCAATATTATTTCTCAATATTTTTCATTGAGAAATATCTAATCGATATTATAAAGAATCCCTTAGAACTAGTAATTATCAGCTTGATTATAATAAATGATATTGCCTCAGAAATATTGATTATGCTGAGAGTCCATTTAGGCCTCTTGCATTTAACCTATGGCAGATTAAGAGATTAGCAGGTTGCTTGTCCAAGCAGAGGTTTAGCTGTGGATTAAGCTCCAACCAGCATTGTTAAGCTGATCCTTGGATGCAACACAAATATTTTACAATTTGCTTTTTGTCTAGCACTTGGTGTTTTGCATGGAATTGACTGGTAAGAAAATAGTTTCATGCCTTTGTCATTCATTAATGATATGCAGCAGACAAATGATTCTTGTACAGATTTCATCCATTTTATCATTGAAGTGCCATTTGAACCTCCTCCTTCCTCTCTTTTTCCCAAATCAAAGAAGAACTGCGTCGAAGAGCTTTAGGCATCTTAATTTGCTGGATAGAATCAAACAAGTTCAGACAAGTGTGTCTTTATGAGAAGTCTGACTAATGTCTCTCTCTCTCTCTCTCATGGAGAATCTTGGATTTTATTCAGGTTCTGTCAATGTAATACACTGTCATTCATTTTTATATAATTTGCTCATCAGATTATGAGAATTTATATAAATGATGCTTTGATCAGTATTCTTAGAAGGAAATTGAGAGATGATTAATCACTAAGGATTGCTAGGATAAATAGTTGAATACAACCCCCCACCAACACAAACACCACATACACATATGTACATTATTTATTTATATATATATATAAAATGTACATATGTGTATGTGGAGTTTGTGTGTGTATATATATATATATATACTGCCTGCTTACTACAGATTAGTCTTGCATGACAATGTGAGTTTGATACTCCTGGCATTCACTACTACGGTCCTCTTGTGACAGATTATATTAATAAATGTTTGTGTGTGTGTGTGTACATCAAGTCTATCATAAAGAGATTCTGACAAGACAAACTGGAAGTAACTCTAGAAAGCCCTTCTATAGAGAATCAATCTGATTAAGAAACACCAAAAAAAAAAAATGGTTTTTATTGAGTTAATATTTTAAAATGTTGATAGGTATATGTTTGGGGATTGATATTCAAAAATGTTGCTAGGTATATTTTGGGGGATAATTTTTTTCCAAAATGTGTTTGTTATTCATTATTTCAAAAATTGTTTGAACATATTTTGTAGTTGTAGCTAGTCAATAGATTGGATAAATCCTATAAACTAAGTCAAAAAAAAAGAAAAATGTTTTCAAAATTTAATATGATTTTGAAGATATTTTTTATATATATTATATGATATATGATTATCATTAATATTTTATTTGGAAATATTTTAATGATTTTTATTGATTATATTTATTGCTATAGTTTTTATCTTTTGAAAAATGTCTTTTTACTTTTATTTATTCAAGAAAAAAAAACAAAAAACTGGCATACTGACACAAATTACCTCCCTTTGGGAGAAAGAAGAAAAAAAATTTTGATTTCTAAATCAGGTCAACTCCATTGGGAGATAATTTTAATCTTTTATGTTATGAAAAAACGAAGAAAATTCATCTTTTGATTCAACCCTGTGTATAATAAATTCAATCAAGATTGTTCAGTTTTAGTCTTAGGCACAGAGAAAGTTTCTTATTTTAAAAAAATTCCCAAACTTTTTACAGTAGTGATTTTCTGAATTCAAGAAATTGTCAAAAAAGTGCCCACTTGCTTTACAACAATAAACCAAAATAAGATTTTACAATAAATTCTTTTGCCATTCATAAAGGACACAAAAATGTTGTCTATTTTTCCATTACTTCTTTTACTTATTCCTTTGTCAGTGTTTGATGAATGCGAAAGAATTGAATCCTTTAAAAGAAAGAATGTTATATAATATCTTTGTTGTGGCTTGGAAATTACATGTCAAGACTAGTGATTTCTCGGACCCAAGTGTCTGAGGTTTGCTCTATTTATTCAGGTGTCTCATTTGCATACCACACAACACCTCCCTGAACCTGCGAAGTTTGACACCCTTATTCAGTCTATCACTTCTTCTGACTACTCTGGAAGGTCTATGCCACTTCTGCATTTGTTCTTCTGTCCTTTTTGACGGAGACCTTGGTCAATCTTCATCTTCTAAATCTGTTACGTCATTCCCGCTTTCCTCCATGTTTTTTTATGTTTCATTTTCTTCTTCAGTTTCCTCGTGTTCCTCCTTGGGCATTTCTACATCTTCAGGCTCAAACCTAGCTTTAAATTGATCAGCAAGAGCTAATATCGGTAGCCTTTTTTTTTTTTTTTTTTTTTTTTTTTCTAGTACAGCCGTGTTTTGTCCTTTTTGTAGAATGAACTTTTCTTTCTCTGGCTCTGCCTCCTTATTTCATTTATATCGAACTTTCTCCTCTGTGGTAAATGACATGGTTACTAGGGCTCTAATCTGTCTGCCCATTAATGCTGATGGGCTTTGCTTTCTATCCGCATGAGGAACCGTTTGATAACTTAAGAGTAAATTAGGGATGTATGCCTCGATATTTTGGTTAAACCCATTTTTGCAGTTTGGACCTTCCTTTCCACTATGGCATTTGACTGAGGGTGGTATGGGGGTGTTTTGTATGGCATACACTCTATTTTCCTTAATCACAACACTAAACTTTCATCGTAGAATTCCAGTGCATTGTCCGTGACAATGGTCTTAAGTATTCCATTTCTTGCAAATATTGTTCTCAATATTAGTCTTACAGTAGTAGCTTTTCTATCTCTCAACTTTTATTACTCCTGGCCAACTCGAGAAAGAATCTAATAAGATCAAGAATAAACCAATGTCTCAGATATGTGCATGGTCCATATGGACCCTTGTTCATGGCTGCCCCTCTTTAGGCCACGTATGTATTTTGGTTTGTTTAAATGTTTTGATCTTTGTACATTTAGGGCATCTTCTTATGTGTTCCTCAACATCTTTACAATACCCTGGCCACCAAGCCTGTAGTCACAATCTTTGCGTCGCAGCGACTCCGCCATTGATATCATCGTGCACGGTTTTAATTACGCCCTTCCTTAAAATTTGGGACGGCCCTATTGCATCTGTACTAAATATAATGCCCCTCTCTACCGTTAATTTATGTCGTGCTTCTTTGAAAGGTCTCTCCACTATAGTACAGTTACTCCATACATTCTTTCTTATATGCTCAAGTATTCTGGTTAGTATTGGGTTTTGTTGGGTTTCTCTGTTAAGTGTTTTGCGAGATAGTACGTCCGTCTCCACCCATTGTACAATTCTATCCTCCAAATTTTCATGTTTCACTCCATTTTAACTCTGTAGGGATTACAGAGAACACCTTGAGCTCCCATGATGACCAGAAAATCCATGAGTTTAAAAATTCCGTTTCCTTTCAGGATGGATTTTTTTATATTAACATCCCTTGGGATGAGGTAAAAGTGAATTTGGTCCCCTCTAATCATACTATTTCTGACCACCACTAAATTCATGCCAGTATTTGTTTATTTAAAGTTAGGAATGCCCCATCGCTGAATGAAGCTGTTTATCCTGGCATTAACCTTTTAAATGATTTGCTGGATCTTCTGTTGTACTTCAGAAGCAATTCTCATGTTTTTATGGCTGATATCCGCAAGGCATTTTTAATGATAAAATTAAAATCGGAGGTCGATATGAATCGTTTCTGTTGTTTTGTTAGAGAGGGTAAAAATGTTGTGTGTAACAATTATTTTTGGATTTGTGGCCAGTTCATTCATTTTGAATTTTTTGATTCAATTTCACTTGAATAAGTACAAAGGCAATGAGTGTGCAGGGGATCTGAAAAATAAATTCTATGTAGACAATTTGTTGGTTACCTGTGAGAATACATCAGAATTAGTGAATTTGTTTAAGGTCTTGTACTTCAAATTATGCCCCGCTAAGAGATCAAATGAAGCATGATGATTCCTTTGTAGAACGTGACGGTAGTGAAGAAAACCTATTGGGCTCTAAGTACGACATAATCAGGGACTCATTGAAATTAAATTCAAGACTTTCTGAGCCTAAAGCCAACACGAAGCGCAAAATTTTGGCACAAACCTCTGCAGTATTTGAGCCGCTTTCCCTTTGCTTACCTGTTACCATTAAGAGGAGGTTACTCTTGTGTGATTTATGGAAGTAGAAGTTAGGATGGGATGATGCCGTTTCGGTGGATCTGTGTACAAAGTGGAAAGTTTTATATCAAGAACTTGTACTGTTAAATGGCTTGGAATTTCCCAGACAGGTCTTCAGTGACTGTGATCCTGCCGACCTCTACGTTTTTTTTATGCCTCTAAAGCTGCGTAGGGTTTTGCTGTCTATGTCGTACAGGGCAGTAGATCTGCCCTACTATTCTCTAAAGTTAAAGTTGCTCCTACTGTGGTAAAGTCCCTGCCTACGTTGAAGTTTTTGTCAGTATATCTTGCGCTGAAGTGCCTGAAAAATGTTTGTGTGTTATTTTGCCGACTAGACATAAAGAATTTATATGTAGCGGTGGATGCCCAAATCATTTTAGCCTGGTTGCTGTCTACCAAAGCAAATCGCAAAAATATCTTCATTCCTCATCGGCTAAAGGATATTGGTTTGCTGAAGAAAGAAGGAAATTTTAAGTTGAATATGTTTGTAAAACTTAGATATGTTCCAACAGACCAGAATCCTGCTGATCTTATTACAAGGGGATTGACCTTGAATAAGTTCAAATTGAATCTAAATTTTTGGATTCGAGTGCCCACTTGGTTGAGAGACTCACTCGTAAGTTGGCATGTGAGTGAATTAAAATGTTTGGCTGCTACTGATAAAAATGTTGTGCAGACAGAGGTGCATTGTAGTGCTGCAGTTGAAAAAAATGAATGTGTTGTCGATCTGGAGAAATTTTCAAAACTCTCTAATGTTTTGAGAATTGTTACTCTGATTTTGTGGAGGTGCCCGTGGTGTAATGGTTATCGTCGTAGGAAATGGGCACAGCGACACGAGTTCAAATCGTGGACAAGACTGATAGCATTTTACACAGCACTAATACCCTTGGGAAAAGTTTGAATCCAATTATTAATGTGTTGTCAATCTGGAGTAATTTTCAAAACTCTCTAAAGTTTTGAGAATTGTTACTCTTATTTTCAGGTTTGTTAATCGATTGAAACATTCCAATCCTGACCCTGGGCACGTTGCCAAAGTCTCCTTGATAAAATGGGCTCAGAGACCACACTATGGGCACGAAAGTGAATTTTTGAAAAATCCGAGTGGAAGAGGACCTCCGGAACTTGTTCAGAATTTCAACCTCTTTAGTGATCAAAGTGGGATAGTTCAGTCGAGGGTCAGAATAAACAAGAAAATACAATGCCTATCTGAGGTTTGATACCCAATATTGTTGCCAAAATACAATGCCTTTGTTAAATTGATTGTTCAAGAATGTCATAACGATTGCAAGCACCTGGGTATTGCATCTACACTGTGTTAACTGAGATTGTCTGGATATTGGCTTCCTCGCGCCAGACAGTCAATCAAACATTATATTGTTGATTGTTTTGTATGCAGAAAATACAATGCATTGTCCTTTAAATACCCTAGACTGACCATCCTACCCAAGAATAGAGTGAATTTGATTAGACCTTTTTTACACACGGGTGTTGATTTCACATGTCATCTGTGGATAAAAATGGGGAGGGGGAGATAAAAAGGTATACCTATTAGTGTTTACCTGTTTGAGCGTATGAGCTATTCATATAGAATTGCTGCAAGCTATGAGTGCCAAATCCTTTGTGTTGGCCCTTATCAGGTTTACAAATCTTTTTGGCATCTCCGAGTGTATTTATAGTGACAATGCAAGATCCTTTGTTGCTGGGTGCATTATAGTTAAGAAATACCTTACCTCTGTTGAATTTCAGGAAAGATTTGGGAATCAATCACTTCACTATCTCCCTATATGCTCCATTGATGGGAAGTGTCTGGGAACAAATGATTAAGACAATAAAGTTGTCGGGAGAAAGGCAGGTGAATTTTATAATCTACTGACACTGCTTTCAGATGTTCAAAATGCAATAAACTCTCGTCCTCTGACCTATAGGTGTTTTTCTGACATGTGGATAGACATCATTGCCCCAGTCGATTTTATTAGCCCATACATCAAAGAGGGATTAATACTTAGGATGGATGAGGATGAAAGCTCCACATTTTTGAATCCTCCCAGTAATTCAGAAATTGTAAGTTCTCTTCAAATTAGAGATGATATGTTACAGAGGTTTAATTGCCTTTTTTTATGACAGGAACAGTTTAAAGACCTCTATCAGTGTGATTCTAAAAATGAAATTAAAGTAGGTGACATAATGTTAATTAAAAATCCTGCGAAAACCCGTCTGTATTGAGCTTGAACATTGGAGATGATGGGAATGTAAGGTCTGTGAACCTAAAAAAGGGAGTAGCCATACCCATTCAATGAAACACCTTTACCCTCGGGAATTATTCCTTACACACAATGGTCCAACTAGGAATGCAGAAGTCGACTCTTCGGTTACATCTGACATTGAGGATTTTGATAGGTCAGTAATTTCATTTTGCTCCCCTTTGTTTCGTCTGTCTCTTAGTTTCTTTACCCTGGCCAGTGCCTCAAAGCATCTTGTCCATGTTTCTGCATACTCAGGATCGTTGAGTGTGGTCAGACATCCTATCCGCAATTCCATTGTCGTGCCTTGGAAATCGTGTGTCAAGTCTCATGAATTTTATTTCCAAAAATATGTACAAAACAATTTTTTGGAGAGCATAAAGCCCCAATGTTTTTGTAGGGGAGAGGAAGGAGAGCAGTCATGTTAGGCTATATTGTCTAAGGAGCCCTAGCTAGCCCAGACACACAATAAGATACGTCAATATGTGCGCTGCATTCACCAAAATACTGCATTCGCTCTATGAGAACCTACTTATAACCCATGAAATGAATGATTTATTCACAATAAAAACATATATACAAAAAAATGATAATGATTGGGAGGGGAGAAAACCTCCAAAGAATACAATGGTAAAACAAGGATAAAACTCCGTTTGATTACCCTTCCACCCCTGTCATCTATGATTTGGAAAGCCAACTGTTTTCTGGTATCCACAAGGACCGAAGACAACCCAGACTATCCCTATATAGAGAGCGGGTCTAAGCTTAATGGGACAAAAGAAATGCAGGGACGGGTTCGGCAAGGAATAGGTAACATAGATAACAGTAATGTGGGTCCAAGATCTTCTGAGAAAAGAGGGGACTGGAGGAGACTTGTAGTGATAAAAAGAATTGGGGAGGGGGAGATCTTGAAAAGTAATAACTAGATGGCGGGGCCAATGACAAACATCGTACAGCTAAGTAGGAGACAAAAAAGTGGACAAAAATCCCTACTTACCGGGGGTGGGGTCCCGAAGAACCCGGACCATTGTCGCCGTGCGCCAGAAGAGGAGGGAAGGATGACTCCAACATTGCCCCCTTTCGTACGACCAGGCTGGCTGCATACACCCACCTTTTGTGGAATGTTATGCGGTCCAAGCAGTTTCCATCTGATTTTGACTCTAAGCTGATGTCTAAAGAATAAAATCAGATCACAATGAGAAAAGTTTGCACCGTCATACAATCCATTCTTTCGCGTCGTCCAAATCACCATTCTAGCCACAGCTAGGATCGCGAGAAACACCACAAGCTTCTCACTTCAATACCGAGGGTCAACATTATCAACGAGTAGCACAAGCTTTTTGGGATCGATGCGGGCCATCCACTCCCTGACGTGACTCCATAACAGGCGAACCTGCTCGCAGTAGTAGAAGGCATGCAAAGCCGTTTCTTCCTGGCCACTACTGCCACAGCAGAGGCAATCGGGAATGTCTGCCAAACCCGCTTTGAATGTCCAGTTGGCAAGGGGCAACGCTTCTCCAGCTACCAGCCGAGTCGCTCCACGAGAGAATCCGCAGCGGAACCCGCTACTAACTTCTGATACAGTTCCTTTTGAGACTGAAAAGGTCACTGGAACGAGGAAGTTTATGGAGGGCCTTTCGGCACTCGTGGGTAAACATTGCGGCACCCTTAGGCTAATGGCGGCCTTTGGCTTCGGGGTTGGATTCTGACTTTTTGTCCCTACAACGTGTCCCTTGACAAGGATCGGCCCTGGTAAGCCAGTCTTTCGGCGAGCTAGTGGCTCTCCAGATCGGGCATCTCTAGATCCCCATTTTGAGGACGTTGGCAGCAGACCTGTCTACGGAACATCGGCTTTCGATCCCTCCAAAGTAAATTGGAAAGAGATTGTATTAGTGACAGCCGGTGAACCTTATACAGGGGAAGTACGGACAACCAGTAAAAGATCAAGGAGAAGATGTATATGGCGCCCACCTTTTTAGGACAAACGCTTTTGAAGCCAGGTACCCACATATGCTTCTACCTTGGCCCGTACCTCCAACCAATTTCGCTCCACCTGGAGGCCGGGCCTGAACCACACCCTGAGGATGCGGGTGAGTCTGGCACTCCAGTGGAAGGGTCCTGGCAGAGGAACGCTACCCCTCCAGCCGCAGACCTTCGCACTTATCAAAATTGATCTTGGTACCTGCTACTTCTTCGTTCCTCTTAACTGCCTTCTTCATCACCTTTATGTCCGATTGGTGGGACACAAAGACAGTGATATCATCGGCGTACGCAGAGACCTTTGCTCTAACACAGCCACCAAAAAGGACTCCGCGCAGGGGTGGATTTGGCGTCCAATCTCTCAGACTACAGAGCAGGGGCCCCAAAGCAAGGCCATGGAGAAGAGGCAACTGGGGGCAACCCTGCCAGACCGACCACTCGAGTGCAAACGCCTCTGAACGCTCCCTGTTCACCTGCATCACTGCCTGGGGGTTGAGGTACCACATGCCGATCAATTTGCGGAACTCCAGTTTGAATCAGGCGGTCTTCAAAACCATTGCCAAAAACTGATTGTCCACCCGATCAAAGACCTTGGACTGATCCAAATTGATCCACGCGGCATTAGTATTGTCTTTTAATCCCTTTAGGACCTCGCATACCAGATGCAAGTTGTCTTGGATTGATCTTCCCTTCACAGATTAGTTCTGCTCAATTCTGATCAGATTGCTGATGACAAGATGAAAACGGTTCGCTAAGACCCGGGCCAAAATCTTTAACTCTATGTTTAGCAGAGTTATGGGCCTGTAATCCTCTTAGTCCTCCCAAACATGCCTGCCAAATTTCTTCAGTAATGTGATCACACCCTTGGTAATGCTACCAGGAATGGCTCCCTAGGAAAACCAATGGCTGAATACATCCGTCAGAATAGGGACAAACATGCGCAACATCCTCAAGTACACTTCATAGGGCAAACCATCCAGTCCTGGCAACTTGCTGAGGCCGAGCTGCTTCAATGCATCACGGACTTCACATTCAGTAACCAAACCCTCGCAGCAAGCCACTTCTGAAGCTGGGGGAAGTCGGCTAAATAGCTGTGAAACTCCCTAACCAGGAGATCAGGACAGCGAGCAAAGCAATCACAGAAGTGCGCCTGAAAAGCCCCACGCATCTCACGATTTGACCGTGTGCCCATCCGGTGACTTGACAAACTTGATGTACCAATGAGGAAACCTTCACACTTTTCCTTCACACTTTTCCTTTCCGCAGAATTTCACGGCTTCGTTGGGAACTCTTTTTAAGCTAGCCTCTTGCTCAAGGTCCCGCCTAGCTAGATCTACGGCTAGGGAATCCCCCCTCTCCACTGTCCAGGAAAGACTATCGTCTAAAGATTTCACCTTCTTGGCTCTATCTGGATTGAGCTGTTTGCCGTATTTGATGGCGAAGTCCCTAATTCTATACTTAAGGGATGCCCCACCACTTATTCCCGGTAACCGTCCCCACTAGCACCCACTGAATTAAGGTTTCCAGCCACTCCTGGAAGTCCTGTATCCCCGGTAAGGAGGTATTGAATTTCCAGTAGCCGGCCAGACTAGGCCTATTAACTAACCTCAGACTGACCTTAACCAGTTTATGGTCAGTCAGCCCAATCAGTGGAATGTGGGACATCTAACGATTTCGGTGTCAGCTCTCCAAACTAACACTCAGTCCAAGTATGTCCTGATATGGACTGAGCACAAGCTATCTAGCCACTTCCACATCTCTCGCCTTGGGTGATGCAGCGAAACCTGTCGACTAAATTGTGCTGGGCCATTAGGTTGATCAAGCTGCTTTCACACTTATCTGATCTGGCCTTGGGGTCAAGGATCACATTCCTATCGCCCACTAGAATTATCCATTTCGGATCATCAAGGAATGGCTCAAACCGTCGGAAAAAAGAGTATCTCTCGCCATTGCTATTGGACGCATAAACCATGACCACCTGAAACTCTGAAGCTTTTAACAGCAACATCGGCCACAACCAATCTGCCCCCGTCACCTGCAAAGACAAGATTGACAATTGCATTAAGGCTGCGTTCAACGATCAGAGAGATTCTAGCGCTGCAGCGGCTGCCGAATGCTGAAAAAGCCCCAAAGTTTTCTCTTAGCACCTGACAGTCCTCTTCACAAGTGAAGTGTGTCTGTTGCACTGTAGCAACATCCACACAGAGGTTTGAGAGTTCACCAAACAAGCAAGCTCACTTTCTTGGATCCCTCAGTCCTCTCGAATTCAAAGTGGCAAGGTTTAGAGACATCAAACCTACTTACCTTGCTGACTGTCGACTATGGTCTGGAAGTCGTCGAGGGTGAGGATACCAACGGCGTGCCTCAGAGATCCAGTGCCGAGCTCAGTCATGACTTGGCCATCCCTGGACACTCCTCTGACATCTATAGAGTACCACAGCTTTAGGGAGCTATAAAAACAAGGGTGAACGTAAATGAAGACCCTTCCCAAATAAAATAACAACATTTTTTTCAAAGAGGGCTGCTCCAACTCCGTCAACCTAATGTCCGCTTGACTGGTCTTCTCAAGAAAGTTCCATACAGCCTTCGAGTGGCTAACAGCCGAGCAAACAAAGGTGGTCACCATGGGTGCACCCCTGAATAGGTAAGGGTTGGCTACTTTTTTTTCCTGTGGAGTCCAAATTTAGGAGCAGTTTTAGTGCTCTGTAGAGGGCCCCACAGACTCCACAGAACACAGTGCGAGTCCTGGGAGGCCTTGTTGGTCCTCCATTGAAGCCAACTTGGCACTGTGACGGGTTTTTGATGATTCCAAGGGGGTTTTAGGCTGTCTTGATGCTGAATGAGATCGAGAGAACAGTCTGGGAGGCGAGAGAGAGGAGAGAGAGGGCAGTGTGAGGGAGAAGGGGGGTGCAGATGATTGCTCCAGTGGGGATAAAGTTTGGTTTAAAGGGGTTTTTTTGAGGGGGAGAGAGGTTTTTTGGAGAAGGTGGGTGTTAAAGTGATGTCGGTGAAGAATGCTGTATTTTAGGTGACTGGGGTTGTGAGTGAGCTAGTGACTGGGGTTGGGGTTTTTTCTCTTCTTTTTGGGGGTTATCCCCACTGTTCCTCCTCCTCCTTTAAATTGGTTGAGGTCTCCATCTTCTCAGGCTGTTCTTCCAGTGAATGATGTTTTTCCTTTTTCTTTTTTTGTTTGGCTGGAGATGATTCTGTTGATGCTTGTAGTTTGGATGTTACTGCTGCTGTTGTTGCTTCTGTTATTGCTTCTGTAGTTGTTGTTGTTGCTTCTACTGCTGCTTCTGTTGTTGTTACCTTGTTTTTGAGAGGGGCTTTTCTTCCCTTTACAGATTACCTGGGTTCACCCTTACCTTTTGTTGGGATGGTCCCCAGGCTCCAGATCTGGCTTGCTTGGTGAGGTTGCTGCTATTGTTGTTGCTGTGGATTTGGTTGTATTTTGAAGGCAGGATCTTGCAAAATGGCCTATCTGTTTGTAGGTCCAACAGAGGGGCCTCCTGCCCTCAATGACCATCATTATATTTTGATCCTTATAGGCTATGATATGAATGATGGCCTGGAAGCCCTCCCTATTTAGGCACATGTTTATTATGTAGTCACCGTGTGCTATCCCGACTGCCAATCTTGCTGGCAGAATTTCTTCCACACCACCATAAGCACTGAGGTAGGCAGCAAGGAGATCTCTATTGAGCTCGATTAGGACATTGCACACGGTAACCCTAATTGGCAGATCCTATCTTTTTCGAAGTATTGGGCGTATTTGCCCAACCTATCCTTCACATAGTCTGGTGTTTTTCTTTTTTGGGACCAGGAAGCTGGTGTTACTGGTTATTCAGTGGTTCTTTGGCCGGGCTGGATAGTGCTGGCCATTGACAAAGTCTTTTCAGTTGGTGTCGATGAAAGAGCTGGCCATTCCGGCTTTTGATAGGGAGATTCCAGGTCATTTGTTCCAAAATGTTGGGTTGTGAGGTGGACTCCTCCATAGTTGCTTGAGGCAACAAGAAGGAGGGGCCGAATGTTGGTGTGCTGTGAGTTGATATATGAAACTGTGAATAAAAAATGGAAAGAAAAATTGGTGTTGAGCAAGGCGTGTTCAAATGAAAAAAATGTACACAACAACAAAAAAAAAAAAAAGAACCAAAAAACAAACATAGCTTGTCCCACCCCAAAATAAAATCAAGCGAAAACAGTTGGATTATTTGGCAGTGGGGGGTTCATTGATGTAAGCTCTGCAGTTAGACGTATACGTTCAATGGAAATTGGAACCGTGCTGTGTCAAGCCACGTGATTTCTCGGACCCAAGTGCCCAAGGTTTGCACTATTTATTCTGGTGTCTCATTTGCATGCCATGCTATAATCTCGTTAATAATTTCTAAAGAAATTCTCAAAATATTTAGAAATCATACAGAAATATTCTAATCTTTTGGATAGCCTCTATAAAGAGTCAAGTAAAAAAATTTTTTTTTTTTTTGCTTTTTCCTGGGAATATATGAAAAATTATTTTACATTTAAAAAATGCTTGAAACCAGTGTCAGATTAAAGTAACTAAAGGCATGTCTGGTAAATTCATTAAGATATTTCATAAATTCATCATGCAGTAAATTTATTGCCAGAAAATTTCTTCTAAAATAAATTTGCCAGAAATTATATATGGCTAAATTCAGAATTAAATCATTGCTTTTATGAATTTAATAAAAGGAGTTAAATAGTTAAGATTTGGACTAGAGAAACCCTTTATCACAAAAGCAATTAATCTGATATGATGAATTTACCTGCAATAAATTTACTATATGATAAATTTACCTGAAGGTTTTAAGAAAAGAGACTTTTGGAGGTCTAAATTTAATCAGGACTGTTCATGAAAACAAAAATTTTTTTCTCTTTAATCTATGTAAGTAGAACTTTGATAGATTTTTGCGTAAATAATTTCACCAAATCCCTCACTTGTTAAAATGCATACAATAAGGATTAACAGTAATCTGAGTCATTCAATAAATAAGGTGAATATTGTCTAAAAGGTTGAAAATAGGAAGTACTGTTTACAGTTACACCCTTTTTCAAGGGAAATTGATAGTGATGGGTCTTATGTTCTATAAGATGGTCAGCATGACCTTTTTACTGATTACTTCACCCAAAACTTTTTCTTTGCTGGAGAGTCAATGAGTTTTCACTTTATGGACTGCCTTTTCAGCTCAGGTTTGTAATGGCAAACCCATGTTTTGTCCGTTTATGAATATGTTGTGACGAGAGCCTGCTTCTCCGGTTACATCACACATTATTCAGTAAATTTCATATGGTCTGCACTTTTCAGCTACTAAAAATTTGATGACAGAACTCTGTTCAAATTTAAAGCACTTTTTTGATTTGCCACCATTTTGAATAGCCTCAAAACAAATATTTTTGTGAGATTAAAACAATTTTCGTTTTAAACCAATTCCAAACAATGCACAGTTTACATTTATAGGAAAAAATTCAGAAAAAAATTGACTTTTTCCAAAAAAAATTCCCCTCATTTCTTGAATGAGCCTTGTAGAGCTGACTTGATTGCTTCTTACTAAATAACTTTAAAACTACCAACTAATGTAAAAATGTAAGTACACACTCGTATACTTACTGTTATTCATTCATGTTTTAACAAATGAGGTATAATCATTAGTAATAATTTCGGAGCAGGAGACAAAGCCTCCCACAAATGGTTTCTGAAGCCTTTAGCTGCAGCCTGCATTCATTCATTAATTTGGAACGATTTTCAACATTAACTTATTACTGAAAAGTAATGAATTTTTAAAAAAATACAAAAATCAAAGCTGGAAAGATGAGAATGTCTTTCTAATATAATTTATCAAATAATGACGACTCAGGACTTCAGACAGAAGAGACATTATCAAATGATGCAAGTTAGAATTTTCTGTCTTCTTATCTTCATGATGGTGCTGTTTTTATCTGGTTATTGGGTTGATTTGTTTTAATGGTGAGGGTCGCCTCTCAAGAGAGTTTTGTTGAGTTGATGGGGGTTTATAGCTGAATTGATTCTCCAAATAATTGCTTGTTTTTTGGGGGGGGTTTTGTTTTTTTTATTATTATTCTTGAAATCTATCTGTGCTTGTTTGATAATTTTTGTTTGTTTATTTTCACATTCTGTTTCCTCTTTTTTTTTTTTAATCTGCCTGAATGATTTTGTATCTTTTGGAATTGGATACTAGAGTTATTTGGCTCAGCAGATTGTTAAATGTTTTATAACCAAAGAGCATAATGAGTAGAAGTGGCTGGAGAATGGAGATATTGACTTGACTGATCAGATTGTTTTTCAAGAGGAAGAGATGGACAAGACTCATTTCATAAACAAGGAAGTGAATGTTAAAAGTGACCTTGGCAAAGAAGGAATTATCACCTTCTTGGCTCATCTCCCACAAAAATGCTTAATACATACATTCACATGACTTATTTTTGAAGTTTAGTTTAACACAAAGTCACAAGAAAGACCTAATTTATTACCCAGTAGTAATGATCAGAAAATCAAACTTACTAACCATTTCACAATTAGAATCTGCTCCTTTTTATATATATATCCTAACCTGTTTGAGCATTCATGTCTCTACTGAAGATGAGAATGTTGTTTGGGAATGTGTTGAGCAAGGAAAGATAGTCCATCATAGAAAGTGGTCATATCTATTTCATCTCTGGCATTTGTGGGACTGTTGCAAGAAATGATTGATGTGAAGGGATTGCTATTAAATATAACAAACATAATTCTCAGTTGGGTTTTCTCAATGCTAATTTGTGATTTTAAGGCACAAACACTGAGAAGCATTCCTACACCCTCCTATGGGGTGGGGCCTTGTGGATGTTTTTCCCATACAGATGATGAGGCAAATGTTCAACCATTACCATTCTCATAGTATTTTAAGTCTTGTTCATTATGGTAATATCAATGTTCTTGTATGTATATAACGTCTATATTGTACTTCGCTACAGGTGATGTAAACTTGCTGGTTTACTATGTTTAAAGTCTTAACATTAAATGTCATTTTTGTTAATGTTTTTTGCATCTAAGTAGATTGGGTTTCGGCTCTGTATCAGATTTTTCAAACTCTGTGGCCAGAGTTTCAGCCACAACAGAATGTGTCCCTTGTTTATTTGGATGAAGGCTGATGCAGTTTTGACTCATGGTTTCGATTAGAGTCATGATAACCTTTTGGTTGGTTGTTATTTTATTTTTTGTTTTTTTTCTTATGAAAATGTCACCCTCATAGATGAGTAGCAGTAGTTTTCTGACTGAACTATTTTGTCCTGGCCATTGATCCAGGGGTTTCTTCCACTCAGCATCTGATGAAGCTTGCCATTGACCCAACTTTGGATACATCTGCCTTACTTCACATCCACCATGCTGGATCCCATAGTTTTCATTGCTATATATTTGTGTGACTTGTAAAATACTCTTCTGTCTCTGAGACTGTTAGCCAGTGACAAACCTGAGCAGGATATATTTTTCTTGATTGATCAGATTGTTTGTTTACACAACTTGGTAAATATCTTGCAGTTTTTTCTCTGGAGAACAATCTTACATGCCTAAATACTAAATATAAAAAAGTAAAGGAAAACTATGGCCCTATACTTGCACAAATAATGTTAATTGCTAGAATATATACTCATGAACAAGAAGTGGATAAGTAGTGCTCTAAAATATGAGGTATACTCCTTTTTTTGCAATTACAGAATTGTCTTGTCTCTGAGTCTCCACAGAAATAAGAAACAGTTTGAAACTCATTTAGAGACATCTGAAACACATGCTCCAAAGGGTGAACATGAAAACTTTGTTACGACCCTTATAGAAGCAGTAGCAGCAGAACTAAAGTTCCATGGGAATCAATAGCAATTAGAAAAAAATGGGGCAACATAGAAAAAAGCATTCTTACTTTAAAAAAGAAACCTAACAAATATCAATGAGCAGAACGAATGAACATGTACTAAATAGAATGACTAGAATACATTCAAAGACAAATTGATAAAATTAGAAATTTGGGAGAAGATAGATGGTCATGAATAGCATGACAGACAGTAAATGAAGTGAGTGGAAGAAAGAGCCCCTCAAGAGCAAACTAAAATCTGTCAGCAAAGGAAAAAGACATCACAAATGAAATAAACATTTCTAGAATCTGCTTGGAAATCTTCCTGAAATAGCTAACAAATCTTTCCAAGAAATTATTAATGGCCAACTAGATGTCAAACTAGGACTATTTACCAAAGAACTTGATACAGTATTGAAAAGAATCAAAAGCAGAAGAGCTGCAAGCCTTGATGAGATATCTCCTGAAGTAAGGAAGGCAAGAAAATTTTACCACATTGATTATGCAATGCTGTCTATAAATAAAATGCATTAGAAAAATGGACAAAAGGCTGCATCCTCCCCTTTCCCAAGAAAGGCAACTTTGGAATTACTTAGTATTTCAGAGGCATAGCTCTTACTGCTATAGTTGCAAAGATTTATAAAGTCCTGCTTCTCAATTTTATTTGACCTGAAGTTGAGCAAATTCTTAAGAAAAATCAAAACACCTTTCAAAGAAATCTTTCTACAACTTCACAGATTCTGATAATCCATTGAATTATCTGAGGAGTATGAGCAAAGAACTTTGTGGCAACACCACTGCTAATTTTTTTTTTTTTTTTTTTTTTTAAATTTTCATCATACAACGTGTGAAAGCACGTGCGATACCATCCTCATCAGCCGCCATCCAGGGGTGATAACACAGTTTCGGTAGCTCAAGGCGGTACTGCCACCCCTGGCGCTACCAAGCAGCTTTTGCCACCGGACAGGGTATTAAGAGAATTATATATATATATATATATATATATATATATATATATACATGCCAGATCAATTAAATGCAGAGACTACATTGGACGTTAATCTTCATTTTCTGAGTGCAGTTTGTGATTTAAAAAACGCGTTTACTTTCGGTGGTTGATGTTATTACGCGTTTACAGTAACCGTTTCTTACGGAATCACACGGGAAAGGTGATTCCGCGTGTATTACCTTCATGCTGAAAACTTTCTCGCTTTCAACCAAATCCAACTTGATGCATATCGCGCCGTGGTCTGAAGACGATTCGAGGCAACTTTCAAACTGCGGCCAGTGATTCCTATTTTTGAAAGAAACGAAATGACTGAGTGTCCTATAAAACCACGACAACCAACCTCAATAGGAATCACATGGCATATCCAACCCTTTTCCACGCAGTCGGCACGCAGTGACTCGTAGCGGTTTTTCTTCCGCTCGTGTGCTTCCTCCCGGTTTTCTTCCCAAGGGACAGTCAATTCTATGAAGAGGACGCTCTTCTTTGAATCGGACCATGCTACAATGTCCGGCCGCTTTTCTGTTTGAATAATGTGAACTGGAAATTGTAGAGATGTCTTGAGATCTGCTGAAACTTTCCAGTCACTAACTCCGTTCAGTAGCTTCATGTTAGGATTTTTTTGTTTCCTCACAGGACATTCACCTTCCTTGAGAAACTGAATTATGGGTTCCTTGGCTGTTATGGATTGCTGATTTGCTGTCTCACATTGTGCTCTTAACAATTCTATTATCACTTCTAATACCTTGTTATGTCGCCATGTGTACATTTGAAGTGAGTGTGGACATGCAGATAAGACGTGGCGCAAAGTACCCCGATCACTTTTACACGACAAGCACAGGTCCGAATTGGTATATCCCCTTAATTTTAGGTTGGTCGCATTTGGTAAGAGATCATAAGTAGAGCGAAGAAGGAATGATATCGCCAGTGGTTCCATTGCAATTAAGGATTTCCACGATAATTTAATTGGTTCGATATCATTCCATTTTGTCCAAGTACATTGTTTGGCCTGAGTAACAGCACTGGCTTTTCTTTGCTCTTCCTCAAACATCCTGACTTCTTCGCTCACCATGTCTCTTTTTCCTTTTGGGTCCATTTTGAAGAATACCTTTTTGCTCGTGCTACACAACCCAGCTCGATTGGTTTGAGTGACGCCTATGATGTCTTTGATTCGTAGGCTGCATTCCGCCTCCTGGGCGGTTTTAACGGCCGACCACTTCGTACCTGATTTTATTTCTGGATACGCCTTCTGAATGATCTCGTCGGCTGAGTCCTTCATCATCATGTGAAGGCGTTCTTTCCCAATTTTGAATTCTTCTACCAGTGAGGATATTGGTAGCTGTAGGTTTCCAGAATTGGTATATAAACCCACTTTCGAAAAACAAGGTGGAACTCCGAGCCACTTACGCAGGTATTTGTTGCTGTACTGTTGGATCCGTTCAACACGAGATATCGCAATCTCGTACATCTGTAAGGGCCACAAAAGACGGGGTAGCAGACCATGTTGGTAACACCAAGCCTTCATCCTTCCGGGTAAACAAGTTTTATCAATTGATCTAAGTCCCTTCAAAGCTACTTTCTGGACCTCTGTACCCCTATGACGATCAGTCAGTGGGATTGAATAAAGACGTCCGAGACTCTTTACCGGCTTCTCCCTGACTGTTGGGATCTTATCACCCCCAATTTTGAAATGGATCTCCCTGACATTTGATTCCATACACAGAGGAAAGATGGAGCAAATATTACAAGCATATAGCCTCCTGAAAGAAAATGTTACTGCAAAAAGGATGAGGAAACAAAAGCAAAGTTTTGCTCACCTGAGGGTGACTTCTTTGTCATTGTCACTAGACTTTTGTAGGGAGATACATTAGTACCATATATGCTTATACTTTGCTGAGGATCTAATGCTTCTTGCAAATTTACCAGCCCAAGCCAAACTTCCACAGCATAGTCTGGAGCCAGTAGCAGCAGCAGCAGCAGCAGGCATTGGCCTCTACATCGATGCAAATTAGACAGAGTTTGTGTTTTTTAAAAAAAAGGAGCCATCTCCACTTTAAGTGATATGTCTCTAAAATTAGTAAACCAGTTCACATACCTTGGCAGCAACATCTCATCTACTGAAAGTGATGTCAACATACAACTAGCAAAGGTGTGGACTGCTACTGACAGGTTATCAATCTAATGAAAATCTGATCTGTCCAATAAAATAAAACAGGATTATTTTTCCAAGTTGCTGCTGTGTCCATACTACTATATGGATGCACCACAAGGATAATATATATATATATATATGAGGGTGCATCATTAAGCAGTAGGTCTAACACATACAAACTGAATTTTGATCTGAAATTTTTACTGTATAGTGGTTGTTTCACATGATGGATATTCACTACTAAATTAAGTGAATTGGCGATGAAAAAGATTAAATTTTTTCTTCTTCATTAAGCCATAGCTGTATGTGTGTGTGTATTATTTATTAAGAAAGACAGCTGAAAATCAAGGATAGAGCAAATATAAATATGAAAAATATGGTAACAGAAATCAATACAAATCTAATTTATTACAAACAATCCAGTTTTTAGAAAGACATTTTTGACAATTGGGACTCATGAAATATCTTTTGAGAAATTTCTTAGTCTTTGAGTGATTGATAACATATTTCGCCTATATAATGCTATGCATTGATGGTAAATGGAACCCTCAATGGAAAGACATCATTTTTCAGTAAAACTTCTCAAAGAATACAAACCCAAAAACAAATAGAGTAAAAAAAGTATAAACTTACTGTGGCACAAGGCCATCAACTTATCAGTTCCCAAATGGTTTATATAAAGATCAATAATTGTTATTTTGGCTGGTATTTCAAAGTTTTTTTATGCTGTTAAAAAATATTTCAAAGTTTTTTAATGTTGTTAAAAAACATTTGTTGACTGGTTTTTAAGTTTAATATGATATTTGTTTTGGCACCCAAACTTCGAATTTTATTTTGTATTTGATTCATACAGCTTAACATTTGAATCAGTTTGAATCATAGACAGCAGTAAAATAAAGTTTCAAACTTTTGCTTTCATTTTTCATTTCAAATACGAAATCTCTGTTGGGATTCTTGATCACATAAAAAGATAAGCTTTTCCTTGGGTCAGGTTATCAAAACTTTGGCAGTCTGCTGGCAAATGCAAATGTCCAAAAACATATGGGGTTTTTCAATTTAGAAAGGAAGCAAAAAAGATGTCCCAACTGATTTTTATCAACTAATCAAGATTAAACAAGTTAACTATAATCTCACCAATCAGAATGTGACAAATTGGTTTTGAAGAGTCAGTTTCAAATTTTTGTCTCATTGGAAATAATTTCTCATTTTCCATTAGAGCAGAAGTTGAAATTGACATGTTGTAATGCATTATCATCAAGATATGTGATCAGCACAGAGATTCCCTTGACTTTATCTCTTGCCATTCATCCTTATAGGCCATTGCTCTTGGTAAGTCCTGTAGATGGCACCCAGTGTTAGCACAGAGCTAATGGATATTAGTTTTTGCTGGTCAACTAATATTGGTATGTCTGTGTGCTTCTTCCAGGATTTGTTCAAAACATAATACAGCGTTTTTATCTACTTCCTATCGAGTTTTTTCTCATGGCATTTCATTCAAGTCAAACATGTATAACCAAATAATGGTCCTGACATAGTGACAGCTTAGAAGAAATCCCCTTTTGTTATGCTCAATGCTAATATTTCGGACCAAGTTTATTTTTTGTGTCATTTGACATGTAAATAAAACAGTAACAATCAAGAGTTGTTATTAATAATTTTGCTCTCAATTTAGATTTGATAATTTTATAGTTTAACAAAAATATAAGTTTTATATGTTGATGTCGTATATATAAACATGTACGTAGTGCATTCAATAGGTTTCCAGACTTTTTTGTACAGGCATTAAAAATTCTCGTAGACTCTTGAAAATTCAGTATGTTATTGTATGAGATGACTGATCAGTTTTATGATTTCAGGTTCAAATAAACAGCTACAGCAGCAATTGGAATACACCCAACTAAAGCCTGATTGTCACAGCTGGTGAATTTCAAAAATGCAATCTGGAGGTGATGACACTTTAGAAGAATGATATGCAATAAAATTCTGTTTTAAACTTAGATAAAATGCCACAGAAACGTATGGAATGCTTCAGACTGCTTTTTGACCATCTTGTATGAATCGAGCATCAGTTTTTGAGTGGCATAAGATAATCAAGGAAGGCAGGGAGTCTGTGAGGGATGATGAGAGGTATGGGAGGAGTAAGGAAGTCAATACACCAGAGTTGATTGGCCAATGGGTTAGGGTTACTATGTTGAGGTTTTAAGGGAGTTCAGGAAGAGATTCCATCAGAAGAGGCCAGCACTCTTCAAATTGAGTCAGTGACATTTCCACCAGGACAATGCACCAGTCCACAACTCCATCCTTGTCACAGACTATTTGACAAAGATGGGCATCAAGACTGTTCATCACCCTCTGTATAGTCGAGACCTTGCTCCCTGTGACTTTTGGTTATTCCCTAAGCTTAGAGGCTGTCGTTATGAGACAATTGAAGAGATGAAAGAGGCTGTGATGAAGGTCACACAAGAGGACTTTCATGGGGCCTTCCAGAAGTTGTTGGAACAGTACAACAAGTGCATTGCAGCCGGAGGAGATTACTTCAAAGGGGACTCGAGTTTGATGTGTGTACTATCAGTAAAAGTGCCCATACGAAAAAAGTCTGGAAGCTTATCTAATGATCCTCCTATATTGCTGTGTTATATACATTTATGTACAATATCTATAGGAAACAAAAAACAAATGAAATCTACATTTATCATTTGCACTAGTACACAAAATATTTATTAGTAATAAAAATGGATGATGAGATACTAAATTGTGTAAGTTTTCAGCAAAAATTTAAAAGAATTTCTTGTATACTATACATGGAAAATCAAATAAGAAGGGATTGTCAGTGGTCTGGAAGTAAAGAAAGAATTAATGACAGAAAGAAAAAAAATCTATTTTATGCATAATGATTATGATTTTTATTGAATGAAGTTTGAGAAATGTTTTTTTTTTTCTTTTTAGGTTCACTAAATTCACAATATAGAAAAATATTAAATTGTAAAAAAAAAATGGGCATATTATCTCTAACTTTTCTCTTCTACTTCAAACAAACTAAAGCTTTTGAACAGATTGGCTTAAAGATAAGTGACATACTAATGTGGATCTTATTTGGTGGAAAAGATATATCTTAAACTGAAATTATATTTCATGACAAATTTTGTCAACATTTAGATGAAGTTTTATACAACATTTTTAGAATATGCTGCTCTTATACAAAGATTATAATTAAAATCGAAAACACAATTTTACTTTAAAAAATTTATGGTATTGTCAGACTTTTGTTTTCCAATCTTAAATCTATATATAATTTAGCAAAAGGATTGATTTGCCAATTACCAAGATACACACTATTTGTAACTATTTCTGTATTTAAGCAATGAAAATTGAAAAGGTTATATAAGATGTTGTTTAAACTTAATATTCATGAAATTAATCCAAAAATATATTCACAGTTTAAGATATATATCTTCTACTCACCGCCAAATAAAACTTACATCAGATTCCCTTTGTCAATATTCCCTTCCAATTTGATGTTAAATCCTGACGGTCTATTTCAGCTTAACATCATTGCAATTGTAAGGAATGAACAAAAAATAGATGAAGTCATTTTAAAGTAGTGGATTAAAGTAGATTGCAGTCCGCAAATTGTCATTATATAATATAAAATCTTAGCGGCAAATAAACAAAGTGAATCCTCATCATTTTCAAGTTGTGTCCGTGTGTAGAAATTCATAGGAGAATGTTGCTTAGGCATAGAAGAAACGGGAAATCTCCTATGTCTTGGATGGTTGGTGTGATTGGGTGTAAGTGGCTATACAGCTGCTGTTTTGTAGGGTGCTGCTTCCAGAATTTGTTTAAAACAGTATGCAGCATCTTTGCGTACTTCTCATGTAGCTTTTTCTTCAAGCAGTTTGTCCAAATTGTGCTGTAGTATCGATATGGAAGAATTTTCACTTTATTTCATCTTTGAGATTAGATTTCCATATGATTGATTATCTGTCAATAGTAGTTAATGACTTTTCTATGCATATGTTGACATTACTTTCAGTAGATGAAATATTGCTACCAAGGTATGTAAGCTTGTCAACTAATTTCTGAGACTTGCCATTCAATGTGGTGATGACCCCATTTTGTTTAAAACTCATAAACTGCTTGATCTCAGTTCATGATGAGACCAATACCTTTTGCTGTCTCCACCAAGCTATGCAGTAAAGATTTAGCTTGGGTAGTTGTATTTGCAAGAAGCACTTGATCATCAGCATAGTCTGAATCTGTGATAGTTTCTGTGGGACATCATCTATTTTTTGCCTTATATACTTGCTGCAGTATCTGTCTATATGAGACAAGAAGTCAAGAATTGATTGTATCTTATTTTAAAGTTTGTCGATGAAAGAAAAAATTCCTCCCTTGAGGAAAAAAGAAATTGTTAAAACTGGGTCTAATAAGTATACTTACCAAATTTAATATCTTTATGCCAAACTGTTTGGCCATCAAAAGAAAATAGAAAAGCAAATTCTTCCTAATGACACTTGCATGCACACACACACACACACACACTGTTCTCTGCATTATGTATTTTATAATTGTAGAGGTTACTTGCATTATACAAATATTTCTCTGTGTATGCAATATATACTATTTAATACAATTAGATGTTCAATCTTCTATAAGTCTAGCATCTAACAGTATTACAATCCCATAATTATTCGGCCAAGAAAAATACTTTCAAATATTTAAGGTTGCAGTCTTAATTAACATGAGCGGTTTCACAGGAGATATCCAGAATATCCACAAATTTACATTGGTCAGTTTTTCAATTGATGATAACTACTAGAAAGGATATTGATTATTGATCATTGCTAAAATCAAGTCCAGTATCTGCAGCAGTGAAATTGATTATCACTGGTAATAACTTTTGATAGCACGAACTGACGGCACTGATTAAAATCAGTCAGCAATAGTTGCTGATATCTCAAGAGCCATCACCCAACAGTAGGACGAGTAAATAACATTAAACATCTTGACTAATTATCATAAATATCACAGTGAAATAACTTTATTTATAAATGGTAGAATCCTTATAAATCCTCGTCATTACTCAAGTTGTATCACGATCACATCAAGTTTTTGTAGAACTTGCTCAAACTTTCTACTTCATATTCAAATTAAATAGAATACAAGTTCAGCCAATATATTGTGAGGAAGTCTGAAGAAATATTTACAGATGAACATGCCGCCAGAAAATGATAGCTGAGCTCTTTTAAATTATTAGGATGAGTCAAAAGTTTTGCAATGTTTTGGTACGTACTAGTTTCCGGCCTGTATATTACATGACCAAGAAAGTTCAAGCTATGGGAGGTACCTACTTAAATTGTTAGTGTAGTGGTACGCTGACATGTTGTACATTGCTTCACTTCACGTGTTTGATTTAAAAGCTGCACAGAGGAATGCGCTACATATTTGGTAACTTTTGCTTTATGAGTTTGAACTCTGTCATAATGTCAAGGAATGAACCAAAATCATTTGTTGAGCAAAAGGTGAAGGTGAAGTTGATCACAGTACAATAAACAGATAGTTCAAGAAATTTTGTTTGGGTTGCAAGAATTTTAATGATCAGGCAAAGTCAGAGAGGTCAAAAAGTATTGATTCCAAAGTTGAAGCTTCAAGCCATTGAGGTAAATCTGACAAGTAGCATTAGGAGAGAATCAGGTAAGCTTGGCTCAAAGTCCAGTGTTGTTTGTTACCTTCATGACTTGGCAAAAACATCTCGAACTGCCAAATTGTGTCTTGTATAACAAAAATATTGCAAAAGTTTTGACTCTCATAAGCATATATATACATATATATATATGATGTCTCTTAAGCAAGTGATGGTTGTCAAAATATTGCAAAATTATTAACAGGTTTCTGCTTCCTGGGACTATCTTGAGTTCATAAAAAAATTTTTTTTTAATAATCCCCCAACACCCATCCCATTTCCTCACCCTATTAATTAGCTACAAACATACGAAAACAGAGGCCATAACGATAATGATCCAAGTAACATAAGAAGCTTAAGTAGTGAGTGAAGTAAACTTGTTTTTCTAAATTTGGAAGCCTCTTATAAATACTTTGTGTGTGTTGAGAAACAATGTTATGAGCATAAATCATGTCAAAGTCCTTCTTTCTCAGTTGCTTACAGATATTGGCAAATATATTATTTTCAGACACTGGGAAATCAATCAATATTGACTTTTTCACAGGGTTTGCCTCACAACTCAGATTATTGTATATTTCTCACTGCTACAAGACAAAAGTTTGAACTGATGAAAAAGCTGAATTTCAGATGCTCACAGCCAGGCAAAGTCATCCTATTATAAAGATAGGTGGAACCTGACATTGTTAGCTCATTTGATCTTTTGCTGGACTAAGCTAAGTGTAATAAATATCAATATGGGATCTATCATATGGTTGAGAGAGTTTTCTATTTTCCAAAATTACTTGAAAAAAATCGATCCTGGTGAAGAATCAAGAATTTTGAATACTGATTTTTGAAGCTAAAAAATTGCTGTCAAAATCTTATTTTCTTTTTCCTTATTTTGTCTTCTATCAGATTAAGTTAAGTCAGGCAATAAATATATATATATATATATCTAAGTCAAGCAATATATCTAAAAAAAACATTTTCCTTGATTTGTGTGTCTGATGAGAAAACCAAACCACAACTGGAATAAATAATAGCGACATTTATTTTCATGTTGCAGAGTAACAAGCAAGTAATTTCATCATCAGGAAATTTCAGCCTTTTACGAATGTTTGTAGTAAATACCAGAGACTAACATAAATATACATATGAATAAAGAAGAGCAAATATTTTTGCATGAAACGACTGGTCAATGGTATTATAGCGGAGCAGATATAAAGATGAAAATTCTGAACTCAATAGATCCATTAAGTTTCAGGTAATTTCATCAATCTTCAAATGGTTGTATAATAATATGGCCAATTATAGATATTTTTACATATATATTGATATGTATGTATACATACACACATTTAAATCTACACTTTATATATACAGATACACACATCATTTATATATATATACACACACATACACTCCCACGCGTATATGTGTGTGTATATATATATATATATATATATATATGCATGTTATATGTATATTTATTTCTGTGTGTGTATGTGTACACACACACACACATATATATATATATATATATATATATATATATACATGTCAGTAAAATGCAAGAATAAAATATGTGGAGTATATAATATAATCATGGGAAAATCCTAACTGTTGAATACCTTCCCCACCAAAAAAAAGTATCCATAGGATTGACTCAGACTCTAAACAATTGAGTATCCTTACACAGAAGTAACAAAAGGGACATAGAAAATTTGGTTGTGGGTTGTTGTTGTCGTCGTTGGTGACTGTTGGTTGTTGTAGTATCTGACTCCATTGTTTTCTTCTTACTCCGTTTAACTTGTTGGTGTCTTTGTCTGTGAAGGCTGCAAAAGAATTACTGAAGGAGGGGAAAAAAGAGGAAAATACCTTTTTAAATTCCAACTTTATTTTTGGTTTTAAAACAGCTATTCTGTAGCGAGATGTTTTCTTGAACTAATAGATGTAGTCGTGTTTCCCAAACAAGGTGATGAAATATATTAGTCATTTTTGGTGGGGAATGAGTTTAAAGTCTGTGGTCATGTCTAAAAGGTGTTTTTGTGAGGGATGTTAGCAGAAATGGCTGCTTAGAGGAGTCATTTTTGGTGAGTTGTAAGTTTAAAGGTCTGTCCTGTTTATGTTCAGCAAAGGCTGTTACTGGTAGGAGAGTAAGTCAGCGTGTCATAAAACAGACATGTGGTCTTCCCCACCAGTAACAGGTGAGCAGTAGTTCATTTCAGTCCAAGTGTTCATTGCTGAACGAGAACAGGTTTCTTTCTGGCACCAGTAAGTTTGTTTTTCTTGTATAGGCAGCTCTTATTTCCTGTCAGTTTTCTGGGAACTGGTACACTTTTGAATTTTTTTCTTTTTCTTAATCTCCACAAATATAAAATTACCAGGAAACAGAAAACTCTATTTAAAAAAACCTTTAAAAATGCAGTAATAAAATGTTAATATACCAAACTGATGACTTTGCATTACTTGAACAAGCAACAACAAAAAACTTCATAAATTTAAACCTACATTAAACAGAACCTAACTGTATAAATATAAACATAGATATGCACATACATAAACAAAAAAAAAAAAAAAGCACTCAGGAAGGAAGGGTAGTAGTTGGTTGGGTTTTATGGTATATCAATTATCGTAGATTATTAAAGGGAAAAAGACTAATAAAGGAAAAAACAAAATTTGCGAATTCATATATATCGGGTTGGAGAATATGTTGGGGTTATTTTTTCCGTTTGGTCTGTAGGTTTTGGGTTTAGATATCTGACTCCATTGGTTTTCCTCTCTACCCCATTTTATTTATCAGCATATTCTTGTCTGTGAAGGCTGCAAAAGAATTACTGAGGGAAGGAAGAAAAGGAAGGAGACAAATATAGGAGATACCTTTTTAAATTTCAATTTAGTCACATCTCTCAAATAAGGCGGTGAAATGTACTTGTTTTCAGTGGGTGATAAGTCCAAGGTTGATATAGTCAAGTCCAGTGGGTGTTTTTAATATAGGCTGCTGTTAGAAGAGACACGATCATACACCAAATACGAGACTTGGGCTGACACATGCGCTGCCTGCTAGCAACCAAGAGAAAGAAAGTCTGTTTAGTATCAAATATAAAGCTCAACTAGCAGGAGAGTGAGTCAGCATGCCACTAAGGTTTTTTCGACCAGCAGCAGAAAAAAGGAGGTCTTTCCAATCCAAGAGGTCACTATTGAATGAGAAAGTTTTTTTTCTCGTGCCAGCAAGTCTGTTTTCAGGCATGCATGGATTTTGCTTCAAGTCAGTGGTTTCTGGGAACTGCTACACTTTAGATTTGTCTTATACAATCAAAATTTCCAGCTTATTATAGAAGATATGAAGGAATATTCAAAAGGGGTTGTTCACATTGTAATGATGAGAAGAAAGTTTGCTTACGACTAAGAAAATCGTCTCCTCGCTGAACACAAAAAATATGTGAATCTTATTTTGCCTAAAAAACCAGGTGAGACAAATTTTGATGAAATTGTATTAATACTATCAAAGATTTTTGGAGACAGAAGTTTATTTAATACACGCGTTGGCAATGTCTTGTTATAGACAAGTGTATTGTTGCAAGAGACAACAGACAAAATGATTGGATTTAATTTTGTTTATTTTTAGATAATAAAAGTCGGTATATTAAAAGAGATACAGATTCTCTTCTTCCAGTAGAGTTAGGAGGTGAGTGGGTGTAAATTGTTCTTGGCTGGCTTGGCACAGTTGTATTACGTAGTTTGGTAGATTATGAGCAGTCTATGTCTTATGGTTGAAATACCGGGGACTTGATTGTGATGTAGGTTGGTAGGGTGTCAGCATTCTTGGAACTTGTCCGAAATGTGACACCTCATGATTCTCTCTGCTCGCATACCCTCGTGCCAATTGACTTTATGAACTTTTGTTGGCTGTTTTATAGTCATGGAATCGAATCGGCTCCGAATAACTTAAGGAGAAAGGTCATTATTGGTTGGAAAAAGGACTTTTTTAATTGTAAATTCATTTTTACATTTTAATCGAATGGATGTGCAGAGCCTACCTGCATAGTAATGTGATTTATTCATTTTTTATAAGCTATCGTCCAGACAACACCCGGTTAATGTTACCTTTTTTTCAACTGAAACACATGCTCAAGGTGTTTTTAGTTTATTTATTCATTTTGCTGATGAGTGGGTTTGAAATGTATCTATAAATCCGGAGATTTCTGTATATAACAGTCTTAACTTAATTTTCTTACTTAAGCAGAAGTTGTGAATTTAAATTAAATGAATTAACATCTGATTTATTTAAATGCAGAATATTCATACAGGGTTTAACTGCGGAAATATTTGCCAAATTAAATGGTGGTAGATTTTTTTTCTTTGTTGGATCTTTTGGATGCTTACCTACGAGTACAAGTAGATGAAGAGTGCTCAAAACTATTAACAGTTAACACATGTAAAGGATTATACAAATTTAACTGACTTCCTTTCAGTGTAAAGGTAGCATCAAGCATATTCCAACAGATTATGGATATGATGCTTTCGAGTTTGTATTGTGCATAAGCATATCTAGATGAAATACTTATTAAAAATGAGACCCGATATCCAAATACAGAAGATGTAAAAAATAAAAAAGGATTTGAGAGAGTTAAAGATGAGTTTTAAGATCAGTGAAGAAAAATGCAAATTGTTTATACCGAGAGTTAAATGCCTAGGACAACTTATCGATGAAAATCGACCAGATCCTTCAAGGTTGAGCGCAATAAGAGACATGCCAGCGCCAACAAATGTAACAAAATTACAAACATTTTTCGGGTTTGCCAATTACTATCATGAATACATACCAAACATGCATGAATTAAGGACACCATTTAATAACCTGTTCAGGAAAGAAAATAAATGAGATTGATCAGATAAAAACCAAAGTGCTTTCGAAGAGATTAAAAAAAGTTTTGTCATTATATTTGTCACAAGCTCATTTTGAATCCTAAATTATTGATTGTGGCCGCAACAGATATAAGTGAGTCGGGTCTGGGAGCTGTGATAATAGACGAATATGAGGACGATAAAACTAAACCAATGTATTATGCCTCAAGATCATTACAATGAGATAACTGCCTATAACATTTGAGTAAATAAGAAATAAGTCGGAAAAAGATAACTTTATCCAAAAAATGAAGAAGCAAATAAGATTTAAAGAAAAAAATAAGTAATTATTACTGAAGTAACATATTTTCATTATGCAATAAATTAATAAAATAATATTAAGTGTATTAATATTATAATGTAATTAAGTATGCGGAAAGAATAGTGATACTAGATCAGTTGTATAAACGTATGCTAAAAGAATTTCACATCGGAGATTTAGGAATTTCTAGGATGAAATTCTTAATGAGGTGTTATACGTCTTGGCCCAAAATGGATCCAACCATTGAAGATCTAGTAAAATCATGTGGAGTTTGCGCTCTGGCAGCAAAGTCACTGCCAATAAAATTTCAACCTTGGCCAAAAACTGATGTGTCATGGTCCAGAATACAAACAGACTTCGCAGGACTGTTAAACAGAACATACTTTCTCGTGGTTGTCGATAGTTACAGTAAATGACCAGAAATATTGAAATGTTGATGATCTACTTTTGCGGTAAAAAAAAAAAAAAAATTATACGAGATTTTTGCAAGGTTTGGTATACTTGACAATATCATTTTAGATAACGAGCCACAATTCACAGCATGAGAATTTTAGGTTTTCTGTGAATCATTAGCAAAGGAACACATTACAACGCCCTCTTCTCGCCCAAGATCAAACGAAAAAACTGTATGTTTTGTCATTTGAAAGGGAACTAAAAAAGTTGAAGGGAGAGAAGGCAGATAAAGTAATGCGACAGCAGTTTCTGAGTGTTTTCAGAATAATGCCAAACCTGAACACCGCGTCTGGAATGTTGCATACAGCATTGGTGAACGCCAAGGAAATTAAGTTCGTTTTTAATGAATTACTACTTTATCAAAAGGCGGGAACATCAAGAAATAACAATAATATTAACAAATACCTCAAATATTGACTCCGGAGGAAATCATTTCAAAGAGGAGGTGTCATATAGGAATAAAGTGAGACTCAAGTGTTTAAACATCAATTGTCAGTAAATGAAAATAGCAGACGTCCAGATAGTATAAATAGAAGTACAGTGCAATTAGAGGGAGGAGAATATTTCTAGTCATATTGAATTTTGGCCACTGGGCTTCGGCATACGGCGGCCGTGTTTCTGGAATGTGGTGTAGGTCGGGTGTGTCTGGGCTTTTGTGGACAGTCAGTCAATGCCACCAGACATGGGTGCTGGAGAAGCCCTGCATTCATGTCACGTGGCTGAGACCGTCGCTCCAGGCTCACGCCCTCAATTTTAAAAGTGCTCCTTCCGATATAAAAAAAAAGTAATCATTAATAACCTGATATCCCATGCAAAATTAATCTCCACCTCCAAAACAATATTTTATAAATAATTAAAAACATCAAACAAACTCTCATCAATAATGGGTTCCCTAACTAAATTGTTGATGAACAAATTAAATGTGCAATTAAAAATTTTAGCCAACAAATTACACACCACAACACCCCACCCAATAAACAAGTATTTATCAATCTTTTTACCACTACAATTGTAAATTAGATAAAAATATTTTAAAAACGTTGATTCAAAGAAACATACTCCCACTGATCATAATAACAAAAAAGGAAAACTTATCATATACAATGATAAATTTAAAACCTCTAACTTGGTTATTAACAATAATCCCCCCTCCCCTTGATTGAAGTTTTGCAAAAAACAAACATTATATATCAATTTAAATGTCCTTTAGGAGATTGTATCTCT
Source organism: Sepioteuthis lessoniana (assembly GCA_963585895.1). Lineage (NCBI taxonomy): Eukaryota > Metazoa > Mollusca > Cephalopoda > Myopsida > Loliginidae > Sepioteuthis > Sepioteuthis lessoniana. The sequence goes on from OY757919.1 coordinate 108,290,318, forward strand.
GAAAACAAAATTATATACTTTGGTTTAACTTCAACTACTTTGTTGAGACGACTCACCAAGCATCTTTCTGACATTAGCTCAATAGCCCAATATCTAAAAAACATTCCATTCCTGTCCTACAACTGAAGTTCAGAAAATACTTATTGAAAATACACCAATATTAGAGGAATAAAATGGCAAAGATTACAAATTCTTGAAGCCCTACTCATTAGAAATAAAAACCTTATCTTCGATAAAATTAATTTCGAATCCAGTACTAATGTACTCAAATGTCTTTGGCTACTGTTGCTATTTGTAGAATCAAATTAAAAAAAAACAACTAATGTAACAACATAGCACCAGTATAAACACTTAATGCTTAATTCTTACAAAGTTGTAATGTACTTGCAAAGATTGTATTGCTTTTGCTATATACACCCCCCCCCTGATGATGGCCCAAGATGGGTCTGAAAATACTTGGGAACCAATTAATTATGGAAAATTTATTAGCCAATTCCAGCCCGATATTATAGCATCCATACAGTGACTTGAAAGGATCAAAACATATATATAATGAAAATAATTCCTACATGACCAAGTGCGAGTTTACCTAGGGTTCACCAAATGGCTCTTCAGTATTGCTCTGGCGAAGTGGGTTAGGATAAAATACATTTTATTACTTAAAAAGACCCCCCACCTACACAAAAATTAGGATATTAAAAAAAAATCTTATTCGAGAAAAGGACAAAAATTTTTTTCCCTTTTTTTGTTTTAACATTAAACAATTTTTATCTCTGCTTTTATCCACAAATTAACCAATTTTTTCTATGTCTGCAAATATTAAACACTTCAGACTTTTGGTTAAGCAATTCCTTTGGTTTATTATATGGAGCTTGGGTTAATTTTCCCCCCCTACATAGTTTACAATATCTATCTCCCTCCTTATGTTTACTACATCTTTTCACTATTTCCCATTTCAATATAAGATCTATACCAAATTTGTTTTTGACTTGCCATACATAGTTGGACAAACTAGTTTTATGTCTATATATTTCATATGCGAAGCTACTTTGATGATTGTAATATATTTGTTTGAGAGGGTGTGTTCACCAAGATTCGAAGGCATCAAGTTTTGAAAAGTGGGTGGATAACAGACCGTCATGTCTAAAACACATGGTAATTTGACGCACTTCACATGCAAATGTCCGTCCGGAAGAGATATAAAACATGAGACGCGACTATTGGGGTCTGTGTAATTTCGACAATTTATGAAACTGCTACATGCAAGTCAACGACAATAATTTGGGGGTTCAGTATTTTTATTTCTCTTAAGCTTTTTAGAGTTGCCTTTACTAATTAATGTTGAAATGTTAGGCATACAGCTGTAAATTAATTTCACGGTGTCTTTATCAAATATTTTTGATAAATTATTCGTCTTAGGAAAATTTTTGGTACTTATGCATCTATGTTACTGCAAAAAAGCCAAACTTTCCTGAGTGTTTCTGGAAAGAATTGGAATATGCCGAAATGCCTAGCTAGTCAAATTTAAGATAAAATAATTCAATCAATTTGTTTACAAATTAACAAACAAGTGTAAACCTGAATTTATCGCAGCTAAGAGAAAATCTACAATGTGCAGAAATGGTGATCCAATTCTGCCAAGAAAAAAACCTTATTGGCAAAATTAAAAGTTGCTGGGCATGTGATCAACAAGCACCCGGTCAATTCTGATATTTTGGCTGAATCATATGAACCCACTGGATTATCAAAATTTCCACTAACCCCTTTTTCAATTCATAATTCCTCATTATGATAGAGTAGGGATTTGCAACAGTATTTAATTATATTCATTTTATCCTCAGGTATTCTAGTGTATTCTTTAGCTAATTTTAACGCTTCATTTACTGCTTTTTCCATAATCGATGGGTAAAATTCCCTTAGATTGTATTTAATAAAAGAACATTTATGAACAAAAAAAAAAATTATAGATATTCTTTTATTTGATACGATATTAAATATGATTATTTTTAAGTAGCACGTGTGTTTTTCGTCTTTTACTTTTTTTTACGAATTTTTTCCCAGATATCAGTTTGTAGAATTTACAAATTGTACAATCTGTTGTTTTTTTTTTCATACCAACAGAATTATAGATAATATATAAAAATTAAAATTATATATATAACAAAAGGGTATGTGATATTATCATTTATGCAAAAATAGCAGTTGAGGTTGTAGAGTTCTGTCGCCTCTTGTATTATTAAAAGGAAGCACAAGTTGATGAAGATATTGATAGTTTTCAATTTGGAAATTTTATCAACAGTTTGATATGAAAGGAACCTTTGTGCTCTAAGTCGCTGGAGGAAGCAAACAGTTGTAGAGTTGAGAAGGAATAAAGTCGCTGAATGTCAGAGCAGGAATTGAGATGTTGTTGTCAGGACTGAAATTAAAATGCTGGAGTCAAAGCAGGAGTTGAAAATATCCAATTTGTTTCTCCGAGGATCCAGTAGTTTAGAAAGAAAGATGAATGATGAAAGAATGATTTCCCAGGCACCTATGGTCCATAAATTGGGTGTACTCTCCTCGTAATGCTTGGTGGATTGCTGCTGTGATGAGAGAAAAAAGATGGTCTGTTCTGCTGCTAGCCAGTGAGGAAGCGAAGAGAGAGAATGTGCTCTGTCATGTTGTCTGGCTGGTCCTGATGCTGGCCAGTGGGGAAGAAAGAAGAGAGAGAGAAATGGTTAGTGTGGCCTTTTAAGTTACTCCGGGGAGGTGACCTGGGCAGAATGGCATCAGTCATTCTCATTGGGTGAAATATATAAATTCAGACTCCAACTGCCAAAGCAATTCCCGCTCAGAATAATTTGAAATTCTTTTTGCTACACACACACACACACATACACAAACACACATACATATATATATATATATATATATATATATATGGATCTTTCTTCTTTTTATTTCCATAGAACCAAATGATTTATGGTATGTTCTGTTTCTAGGAGTTAACTCTTTTATAACTTTTTTGACTAAATTTCTCTTTTTGAACTATTTTTTTCTTTATGAACCTTTTGAAAATGTTTCATATAAGTTTATTCTTTCTAATAAATTTGTCATGTCCATTTGATGTTGTTTGTCTTTTCCATTGAATCAAAGCATTTTACTTATGTAAGATATTCTCTTAGCTTTGCATTGTGGGATGAGATCAATTGACCCCCTTGGTGTTCAATAAACGGTTAACTTTGAAATTACAAATATATTACTATGATAGACATCAGAAGAAGGCTAAGGGGTGTACAGGAATAAATGCAACTATGATTTCTGTAAAGATTAGTACATTTTTCTGAGTATATTATCAAAATTCTTCATCTCAGAAATTCAGATAAAAAACATTTAATCTATTTTTATTTTCACAGAATTTGATCAAACTTGAAATAATTTTTCCTTTTGAGTTTATCTCTATGAGAAATACATCGAGAACTAATTTTGTTCACATGCAGCAAAGATGTAATTTATCATCTTAATTTCCTTTATTTATTTCTGCATGAATCTTTAGGAAAATTAATAGAAAAAGTGCAACACGGACAAAAAAAATACCTTGTGACTTCTTTGTCCATTAATGGATATTAATGGTGACTCCATTTACATCATTTTAAAATCCTTTCTATTTAATGGCTGTAAAGAAATATCCCCAATAAAGAATATGACTGCTGCGTGCTGTTGTCATGTTTAATGTCAAGTGGAATGAATATCACTCAGTAACAAGATTATCTCCCTTTGTCATTCTATTGTACATCTGTTTCTCTGCTTCAACTGATTCTAATTGTTGGGAGATAGAAATGTCATCATGAGATTAACAAGAGCCATTTTTCACAGAGTTGTAATCAGATAAGTCAAGAGGAGGAGACAATTGCCTAAATATAAGAGTGACCAATGGTCAGTTATATTAAAGGTCAAGCTTAGTTAAATTGAGTGGTGAGTAAAGAAAGGAGGTTGGGTGAAGGAGAAAGCCAAAGTTATCATGTTGGGCTTTTAAGAGCTTGGTCAAATTTTAAAGTTGATTATAGAAGTTGGAGTTGCCTAGAATGGACAACACCAAAACATTTCTGATTTTCTACAAATTGATAATCCTTCTAAACATTTTCTCCTTAAATTCTCAAAGGAATAATTATAAAAAAAATGAGTTGAAATCAGAAAAAAATCATTGAAAAAAAAAACTTTTAATATTGTCTAAAATAAAAGTGAGGAACACATGGGTTAAGTGAGGAACACATGGGTTGGTTGGGTTTTATGGCATATCAACCCTTGTAGGATATCTAATGCCAAATCTTATTTATACATATATTTATTAAGTATAGGATGAGTAAACATATAGTTTGTAGATAACATTTTTAAATGAGCCGGGGCCCATTTGTTTGTTTATAGTTAAATGGTTTTAACTATTGCTAATAAATATTAACAATTCAATTCATGCACAATTAAATGGATATACATATATGATTTGTAAGTGAATAGTTTGTCATTGACTTCATTTTTAAAAAGGTTAGAGTAATTCTTTGCTCACAGTTAAATGGTTTCAAATATTATTATCACAAACAGTGGAGTCGCTTCGAGTATTTCTCATATTAAGTTTTATTTGTACACATTTAAATGGTTTCAAATATTGCTGTTTAACTCTAATAATTTATTTCGACACTATTCATGCAGTTGGCATATTTTGCAATGCTCTCTAACTAGGCTGGTGTGAAATTGAAAATGAAGACAAATTTGCTTTCATTGAAGGGAAAGGTGAAATATCAGGGAAGGAGTTAAAATGAAGATTGTCTTCATATTCTGCTGAGAATTTTTGGTGGCAAATCTTAATTTGTTTATATACATTTAACTATGTCAATAAAACACATTTTCAGGTATCAAAATTTTTTTTTTTTTTCCCCAAAAATAAATCTTGAGAATTTATCCTAATTCCAAATGTTCAAAAGTTATTTGAATTTTATATTTTTTTCAAAAGTTTTGAAAGTCAGAATTGGAGTGTGTCCTTCATTTTCAGTAGCAGGATTTCATCTACTGAAAACAATGTCAACATATGTGTAGAAAAGGCATGGACTGCTATTATCAGGTTATCTACAATATTGAATTTTGACCTCTGATAGAATAAAGTGGGATTTCTTCCAAGCTGTTGCTACACCAGTATTTGTATGCTTGTACCATTTGGACTCAAAACCCCTGAGGAAAAAGATAGATAGAAAGTCCATAAGGATCCTGTTCTGAACAAATCCATAAAGCAACACCCTACAATCCAATAACAATATGGCCATGTACGTAGATGGTTTAAAACTGTAAAATAAAAAAGAATATCTGCAAAAGTGACAATAAATTCAAAGCCTGAAATGTGGTTATTAGGATTATTTCTGAACAGAAATTTTCAGTGCATAATGTTTGATCTTTGCAATTAATATTTACTTCACCATTGAATTAAGTGCATTGACAAGGAGAAAAAATTATGCTGAAAAATTTTAAGATATATATCGATATATAGATGGTGAAACTGAATTATTTCAGATAAGAGATTTGTAACTTTTCAGTATCAATCTGACCAAATAAGGAGACACATTGAAAAATCTCTGTTTGATAGTATTGCAGTTTCAAATATAGAAAACTAAACAATTTTTTTATCATGTATGCAAACTTGGAATGGTGCTGAAAAGTTACAAAATCCTTTATCTAAAATAATTTGGCTTCACTGTTTATATATATATATATAAACAGTTAAATTAACATTAAACATTGACAAATATTTCTAGCAATAAAATCATCCTCTGAGGATTTTGTGGTTTTTCATCTCAATACAATTTTATACTTCAGATTTATTTACAGTTATAAATATATATACACACACACAATCATTTATATATATATATATACACGACAAAATCTATAGTTTACCACTCAGTCTGTAGCAGAGTTTATGTGCTTAATTATTTGATGTGTAATGTTCAATATACCTAACTAATATTTACCACTGAATCAAGCGCCTTGACAAAATATTGATAAATATTCACTGTGTAAAATAAAGGTCTTTTTTTTTTATCAAAAGGCTGCAACTTACTTATGTTCATGTGATACAACAAAACAGTCTGTCAGTGGATGACAATATATACGCTCCCCTCCCAGAGGTTGAGCCCTTTAATGAATGAATTAATGGCTGCCACCTGTATAATGCAAAGTTCTTGTAATGAATAGACCATTCTGGTATCCAATAACACAAAATGTAAACAAGTGAAAACCATTACATATGCGTTATAATTCCTGACCTGACATATGCCATCTGATGGTTGAGTGGTAAGATACTAAGTCTTACATAAAGTTGGGTGGGTTTTGATCCCAACTTGAAGTGTCCTGCATGTCTAGTCACTCTGAAGAGTTATGATACAACAAAACAATCTGTCTGTGAATTACAATATATATATATATATATATATATATATATATATATATATTGACTTTCACAAAACAATGATTAAAAAGCTTGGAATAGTTGTCCTTGCTTGTATACTGAATTTGATTGGGTGACCATTCTTTCTGACCTTGTGCCAGTCTAAGCAAAATTTACTTGTTATCCATAGATATTTCATACTAAATCTAATTTTTTACTGATTTCAAACATAGTTCACTATCTTTTTTAAAAAAAATGGTTTACTTTTTCCTGTAAAAAAATCTTAGAATGCAGAAAAACTGATATCCCTCCATGCAATCGAAAGAATGAATAATAAACATGACATCAAAGATTCTACCTGACAAAAAAAAAAAACACTGCATGAAAACTTCTAGAATTATGATTTTTTTATTTTTGGCTTAAAATTCCATTTTTTTTTTCTGTTCGATTGTGAACTTATGAGATTATTTGTCTGAAACAAACAGATCCTTAATAATGAAAGATGATAAAGGAAAGACATTTAGTGTCACATTATTTTAAAATATCAACAGAATTAACTTGTTTTTATTTTTTCTTCTCTAAATTATCTTTTTTTTGTGTGTGTCATTCTTCCTGTTTTGAGAATCAAAATAAATCAAAATAATTTTCTCCCCAAATTATAACACCAATAATTGAAAAAATGATCCTGGTAGCAGTAATACCAAGTAACCTTAATTGAATCTCTTGACAAGCCACATTTTCCCCATGAAAAATTGCCAAATCTATTAGTTTCTTTCTCAATTGTATTCTGAAAATAATTATTCCCTTCTCTTTTGTTCATGTGAAACTGTTAATTTGGGTTTTCCCATTGGGGTGGGGGTGCATCTTACTCTCAGTGGTCATTCAAAACACAGGAGCAGACTGCATATGGGGATAAGAAAAATTATGATTAGAAAATTTAACAGCGAAAAGGGTGCAAAGATAAAGAGAGGGAAGAGAAAGGCAACTCTCTATATTGACAGAACTTCTTTATTTCTTTTGCCAAAAAGCTTCCTCAATTCCAACACAACTGACATATCACGCACCTGTTATCACTTTCTTATTTCTGTCATCAATTCTATCTTCTCTTTTCTTAAATGGTCAGCTTCATTACTTAATGTCTTTTTTCTTTACAAGAATTTCTGACAACTTTAGAATAATGAAGCTGACACATCTGACAATCAACACAGATTTAAATCAGGCAACCAACAACTTTTACTTTGCGCTCATGTTTTTCAGAAAAGGCATGTACTTCAAACCTAATTATGCAAAACCAATGAAATTAAAAATATGTAACAGAGCTTCAAGGATGATCAAGTTATCGGAAAAACTGACAGGCACCCAATAAAGGATTTAATAAAATCATGACAATGGAACTGGAAAAGTACTACAGTGCTCTATAAGAAAAGTACTTCTGTGCTCTATAAGAAAAGTACTTCAGTGTTCTATAAGGAAAGTATTTCTGTGCTCTATAAGAAAAACACTTCAGTGTTCTATAAGGAAAGTACTTCTGTGCTCTATAAGAAAAACACTTCAGTGCTCTATAAGAAAAGTACTTCTGTGCTCTATAAGGAAAATACTTCAGTGTTCTATAAGAAAAATACTTCTGTGCTCTATAAGAAAAATACTTCTGTGCTCTATAAGAAAAACACTTCTGTGCTCTATAAGAAAAGTACTTCTGTGCTCTATAAGGAAAATACTTCAGTGTTCTATGAGAAAAGTGCTTCAGTGTTCTATAAGGAAAGTATTTCAGTGTTCTATAAGGAAAATACTTCAGTGTTCTATAAGGAAAGTACTTCTGTGCTCTATAAGAAAAACACTTCAGTGCTCTATAAGAAAAGTACTTCTGTGCTCTATAAGGAAAATACTTCAGTGTTCTATAAGAAAAATACTTCTGTGCTCTATAAGAAGCTTTCATAGTAAAAAAGAAGCCTTCATATTGATAGCCATTTATTTGCTTTCCACACCAGATAAACAAAAAAGAGAAAATTTGAATAATTCAAAGAAAATTGCTTTTACTGATGTTGGTTAGTGGGTATAAATGGTTGTCATTTAAAGAATGGTTTCAAGTATTCCTATCTAATACAAAAAATTTGCACACAGTTGTATGGTTTCAAGTATTCCTATCTAATGATAATCATATAGTTTCAAGTAATTATTTCATTTTGATAATAGTCATTTGTTTACACACAGTTATATGGTTTCATGTTCCTAATCTTTATTATAACTTGAAGTAACTATACTTAATAGAAATAGTGAAGAGTCTCCTGTGCGTAGTGGCTAATATGCTGTACTGCAACATTGTAGTCAGTGAGTTTGAACTCTATTTGTGCGATTACATTCACTTTTGGACTAATACCCTTGAAAAAGGTATGAACTTCCTTATCCTCACCAGCTCGTAGTACCACTATTGTCCGCTTACAAAGAGGGATTTGGGATTTAATAATCCTTGAAGGTTGATATGCCTTTAAACAAAGAACCAAGATGAATAAAAATGATTCAGTTATAGGGCATCAAGTATTTCTATTGAATTCAAATCATTTTTAAACAAATCTATTTAACCCATAGATGGGACCCTAACAGGTACTACCACTCCTGGTCAGAGTAGACCTGGGAGTAATGATAATGGAGGGGTATTTTACATTCCTTAGATACCTAGAATTGAAGCCTCACCACGATATGCAGTGTAGTGTCATACTCAGGTCTTACACCTCTGCTGGAGATGCACTGAGAGCATATTATAAGCCCAGCTCACTGGATAGTACTGGTTAGTGTTTGATTTGTGGAATTGAGTCAAAATTGTTGCAAATGACACATAGTAGAGAAAAGTAGTTACAGCTTAAGTAACCACAAGTATTTATTGTAATAGCACTTGGATACTATCCTATTTACAAGAAAAACAAGTGGAGTCCATGCTAAAAACAGTTCATTATAGTTTTGTCCATGCATATATTATTTGGCTGTGGAAAAATACCAATTCACCTATAAAGTATTTTCAGAATCCTCCACTGAATAAAAGGATTTATAAATTTGTAGGAAGAGAACTGACATGTGACTGAAGATAATTTTTTTTTTGTAAGAGTTTAATAATACATAATGTGTTGTACACAGCATAGATTTATTGGCAAGTACAAAGCAAGTGTTGATCCTGGGATCAAAATATAACAAAATGCATTTAACAGTAATGTGAGAAGCTTTAAATATATCAGAAATATGTTGGTAAGTATAAATAAAAGCATAAAAATGAATCCTATATTCTCACAGAAACCCTCATAATAAACATGGGCTAAAATTAAAGAGTCAATTTGACACTTTCTAATCTATTATCAATATTATAGATGAGGTGTTCAACAAAAAGGCTGATCCATGTCTCCTTGCTAAGTGTTGCAAAGACATATTTTTGTATTGTTACAGCAACAAAAAGACTTGGGGTGCCATTCAGAGAAATATTTATTTGCATAATATACACGTGCTGATTTCTCTTTAAGAGGTGGTAAAAATAGCGAATAAGGCTCAATTCATACGATATTCTTCTATACTGTGAACAAGTCCAAAAGAAAAGTCCTTATAAGTAAGATCAGATTTATACTTTTCCTCACGATATATTTCCATATTAAAATATTGTTGATTCCAACCCAAATATTTCTAAAACTAGTGAATATTTTTTTATTTGGTGTGTTCCAAGTCATTCTTTCTTATTTCAATAATGACACATCCTGAATCCTCTTAAAAGTCTGATGTGACTGACATTTAAAGATCTGAACTCAAAAGACAAAAAATCCTTTCAGGTCTGATTTTCTTCATCACTAATGAACTTTTATTTCCTTCATCACTTCTACAAGGGATTCACTATTTTTTACTGGCATCACTTTGAGTTTTGTGTTCAACTTTATTTATTCTAAATCACTTATCATCGTGTTCAGATGATGACAAGAGTAAACAGCTTTGTCAAGGTTGATAATGGAAGTAATTGCTTTTTTGTTATCTGAAGAGGTAAAGTAGTTATAGAAGTGTAGTCTTTCTTCAGACTTAATCACTTGCACTTTTCTCTATCAATCAGTGACAAGACTTGGTGGTGAGGTGGAGCAGGGGAGAAATGGATTCATGCCTTTACGGAGACATCCATAAGAAAAAAAGATTAGCTTCTGCTAGAGTTTCTGCTTAGTCATATATATATATATATATATATATATATATATGACTAACTCTTGTTAGGATTGACAACTAGGCAGGTAAAATAGTGATGGGAAAGTAGTCCAACCAATCTTGCTCATGCCAGTGATAAGACATTATTTCATATCTAAAGGGAAAGTTCATAGAGAAAAATTGATTGTCAAATGAAAATTCAGTAGAGCCTTAGAGATAATCTGAAGTTAGTTTGTTAATTCTGTTTTTCTTTGTTGATAAAAGTCAACCTAGCCAGCTTTGCAGCTTTTTAAAATTAATAGAAAAAAAATAGTTTGATTTTCTTTCTTTTTTGGGGGTGGTGGTGCTTTTTTTTTTTTTTTTTAAACACCCTCTTCTATTTTAATAGGATTTGAGTTTACTTTTTATCTATAAAAACTTGTAATCCTTTCTAACTTCATTATCATCATCATCATCATCAATTAGTTCCCTGACTCTCTCTTTCTCCCCATCCACACCTACCATCTATCCCTCCTGGTTGGAGAGTTTGATGCATCCAGTGTTTGTGCAGAGCTGATGTAAGTCTTTGCTGGACAGCCAACAGTGGTGTGTCCATATGTAGTAGTCCATAAGTGAACATTACTCATGAGTTCGTCCTTACTTCTTCAGTTGTGTTCAACGTCTTGTTTGTCTTACTTGAATCATTTGTGAGATTGGAGGTTGATGGCCGTTCAGCTGCTGTTTTATAAGGTGTTGCTTCCAGGATTAGTTCAAGACAGCATGTAACATTCTCATGTAGTTTCCATGGAGCTTTTTCTCCATGCATTTTGTTAGTGGTGGTGCATCCATACAGTAGTACTGACACTGTCACAGCTTGGTAAAAATCTCATTTCTTTTTATCAAATAGATCAGATTTCCATATGATGGATAAACAATCCAAAGCAGTAGTTTCCTGACTGAACTATTTGATCCTGGCTGCTGAATAATTAAGTATTTCAACTTGGCATCTGGTGAAGCATACTATTGACCCAACTTTGGATTCATCCACCTTATTTCACATCCGCTATATGCTTGTGTGGCTTGTAAAATACTCTTCTTCTTCTTCTTCTTCTTCAGAAACTGCTTTCTAGCAACAAGTACGGGTAGGATATCTGAGTGGTTATGAAGGCAAGAAATAAAAAAGCCCCCCCCCCCACCTTTCCTTGACTTGCCCAGTCAGCTGGGGCTGTAGAATACACAGATTGCACCTCTGCAGAGGGGTAAGACACCCCCCCACCCAATGAGTGTCCTGGATATGACACTAAACAATCTGATGGTGAGGTTCCAGTGCTGCTGGAGTTTTGGGGAATGCAGAGCACCCCTTCATTGCCATCGCTTCCAGGTCCACTCTGGCCCGGAGTGGTAGCACCTGGTGGGGCACTATCTATGGGTTAAATAGAGCTAAACTGAATTATTTGAAATAGAACTGTTTTGACTTTTAACTGTGTGTAAACAAAAACTATAGTTATACTAAACTGAATTTCTTGAATAAGAACTGTTTGACTAAACTAAATAGCTTAAAATAGAAATTTTTGACAGTTGAAATGTGTACTTATGCTTAACTGAATTGTTTGAAATAGAACTGTTTATTTGTATATAAATGGATTTGGCATGAAATAACCAACAAAATTTGATATGCCATGAAACCCAACCAACCAACCTTCCCTTGACTTTTCTGTCCAATTCTTCTATTTTAGTTTGATCAGTTACATGTGGGATTATTTTATTTTATAATTTTGCTTAGACAAATTTATTCAGGAGAAACTCATCCCAAATTTTCTTATGTGAATGAGATACTTTTATTTTAGTGGAATTCTTTTGTTTTATTTCTACTTTCAGACATTTCTAATGTCTTTATTCTCTTTTTTCAAATTAAAACTCATTAAAGGTAATAATAGTAAAACTACCAAATATTTTTAGCTTTAAATTATGTAAGTTTTAACTTTGTATAAATACACATAACTTTTTTCTTCTAGTTATGTTTGGTCGGTTATTGTGATACAACTTCTTTTCTATAGCAGTTCTCATGTCACCATTATTTAGACATTCTTTAAATCTGAGTTCTCACCTTAGAGTTTAAGATGTATGTTTCTAATTTTGATTTATATTTTTAGGGACTAATTACATTTCCAAATGTTTTTGACACCAGCAAATTTTTGCTGGAATATTTTGCAAACATTATCATCATTATCCTTATGAGAAGAGACATTAAAATCTTTGTGATTATCAGTGTTCATTATTATCATGCTGTTCCCATTGTCATTAAAATCTCATCAGTGATATGTAATCAATTTACTTTGTAGAAAAAAACAAAAAAAAATGTAAAAGAGGAAGAAAAAAAGAGCAAAACTGACATTGCTGACTGTTGTTTTTATGCTAAAAGATTTTTTGTAAGAAAAACAAAAAGATTTTGTGCAACTGCCAAAAGATAAAGGAAAAATTGAAGAATTCAGTTTCTATTTTATAAGTTTATACACATTTAGACAAAGACATCCACATGCACATTTAGACACACACATCCACATGCACATTTAGACACATACATCCACATGAACAAAATTATATACCCCCAAAATAATGTCTATATCATATGATTATCATAAAGTGTTCATTAGCAATCAAGTCTCATAGATTTTTCTTGAGTCATGTGAAGTTAGAGGGTCTGCCCTTACTTGGTGCTTTATGACAGTAACCTTGTGCCAGATAATGCAAAGCTTCATATATATATATATATATATATATATATATGTGTGTGTGTGTGTGCATATAGATAAAGCAAGCACTATTTTATCCATTAGATATTTATATTTTTCAACATAATTCATTTTCTTGTCAATGCACTCAACTCAATACTCTTTCATTAATCCCATGAATAAAACATTATACTGAGAAAATCCAGCTAATAATTACATGTCAGTTATGAGGCTATAGACTTACTGATCCATCATTATGCATATGCTATAAGGCTATGGGCTTACTGATCCACCATTTTATGTATTTACCCAACCCCTCAACCATAAGCAGGATGTGACACAAGGTCAATTTTTAATCAGAGTTTAACAAGTTTGAATTCAGAGTTTTCCTTCTTCTATACTGGTTGCCACACCAAAATTAAAGAGCCTGTCTGTCCGACTATTTACCTATCGCTGGAGGGAGAATAGTTTGATGCAACCCAAGGGTATTAGTCCTATGCAAAATAGTCTCATCCAGGATTTGAACTCAGGTCACTGTGTCCGTTCCCTACAACAATAGCCATTACACCTCAAACATTGTATATATGCATGTGTGTGTATGTGTGTGTTTTCATTGATTCTTTTAATTAAAATCCAAATTTTTATGATCTGGAATTTTGATTAAAATAAAAACCATTTTTGACATCATAATCCAATTTTTATGTTATTTAGAATTTTAGTGATACTGATTTATATAAAACATTTTTGTCATCTAATATTGATCCTGTGTGTTTGTTTATGACTAATAAACAAATAAAAACAGACTGCATATCATTTCAATCAGATTTCTGCAAAAAGCAATTGAGGACTTGAACAACATTTTTTTTCCTTTTCTTAACAATCTGTAAGGTTAAATGAGTGCATTTCACACACAATCGTTCGATTGCCAATTTGACTGGACAACAATTAATAGTGAATAGATTCAAGCATTCTAAACATGAATTTTAGCAAAACTACTTTCTATTTTGTCATTAAAATCAGAGCAGCTTATTTACCTAATAAACTCCTGTATATGAAGATTGACTGAAACGTTCATAGACTGACCAAGATATTCTCATGGAATGTGACCAAATGAGGTTAATTTTTCAACATAGTTCCCCTTATGGCCCACACACTTTTTTCTCCAGTGTTGCAGTGCTTAGATCCCATTAGTCAAAAACGTCATCAACAGCAGATACAATATCATCAAATAAACTTTTCAGCCTCCCATTTTTTTAAATTTAAACTTGCTACACAGTAAATTGTGTGTTTACCAAAATATAAATAAAAGTTTTATATTGAAATCCATAAAAAAGGATGAGAAGCAACTCAATTTCTGACATGAAAAATATTCATTAATTCATCTAGTAAATAAGGCAGACCTAAAATATATATATCAATTAGTAATTAAAAAAACAACTAATTAAGTATCTTTAGCTTATGAAATTCATTAACTTATGCTTGATTAATTTACTGTTGTTTAGATAAAAACCTTTACAATATGTTGTTATATTTATCACAGTGGTTATAGAAAAGAAAACTGATATTTTTATACTTGATAAGATGATAATTGATATGGATCTCATTGAAACAAAGACAATGAGGTAACAGTATTTGTTGAATAATGACTTTCTACTTCTCCACAGCAAAACCAAATGAATGCTAAGTTACAATAGGAAGTAAAAACAAACTTTAATTGGTTGGTTTCACAATGTCAAACCACATTGAGTTATTCAATGCTGAAGCTGGGCACTTTTTTTTTCAAGAAATTAAATAGTTTCAAGTAACTAATAATCATTAGTAAACAATTCTAACTTTAATTAGCTATTCTTAATGCAAATGATTTAAAGTTACTTGTATATGGCATCAAGTATTCTCATCAAATAGGAATCATTTTTAAACACATTTGTTTGACTCGTACATGGGACCCTTGTTGGAAAAGGACATGACAGCATGAGTCTAAATCTTGATCAAGTCTATTTGTTTTACCCATACTGTTAATACCCTTAGGAAAGGCATGAACCCAATTATTCTTTCTCCAGAGTAAATAGTTCAGCAGACTGGGTTCTTTTGTTGTGTAACACGATAAATGAAGAAATGAAAGACCATGACACTTCTTTATAAAGATATAACTCTCACATCTTTATTTCTTGAAAGGGTCTGAAGTTGACTGTAATTGTGAAGAAAAGACAGAGAGAGACAAAGGAAAATGGAGGACTGCTATATGGACACTTAACTTATTAACCATGCTGTGTTTCTGTACTCAATGCTCCACTAAGCACTTCTACTTGTCAGCCAAGCAAGGGGAGGGGGGCACTGTCCCCCTCTGAGCTCTTGCTGGCACTCTCCGAACCTATTGACTGCCCGACGGTGTATCCGAGACTGGGACTGACCATGACTCTGTGGGTACTTTTTATATATAATTTCACAATGCCTACGCATTCTTCCATTTGTCAACACATGTGAGCTGTTTCTGCCTGTTTACATAGGTGTGTCCTGTGTAAAGAAATCCCTGATTGACGACTCTGTCAAAGGTGAATATGCAACACTTTAGCCTTGGTATGACAATCAGTCTAGGAGAAGGAAAACTTTGAATTCAAACCAGTTAAACTGCGCTAAGAAAATTGACCTTGCATTGCATCGTGCTCATAATAGAGGTGTTGGGTAAATACAATTTTTTAAACTGATATTTGCCTACAGAATTTTTTAATCCAGAGAAAATTATTCTTGAAACAATCTATCCTGAATTTAACTTGGTGTGTTCATGAGAACTGTAGCTTTCTTGAAAGGACTGATCTGAAAATAGCCAAATTCTACAAATGAAATTTTCTTGATTCATTTTTTGTTTTTTCGTGTTTTTCTGACTTGCATCATGTGACATCATGGCAACTGCTGTCATCAATGCCATAGAATACATTTATTTTTTGTTGAACTGTTTCTCATTTGCCATGTTTAATATCAGTTATTTTTGCCTGAATTATTAAGATGAATACACACATCTTTTGACTAAATCCAAGGCAACCTTTCCAAATTGAATGAATGAGAAAAAACTTTTTCTGTATTGTGTGTAACTCAAAGGATATTATTTATCATAAATTGTTGTAACCTAAAGAAAATATTAATGCACAATAGTTAAAAGATTCAATGCAACAGAAAAAAAACTTTCTCTAATTAAGGAAGTCAACCATTTCTTTAATGCATTTTTTCAATCAATTTTGAAATCAATGAATGAAAATATTCAAGTCACAAATGTGATGCACCTAGAGATCATGAAAATGAGAAGGAAAATTCTTGTGACAAATTTTCAGGACTTGTCATCTTCAGACGATCCTGTATTTCATTCCATGCCAACACAACATGTCTGATTAGCAGCTTCAATAATTTTTACCGAAAAATTCATCCAATCAAAATTAAGATCATTCTTTTATAGGGAAGTACAATTTAGCAAAAACATGGCTTAAAAAAGCTACAGAAACTCTGCAGATGATTGAATAATGAAGCTATAAATTTATACAAATAAGAGTTAAAAAAGGTTTAAAACTTTTGCACTCATTTAATAAATTTTACCTCAATTATCTTTCTCTAATTTTTCATGTGTTTGACATTTGTATTTTTGAAGACAGTATATCAACACTTTAAGACTGGAGAGTTACAATTTGTCGGTCATAAAATTTGGTATTCAGAACTTTTGCCCTCTAAAGAATTTAAACATCAAAAGGTGATGCAAAAAAAGAAAAAAAAAAAGGATAGAGAGAAATCACATTTCACCAGAGTACACCACTTAGTGCGGGAAGTTAATAAAAAAAATGATCAATGATCAATTGAAATTTCTCTTTGTATTTTTGTTGACAATTTTAAATGCAAAAATTTATGCAGGTTTCATCAAGAGACATTTTCGTAATTGTTTAATTCTTTTTGTAAATCTTTAATTAAATTTCCTTGAAGAAATAATCTTCAAGGTGCTTCTTCCACCCTCTGGCCAAGACCACACCATCTAATGACCTCATCACCACAACTACAACTGAAGAAGAAGAAGATGAAGAAGAAAAGTTTCTCTCAATTCTTTACAGGAAAATACTGAAGCCATTTAACAAAATTCAGAACATTTTATCGGGGAAACAAATTTAAATAGTTGAAATTAAAAAAGAAAATTGAAGACTTTAACAATTGTATTTGTGTGTGAATATGTATGAGTGTGTATTTGTGCGTGTGTATATGGGCATAAAAATTTTAGAGAGACTGTTCATATAAAAGTGTGTGTAAATGAGAAGTTGAATGAAGGCTAAAATCTGCAAGATGGAGTGAAAAAGCGTGTGTGTGTGTGCACAGGTATGTATGAATTATTAAACATGGATGTGCACATATATATGGCTAAGACTGTGTGTGTGTGCATATATGAGTTTGAATTAGCCTAGGGGTAAGAGAATGTGAATGTATGATTTATTGCATCGGTGTGTGTGTCGCTACATAAGGGTATATGTGTGATGTACAGGTATGTGCGTAATTGTGCATGTAAGTATGAAAGAAAATGCTTATAATTGGCCATAAATGTATGAATGGATATTTGTGCACATATGTCACTGCATATATGTAGTTTGCTTTGGTTTATTTAATAGCATATCAACCCCTTGTAGGTTATTTAATGCCAAAATTCAATTCACTTGTAAATGTTGGATTATAGTCATAACTATATATAATTTCAAAGCTCCAATGCAAATCATTTTGTTTTAGTTGCACATTTTTGTCTATTATTTGTTGGCACACAGTTACATGATATCAAGTATTCTTATCTTATACTAATAACTTTTAAACATTTATTTAACCCATAGATGGGACCCAAAAACTTTAGGTCAGAGTAGACCTGAGAGTAATGTCAAAGAAGCCATACCCCTCACTCCCTAAAGCCCAAACACTGGATGATAATAATGATTTGAATTAAAACTAAAAGATTATCTGAGTTAATCCTAATTCTTTTTGTAATCATTGAATATTGATAACTCCTAATCAAAATTTCAGACTTATTTTTGTTATTCAAACAATTAATCAGTCAACTAAACTTATCAAAGACACAAGATTTTATTTTCAACATTTTCATTATTTGCAACTGCATTTATAGCTTTTTACGGTCAGACTATTTTTAACTTTGTTTTTTTATTTTTAACTTTTATTTATTACAATTATACTTTCATGAAATTTATATGGTAAATCTTAAAAAATAATTTTGATATTCGTTTTTCATGTTTTAACTTTTAATTAGATTTGTAAGATAATTTATTTTTTTACAAAATTTTTAAGAATTTTTAAAAAGTACTTGAATGTGCTAAAATGTATATAGTTGTGGAGATACTTATATTTCCTAAATTATTTTTTATATATTTCTCTCCACTTCACCTAGCCTGACAGTTACTGCAAAATATTCTTGGGCTAGGCAGAGATAACGCCTACTAGGTAATTTAGGTAGAATTGTATTTTATGTAGCGACTAGCATTCGGATAATTTTGTTAACTTTTCATATACTGGTCGTTGCAATTTAAAACCCCAAATCTAGCATATCTATTGAATTGAGCACATTTTTCATAAAGAAAAAGAAGAAAGAAAAAAGGGAGCCGGTTTCAGCTGCTTATAAGGAAGTAATGTTACAAGACGAGATCTTGCCTTGATTTGAAAAAACAAAAAGAAAGAAAAGAAGAAAAAAAAAGCGGAAGTTACCACTTCGAGTTCTCAACTCAAAATGAAAAGTTAGTCGCTCACGCATCGGCTCCGCGCAAAACTTCCGTTTGCGATAAATTAACAAAAAAAAAATACATTAATAAATATCCAATCGGAACGCTTCCCGCGGGGCACAAAAATTGCCGTTTCTGAGCCTACAGAAAATATATAAATAGACGGACCAGATAATTATCAGTTAGACTTGTTCCTTCACACGACTCGTGTTAAAGATTCTTCGCCACCGTCCGGCGCCTGTCATCCGATACATCAAACGATCGCCGCCATTAGAAACGCTGCCCTTGTTTCCAAGAAAACCATCCCTTCACCACGAGACAAGTACAGTACATGAACTTTGTAACTACTACCACTGAATTCATTCTTTAACTGTGAACATATTTCTCCATTCTATTCTCCGTGCTTAATCTATTTATAAAAATTTTCTATAACATCATTACTGTGTTATTGTGAGTACCTATACGTTCTTTGTTTTGCAACCATACGCATTTCTCGCCCACAACATTCATATCACAGATATCAACAACTCAGAATATAACAGTAAGATACATGAAATTTGAGGTACTATTATCATATTAGTTTAGTTTTATGTTCTGTTAATGAATGTAACATACTACAAGACATCTTCCAAAAAACTCAGTTCTTAATTTTACTTATGAACTAAACAAAAACAATAAATTTTCCCCTTTAAATATTCTGATGAAAACTAATAACAATAACTTCACTACCTCTACTTAAGGAAAACCCTCTTATAACAACTCCTGTACCCTCAACTTTAAAGGTGAATCCCCCTTCCAATATATAAAAAAAACAATTATCAATAACCTAATATCCTGAACAAAACTAAAATCCTCCAAAACAATATTTCATTAAGAATTAAAAAATATAAAACAAACTCTCATCAATTAGGGATTCCCTAACTATATTTTTGATGAACAAATTAAACGTATAATCAGAAATATCAGCCAACAAAATAAACACTTCAACCAATAAACAAACATTTATCAAACTTTTTTGCCTTAACCAAATGCACTACAATTATAAATTAGATGAAAATATATTAAAAATATTCATTTAAAAAAAAATACTCCCTAATAAAAAAATAAAACTAAACCTGAAGCGCTCCATATCAGAATGAAACAACCTAAACTCCATCAATTTTGGATCCAGTACTAATGTACTTAAATGTCTTCAGCTACTGCTGCTACTTATAGAACCAAATCTAAAAATAAACACTACAACACACTAGTATAAATAATAGATGCTCAACACTTACAAAGTAGTAATGTACATGCAAAAGTCACATCGCTTTTGCAAAATACACACCCCTGATGATGGCTGAAGATCAAGCAGAAAGTACTAAGGAACCAAATAATTATGGGAGTTTCATTAACTAATTCCAACTGGATACCATAACATCAATGCGGTGACTTAAGGATATATACAAAAATGTGCAGACAAATCATGTCTATAGTTTAACGAAATATGTATTAAGGAAGAAATGCTGCGCAAATATGCATATTTTAGATTATATATGTATATATATATATATATATATATACTTTATCAATTTTCCAAAGAAATAATTTTTTTGTAATAATGTGTTTTGCCAATAATTGCTTTTGTTGTGTAGCATGAAGGAATAAAAATTTCCTTTAAAAAACATAACTATCTTTATTCTTCTTTGCATCAAACTTTCTTTTAGTGTGTGAGAGAGACAGACTGATGGAGGGAGATGAAGACAGCCAGTCATATTGACCCAT
Organism: Sepioteuthis lessoniana; assembly: GCA_963585895.1. NCBI lineage: Eukaryota > Metazoa > Mollusca > Cephalopoda > Myopsida > Loliginidae > Sepioteuthis > Sepioteuthis lessoniana. Next base: position 108,311,110 of record OY757919.1, read on the forward strand.
AACTTCTGTTGACCATATGACACTGTGTTGTCTTCAAGGCTTTACATCTTCTCTTCTGACCAGACATACTCAACCAGTCCTCGTCAGAGGGCTGGTTGGCCCCCTGCAGCTACAGTTCTCTATCTGCCGACTCAACTGACCACTGTAAGCTGGCACTGATAGACTGCAACTCAGACCGAAACTCTCCCATGGGCATCTGCATATATCATTTCATTACACCTACAATTTCCATTCAACACGTGACTGTTCTCGCTTATTTTCACAGGTGCATCCTGTGCAGAGAATATCTGATTGATGGCTTGGTCAAAGGTCAATATGTCACACTTTTTTGACTAATCTGATCCCCATTTTAATTTCTTTATCGGACCCTTTAAAGAAAAAACAACTGTAACTCAATTAAGCAAAATGAATTCTCAACTAACAAAAACAGGCAATCAAATTGCATCACAAAAATATATGACTATAAAAGCAAGTATAAATTTTGTTTGCATAAATCACAATTTAGTTAAGTTGAAAAATCATTGTAATTTTTTCTTTCATATTAGTTACTCTGTTGTATTAACAATACATTTATTTATGCTGAATTGATTAATAAAGAAAATGTGATCAACAAAAAAGAATGAAATATGTCCAAGAATGGACTCTATAGAATGCCAAGTTCTAAGTATATTTTGATGTGTGGGTAGTGCCTGAAAACCAGGAAATCATTATTTCAATTACATAGTTGATAATTTGCATTACATCTACAAACACTTCATAGAAAATAAACACAGTGACCTCCCACTCTGAGCTCTAGATATAAACACTGACAACTATGGTAGAATGCAGAAGATTGCTAAGTAGAACATTATTGAAATTAAAGAGGACAATTAAGTCATCAGTTTACAAACTGGGAATTTGCCAACTGTCTCCACAACCAAATCTTATATTGTGTCTCTGTCTGTGTGTATATATACACACACACATGCACACAAAGATCATTCAATAAATAAGGGGATTAATTTTTTAAGTAAAATACTTTCTTTTTTTTTTTTTTTTTTTTTTTTCCAGAATATTTTTCTAAATTGTTTGCAATTAATTTAGAGCAAAAGTTATTTTAATCTGGAAAAAATATGTTTTGAGGCTATTCAAAAAGATCTTCAGCAACAAATTACACATTGACAGTCAACTATAATGATGTCGATGTCCCAATAACAGCGGACTATGATGTTAATATCAATGTACCATTTTTTGAACATAGAAGATTCTCAATAAGTGTGCCCTATGAAGAACATTTACATCAAAAGATTTGTCTTCTCCATGGCTTAATGAAGATATTAAAAAATGAACAAATGATACGAACAAAAATAAAAATAAATCTATTGTAAACCAAAAATGAGAATCTGAGCAAATATATAAAACTATTTCTAATGCTGAATTTCTCTTGATCACAAAAGCCAATAACCTTAAAAAATGCTAAACAATTTCACAAGACCTTAAAAAAATCTTTAGTGTCATTGAATCCAGTTCTAACACTAAAAATATTGATCCAACTTTACTGAATTCTATTTTTGTGTGAAACTACCATGTTGAGATAAATGAAGATGTTGTTACTGATGAGATTAATGAAATTTTGAAGTCTTTCATTTTCATTGATCACTTTCAAGTAATAAGGGTGATTCATTTGATAATGACTAATGTTTGTAATATACTAGATAGCTTAGTTGCTTTTTTATTTTTCCTGAAACTTTTTGTCTGTCTTTAAAAACATTATAAACATTTCAAGTTGATATGAAATATTCCCAACTATGTGGGGAAAATTCACTTTTTATTTTCTGAGATTAATAACTCAACAAATGCATTTGATTAAAGGTCCATAAATTTGTTATTAGCTTTTTTAAAGATGATTAAAAAGTTAAAATGATTATTTGCAAGATACAAATTATTTTGATACTTTACTGTCGACCTATAAACACTTGTTCCACACAATTACAGCTGTGTTTTAAACATTTATTGATGACTGTATATAAATGCCAACAGAATGTAAATAAAGATGTTTTTCTTCTTCTTTTCTTCTAAGCTATCTTGGAGATTAAAAAAATAGCTGTGAACTTCTTTATGCCCCTCTGCTATGGATTAAATTATATTATTGCTGTTCAAAGATGGTTTTGGCATTAAATAAGCCACAAAGGTTGATGTGCCATTAAAATAAGAAACTAAACAAAAACAAATCTAAAAAAATCTATGGCTTATTTGAATTGGAATGGAGGAAAATTTTTGTTGATGATTAACTCTGACAGAAACAATTAAAATATGGGAGAGAGGTTCACTTTATTGAGAGGCAAGCGCAAGTGTTGTGGGGTCTTTCTTTTGGTAACAACAACTTTGCCGACTTAAATCTTAAAAAAGATTATCTGACTTCCTTCATAAAATATCAACATTTTACTTTTTTGATAAAAGAAGGGAAATACCTAATTTCATTTATTTTTTTTATTAAAATGCCTTTTCACATTATCCATATAATAGATAAAAAAAATGTCACATGATTAAAAAGTTTATAGTGTCAAATTAACCCTTAGAATATATTATTTAATATTTTCAGAATTCCCTTTGCAATCCCCACATTTTTTTTTTCAATAATTTAAAAAAATAATTTAAAAAAAAAAGAAAATGTTTTCTCCTGATGATTCGATAATAGCCTGTTGGCAGGTCTAGTGTTAGAATTACTTGATGCAAAATACATTTTCGCATAAAGAGAAAAATAAGTCAGGCAATTCTAAAGCAGGTGACAAAGTAGGTGATTCAGTTGATTAAAAATTCTTCATATTTATGTTGAGTAGCCATAGTAACCACAGACATGTCAATAAGTGCATTGTCTTTTATGAGGAAATTGGGGGAAAAAAATACGAAAAAAAAAAATAGATTAAAGTTTAAGAAAAAAAAAAAACGGGGAAAAGAACAGAGAAAAGAATAATAGAGGAAAAAGAAAACCTTCTCTTGGGAGATAATGTATAAATTGCAATATCAAAATTGACAAGTATAAAGACATTGCTTTAATACTAGTAATCATCTTCAATACCAGTTATAAAATAGGAGACCATTTATAATAAAATGATAAGATGAACAGTTGTCTAAAAATATGTTTTACATTGATGTAATTCTCATAGACAAAAACAAACATTTCTAATTAAACTTAAAACTTGAAGTGATTTAAAAGTACAGTATAAAAAATGATCTTGACACCATCTGTTATTTCAACAACTGCTGCACAATAAACAGTAAATCAGAACATAGAGTCACTTCAATATTTCATAATACTGCATGGATATCACCTGTTTTATGCTAAGTAAACTGACTTTAGTTTATATCACTAAAAATAGAATGACAATTTAATCATACATAATGGCGGTAGTTTATTGAAAAGACCTGATTTATAATTAGAATTAATATTAGTCTAAATGATATGACACTTAAATGGTGCTGGGAAGTTATTTTTTTGACAATTAAAACCTGTAAGATCCTAATTCAAGGATTAATTAGATAACAAATGGATAAAATTTCAACTCCATATTGCATATGTTAATTTTGATTTGACAGTATTTACCAAGTTATAATCAAGATAATTCATTTACATGATGGCTGTGTGTGTGTGTGTCACACAAATCACACATGCTGTAGTGGTCATTTAATTGCAATTTATTTTCTCTTTGTGCAAAATAAGTTTAATAAGCATCTGCTTAGAACGCTGTTCTATTATTATTTTACTCTTTGAGAGTTTTTATTCACACTAGTCATAACTGGTAGCCTTTTACTAAAGTGACAGCAAGTCTCTTCAGCTCTCCTCGATTCTTCTTAGCATTCTAGCTAATCTCACGAGTGCTATGATCTGAACAGTCTCAATTTCACCTTGGATTTCCAGTTTCCCCGGTCTCTTTTCCAGATTCTTCAGGATTATTTCAAATGTTCTGACTATGACTGGTATCACTGTCACCTTTATAGGATTTACACTCCTATATTTTAAAATGGCAGTAATACCTCTTGTTCCCAAAACAAAGATGGTGGACGTTGGTAAACTAATCGGTCTCAAGAACCTACTATTGAAGTCACGTGATTTGTGTTCACAACTATGTCTGCATCTTTGATTTTGTCCCATGCATTTGGAGCCGGTCACATGACAAGGATTGCCTATATATACTTGTCTTCCAAGAACTCATTCTCTCACATTTTGACTTCCAGACACAGCACTCTCTCTTTCTCTTCATTTCGACTTCCAGAAACAGCTTGACCTCACCAGTTAGTAAGACACAACTCAATACACGTATCATAGGTGTGTATACATTCTGCAACCTTTTTCTTACCTGTTCTGCCTTTTCGGTCAGAGTTGTTCCAGTCTAGAACACAGCCTTAGACATTTCGTCAAATCCCAAAAGAGACAAACAATCAGCATGGGAGAAGACACGTTCTTCCTAGAATACATTGATATATTTCTGTATATAGGATACCTCGCAGGAAATACTTAGTCAACATACATTTTATAGTCTACAGGACACTTTTAATATTTAGTCTTTCACTATTATATTCATGTTCGTTACATACGCACACACGCAGAGGAATATTTAACAGACTATATTAGAATATTCATAATGTTTTGTAATATTTCCTTTTTATGTATTTGTTATATAAATTTATTTTCATTTGTATTGCTTTGTTTTGAATGTTCTTTTGTCTGCATCATTTATATCATTTGCTTTTCAATAATGAGCCACCATAAATTGTGGGAGCAAAATATTCACCAAACAGTACCCCCACACCTTCATGTTCCATAACTTTTTCAGCCTTTTGCCAAGCGTCAACTATTTATCAAATTTTTCTTTTTCCTGTATATTTACTCCATAATCCACTGTAATGGCAAAATCCAATTTTTCTTTTTTTTCTTTTTGTTAATTAAAAGAAATCTGATCTTTTGTTCAGGATTAGGTGATATGTTTCTAGTTCAAAATCTCAGACTTTTGTGTGTCTCATTTTTCAGATTTTGGTCTATGATTATGCTACTACTACTACTACTACTGTAGTGAATAGAAAAAGAAAATTAAAATTAAATTAAAGATAAATATAAACTCCCAGAAGCCCCTGACTGGAATAGGGGTAACACATGTACAAAGAAGGGAAACCGTCCTGGCAAAAGAAAAAAAACATTCTCTTTCAGCAGTGACTGGCGAAGAGACAACACTAAAATCTTTCTTGCTGCTGGTGGAAGGCTCAATGCGTTTGTCTTTAAGTGACATGTTGGTCAACCTTTTCACTCATAGCAGCCATCTTTTTTACCAATGACCCACAACTAAAACACCAAATAATGGACTCATTAAAATCTCAACTGAGACACCAGGGAGTGAACTTAACAACAACAATGGAAAAGACCAAATAATGGACATATCAGCCCAAAAGCGACTAACACATTCTTAACATTGGAGATCCATTCACTAAATTATTTCTTCCTTTCTTTGTTTAATGGCATATCAACCTTTCTGGGAGATGCAACCATTTTATTTGTATTCGGGAATAATTTCCTCACCCACTGTCTGGTTATTTAACCTAGAAATAAAGTCCAAATATAAAAGATAACTTGGGCTCCTGTCTTCTTTTCCTGTCTTCTTTCCATATAATTCCTTTACAGCCTTCATATCCAAGAAGTGAAACCAGCAAAATAACATGGGGCAAGAAGAGAAACCAAAATTGAGTCAGATAAAAACAACCAAAATAACCAATAAACTCCATCAATGGGTTGAAGACAGATTAATTCATAGCACAACAAACAGCATTAACTGGAATTTTGACCAAAAATCTTGTCATAATTTAGATCAACTTGAATAATTAATTTAATTATTTTTGGATGAATGGAGATGATGATGAAATGCTAGAATTTATCTTTCTTGTACCTTACTTGATTTGAAATAATACATGCTAAAAAGAAGAGACTTTTTTTCTATGACATTTGATATATTCACGGCCAATCAACTGAAAAGAAAGCCTAACACATAAAACCTAACAACAATAAAGAAAACAAAAAATTCAGAAAATCCATTCTTGGTAAAGTCTGTAATTAATGGTCAGATCAAGTTCAAATGGAATAAAAGAGAAGCCACACCTGAAAACGAGGAAATGTATCACATAATTCAGAGTTAGGATTCAAATTTAGCATTTTCCACCCATCATTTCCCTCGGCCAACCTCAATGAACTCAAAGGCTGTGGCACTGAAACGTCAGTGGTCAAAGTTTTGCAAGATTTATGAACTGGTGAAAGCAGATGGCAAACAATATTGTTAACAAAGAATTCTTTAACATTATCCACCATTTTGTTATGTGGTGCATTTCACTAATAAATAAAAACTTATATTTATAAGTGAGAAGGAATATAATGACTTTTAACAAAACATGCTCTTTGATATTAATTGTTGGCATATTCAGAAAATATCTTGACTTTCCCCTTTAAAATAGCACAATAAGGAGGAGTCATTTAGTAAATGAGGCAGAGTTCCCATGACAAAATTGGCTAAAGTCGAAAGTTGAAAGGAATGAGTTCAGACTCCAATCATGTTATTATATTTACTTTTGGACTTTGGGAAAGGTATGAACCCTCTTCTACCCGCCAACAATAGGTCAAATAATTCCACTGTTATTCTTCTACAAGAATGGCTTGGGCATTAAATGACCCAGAAAGGTTGAGATGCCATTAAACAAAGAAAGAATTTAATGGATGGATCTCCAATGTTAAGTGAAATCACAATTTGATATACTCATCTGAATTTAAAAGTTCAAAAAAAGGCAGGTGATTAGATGGATAAAAAATTATTGATTAATGAGAAGGAAAGGAAAAGAAATATTCAGCAGTGAGAAAAATAATAAAGAGAAAATGGAGTGACAGAAACAAAACAAGGAAAAAATTAACTTCCAAAATAGAAGAAAGGAATAATGGGGGAAAAAAAGTACCCTCTAAACAAAAGTCTGATGTGCATAATTATATAAATATGTATTCTATATATAAAACAGGCTGCAATTTAATTTTAAAGGGACCATTCTCTCTTTAAGTAGTACTTATCTTCTATTGTCTGGTTCATTGATTAATGCCTAAAAGACAAATACAAATGAAGCTAAGGTATTTTTGAGATGCCCTTCCTTATAAAAGAGGCTCTCAGATTTATAATTTTGAGTCAAACCAACCAAGAATGGGGATGGGAGGTAAATAATTATATTCATTAATGTTTTTTGTATAGTTTCATTTTTCTGGCTAATTTTAGTTTTATCCATGACCAAATAAAATGATATTTAATTTTCCTGAATTAGAGTTAAAAAGTTGAATTTATAATCTGTTTCTTTTAATCTTTTAATTTAAATTTTTATTTCAAAGTCTTTTTCTTTCTCTTTTTTTCTGTTTCTCCAGGTTTTTTTATTTGCTTTTACTTGCATCTTTTTTTAATAATTATTTTTAACTTTCATTATTTTCTCCCTATTTTCTCTTTTCTCTTTTCTCTTTTAATTGTTGCTTTTTTTTTTTTTTAATAAATATCAGCTATTTTATTCTCTGCATTACTTTCATCATCCTCAAAGAGTTTTATTGCTTTTATTACCTTTCTTTCTGTAACTTTGTTCTTTTTTTTTTTTTTCTTTTCACCATCCCCTCATTATTTCTCTTTCTTTCTTTTTAATTAATCTTATCACCTTTTCTTTATCTGCCCATCTTTTTATTCTCTTCCAATCTTCCTTCTCTATTTTCTTTGTTCTCTCTTTCCCTTCTCCTCTTCATTCTGACCCACTCATTCCACAATCACTCTATCTATGTTTGCAACCTATTTTAACCACAAATTGTTTTGCACAGACGACTCAGACCTTACCAGCCTAAATAGCCATTTCAGAAGGAGACCATCTCAAGGTCAAGAAAGGTGAACATTTTCAAGGTTTGAACTCGGGCCAACCAGGCTGCAAACATCAAAATTGCAGTTATTGATGCCAGCACTGACAGTGCGTTCATTGAAAGACTTATATAGTTTACTATCATTTTTCATTTGTTTCTCAAGGCGCCTTTTTTTTTTTCTCTTGCAGGGTGGGGCACTTTGCCAGTGGCAGATGTTGGGTATCAGGTTGTTTAATAATAGAGCAAAAGTATGAAAAGTAGTCTAAGATTATGCATGACAGATTTAAGGTTAGTGAAGCTAATTACCATAGACTTGCTGTGCATACTTATATAAAAGTTGATTTTTTACAAATGCATTTGAAATTAAATTTAGAGAGATGATAACATGAGCTTTTGAGAGACTGAATAAGATCGTAAATGTTCAGTGTTTTACAATATTACTCAAATAAATATCATATTGTTTATTTTTTTATTCTCTTATCTATCACTTTTTAATGCTGGAGCTTTGGGGAATGCAGAGTACCCCTTCATTGCCATTGCTCCCAGGTCCACTCAGGCCCGTAGTGGTAGCACCTGATAGGGTCCTATCTATGGGTCAAATAGAACTAAACTGTGTATTTATGCTCAACTGAATTGCTTGAAATAGGACTGTTTATATGTATAAAAATGGATTTGGCATTAAATAACCTACAAAGGTTGATATGCCATAAAACCCAATCAACCTAATCCTATCAATCATATTCAACATGTAAATTTATTGAACTATCATTGCTCTATATTAAGACATTGTTTTTTTTTGTTATTTTTTTAAATAATATATGAATTTTGAATTACATTGCAACTTCATTCATTACAACTTCATTCATGTTGACTTTGTTGGAGTTTAACATTTTCATTGTTACCTTTTATTGTAGTATTTATGAATTTTGATAAACTTTGAAAAAAATCAATAGTAGTTTTAAATATGTCTCGAGTAAAGGACATTAATATTCTGCAATATTTCACGGTTACCAAACAAAATTTCATAATCATCATGATGACTTTTAAGTATAGGATGATTAGTAAGTAATTAAAGTTTGTGACCTTAGTCGAGGGTGACCTGAAGGCTTCCTTTTTAATAGCTACTACACCGAGGTGTAGGGGAAGGCACTACTCCTTTCCTGGGATTACTTCACTTTACCTTTAATCCTAACCTTATAATGCTGAGTGTTAAGTATCAAGTACCATTTTTTGAGTCTTTGGTATGGCAACCAGTGATTGAACCCCGGTCTCCTGGACCATTAGTGAACACTCTACTCATTAGGCCAATGGATCCTTAAAGCTTAACTCAGATATTGATCTACTATTCTTGAAATCATAAATATCAATGTTACCAATTGTTGAGGTGTTAGCCAAGTAAAAGATGAGTGTTAATCACTTTATATAACAGAAACAAATTTATTTTACACCTATTCAGGAAGATATACAAAGAATATGTACAAAAAAGCAGTCCATTTACTTCGTGGTGAAAATTCTTGATTATCTGGTTATTTTTAAATGTAATATACAGAAGAGAATTTGAGAAGAGTCAAAGTATTGGTCTGTTTTTTTCATATTTTTGCTGTTGTATGTGATTTAAAGAAAATTAGAGGATTTGACTGCTCAATTAGTACATAGAATAATTTATAAAATAATTCAAGAAAACATCAATGGCAAAAAGTAACCCCACTATATCAGTCTTGCAATCATAAAGTTTATAATACATAAAAAAAAAAGAATTGATCTCTAAATATGATTCAGTGATAGATTCAAAAAGTATGAGATGACCCAACCCCAGTTCCAGGTTAGTGATACTCGTTACCAAATTCTACTGGAGATAAGCTCATCTTCAGAATAAAGTAAAGCTCTAAATCCCAAGAAATCATGTTTGTAATTGTCGAATTTTGAATGAAATGAGGCCAAATAATATGGCAAGTCGAGTTAATAATGGTCTTCATACTTGAAACATTGAACTTATTTCAATCAAATTTGTAAATTGATTTGTTTGATTAACAAGTGACAACAATCAAAAATTGCCAATTACATCTTGATCATCTTGTCGTCAGCATATATAGTTACAAAACAGTTTTTCCACTCGGATCTGGTGCCAGAATATTAGCAGCATCTCCTTTAAGTGCTACAAGTAGTGAAAATTCTGCTGTGTGAACATATCGTTCTATCTTCAAAAGGCTCAGTGGGATTGAGATTTGTAAAGTGTCATAGCCAAGACAATGCAGATTTCTTTACGTTCTTGAAACTATTCCTGTACAATTTGTATTTTGTCCTCTGCTGAAAGATTCAATGATCATCAGAAATGACAAGTGGCATAAAGAAGTATATTTGATCTTCACTGACATTAGAGTGTACAGTACTTCTGACATAAAGGCTGAGTGTTTCCCAGCCAAATATAGCTCAAACCATCCATCCTCCCCCTTTGAATGATTTGCTTAACCAGAGGGCATCCTGGTACATCCAAGGTGACAGCACAGTCTAGCTTTCTCAAGAAAAAGCAAAACTCATTAGACCAGGCAACATTCTTTCATTTCAGTTCTGACAATCAATGAAAGCCCCATTTATAATAAGGATTAATATACTGGGTGTTGTGACCCATTCTCTTCTTTATGTTGGTCTCCAGAGGCGCACTTGACATTCATGCCCAAGAGGCTTTCTCTCCACAGACTACCTGCTTAGTAGGACTAAGTTTATCACTTGGTGCCTGAGTTGCTGTTGAAAGGGGATGTGACAGCTACGCATGAGTCTTGATTTGTACCTGACCTCTCGCTATGAAATGATTTTATTTCAAATCAGGCTTGATGAGAAGTCTGATAAATCCCTTCTTTTCTTCATTTTGATTAAAGCCTTGTATTTTTTCCACAATATATTCTTAAACCGGCAAGAATTTATATCCATTTTTTAAAAACTGAACTGATTAAGATCTTAACCTCTGTTATTTATCTTTATTCTCCAAAGTTTCCAGTTTCTGTAATTGCAACTAACAATTGAACCAAGTCGAGAGAAGCTAATACTATTGGACTTTATTAGAAACTAAAAAACCAAAGTTAGCATAAAATCGAATGTTTATAAGAATGCAAAGAACCATAAATAAGGACTTTGATGAAATTTAAAAAGAAAGTAATTGTGGACTTTAACTTAGTTAAAACTTAATAATGATAGAAAGGGGAAGAAAGAGGGGCAGGAAAAAAAAGATTATTTTTTTTGAAGCCATGGAAAGCAGCATGGTGGACATAAAAGCAAGCAGATAAACCCTCTGATGGTTCAACGAAATGCCTAACCAGGTCCTGGGTGTATGAATTTTACAGTTCAATGGCCAGGATCAAATAGTTCGATTGGAGAACAACTGCTGCTCATCTGTAAGGGTGGCTTCTATAGATGAGAATAAAAACAGCTGTCAAAAGATTACCATGACCCACACTCAAACCACCTTGCTCTTCACACGGGTAAAAAAGGGGCATGTCCTGCTGGCTTCAGTGTTCAAAAAATCAGCAACAGAGCTTAAATAAAAATTACTAAAATGCAAATGCACAATACAAATAGTAACATTCAATGTTAGAACCTTAAATAGTATAGGACAACTACCAGAGCTGACTGCATCAGCAATAGATCATAACATTGACATAATATGCATGCAAAAATACCGATACAACCATAGCGAGGATATTAAATATCATGATACTGGCAATGGATGGATGCTAGCCACTGCAACTGCATGGAAAAACTCTGTCAATGCTGTGATAGGGGGTGTAAGTATGCTTATAGGACCATGAGCCCTAAAATCACTAAATAGCATAGAGAAAATACAACCTAGGATGATGGTAACTACTTTTAATGGCAACCCCAGTGCAACAATCATCTCCTGCTACAACCCTATCAATGTTAGTGAAGAAACTGACCTCATCGCCTTCTACGATGAGTTATCCCTTTTTGGTAGCATCCCGAAACACAACATTTTTGTCATTGGTGGAGACATGAATGCCCACATTGGTAAAAACGTAAACCACAAATTCAGCCTACACAACTCGTCCAACAGAAATGAGCAACATCTAACAGATTAGAAAATAGATTAACATGCCTCGATACAAAATTTCAGAAAAGAAAGGGAAAACTATGGACCTACACCAATGCAAATAATACTTAAGTACAGATAGACTACGTCTTTGCTAATAAGAAATGGAATAATAGCACACTGAATTGCAAGGCATATTCCTCTTTCAAGGGTGTGTCCTCCGATCACCGAATTGTCACGGCAAAAATATGACTGAGGCTACGAAGGAATATTACCCAAACAACAACCACTACACACTATGACTGGTTCCTGCTTAATTAACGGGGATATTAGAGATAAATATGCGTTAGTACTAAGGAACAAATTCGATGCACATCATGAGATATCCGAAACACCTACTCTGAATGACAAATATGGGAACTTCGTCAATACCCACTTAGAAGTGGCAGCTGAATGCATACCAACTATACAAAGAGCTAAACCTAGAGTTCCATGGGAGACATTACAGGTTAGAAAAAGTGTGCTGACATGAAAGCGGCCTCCAAATGCAATAGGAAGAACCCAACCAATACCAATGCCCTGAAATTTAAAAGGTATAAAATGAATTAGCTAACATATACCTAAAAGAACAAACAGAATACATACAAAATCAGATTGATAAGATTAGAAACTCAGTTGATGACAGACAATCTAGGATAGCATGACAAATGGTAAACGAAATGAGCAGAAGGAAGGGCTCTGTGAAAGCTAAACTGAAATCTACCAACCAACAAGAATGAATACAACTATGGAAACAATATTTTGATAATTTACTTGGAAACCCTCCAAAAGTTCCGCATGGACCAATCATGAGAATTATTAGTAAACAATTAGACATCAAACTAGGACAGTTTATACACGAAGAACTTGACTCAGTACTAAGAAAAATTAAAAATTCTAAAGCAGCAGAGCTTGATGAAATACCCCCAGAAGTATAGGAGACCAGGGAATTCAAGGACATATTGCTCCGATAATGTAGTGCTGTATATAATCAAAACACAATAGACAGATGGATAAAGGGATGCATCCTCTTCTTCCCTAAGAAGGGTGACCTCGGATTAGCCAAGAACTACCAAGGTATAACCCTTACATCTATAGCGGCCAAGATCTACAATGCTGTACTACACATAGAACCCAAAATTGAGAACATACTTAAGAAGAAGCAAAATGACTTTTGGAGAAATCAATCCACAACATCCGTCAAATTCTAAAAGGTGTACGTGCAAATAACCTAGAGGCAACAATATCATTCGTCGACTTCTCCAAGGCCTTTGACCCCATACACAGAGGAAAGATTGAGTAAATACTACTTGCCTACAGCCTACCCAAAGAAACTGTTGCAGCCATAATGATGCTATATAGAAACACAAAAGTAAAAGTCTGCTCCCAAGATGGAGACACAGACTACTTTGACATTGTAGCTGGTGTACTGCAAGGAAACACCTTAGTCTCATACCTTTTAATCATCTGTCAAGACTATGTGCTTAGAATGTCTATTGATAAAATGAAAAACAACGGTTACAAGCTGACAAAGGAAAGAAGCAGAAGATACCCTGCACAAACAATTACAGACGCGGACTATAACACATAGGCCTCCATGTCAATGCACACAAGACGGAATACATGTGCTTTAATCAAAGAGGCGATATCTCCACTCTAAACAGTAGCTCTCTGAAACTAGTAGACAAGTTCCCCTACCTGGGAAGCAGTATCTCATCAAACGAGACAGACATCAACACAGGACAAGCTAAGGCATGGACAGCTATTGATAGGCTATCAGTAATATGGAAGTTGGACCTGACTGATAAAATGAAACGTAGTTTTTTCCAAGCAGCAGTTGTGTTGATACTGATGTATGGTTGCACTACATGAACGCCAACTAAACGTATGGAGAAAAAGCTTGATGTCAATTACACAAGAATGCTACAAGCAATGTTAAACAAGTCCTAGTGGCAACACCTCACAAAGAAGCATCTGTACGACCACTTACCACCTATCATGAAAACTATCCAAGTTATAGGAACCAGACATGCAGGAAACTCCTGGAGAAGTAGGGACAAACTCATAAGTGATATACTCCTGTGGACACCTTCACATGGACGAGCAAAAGCAGGACGACCAGCCAGAACCTACATACAACAGCTCTGTGTCAATACAGGATGTAGCCTTGAAGACCTACCAGAAGTGATGGACGATAGAGAAGGGTGGTGGGAGAGGGTCAGGGATATCCGTGCTGGTGGCATGACATGATGATGATGATTATCCAAAGTGCAACTTCTAAAACAACAAATGCACAAACTATTGCAGAAAATCAATCTTGTTTTAGTATATTTTGACAGGACTTTCTTTTGTTGAAACTAGTTCTACTAAACTGATTTAAAAAAAAATATGTTCAAGAACTAAGCCTGATGAATGGCTGCATTGAATAGATTTCACAATCAGATTGATGAACCAGTTTGCTATCAAAGTTCCATTACTCAGTTGATAAAACAAAGCAGAAGATAACAAGAAATGGTAGACAGGATATTGACTTTTAACTGTCTGAATAAAAACTGGTATAAAAAAATCTTAGCTAGCTGCACTGAGTCATAAAAATAAAACAAATATCAATTAGCTAAAATCACATGATTGTTCAAGTTAAGGAGAAAAATTGTAATATGGTTTATATCAACATCATATAGAGTAGCAAATAATTAGAACACTAAAATTAATGAATTCTAAAACAAGTTATTATGAGATTGACTGTTTGATTTTGATTGGATGTTAAACTATCAACAGTTATTTTATACCCAAAGGTTAAAGAGTCATATTTTTTATGTAGTCGTTTCTTAAGAAGTGCAGGGATTTTTGAACTTGGTACTAATGAATACAAATAATTTCTAAATTGATCTATTTGACCTCTAGATGGGAATTTAACTGGTACTACCACTCTGGCTCAGAGTGGACCTGGGAGTAATGCCAATTAAGGTGTATTCTAAATTCAACAAAGCTTCAGAAGAGCAGCTCTTATAAGAGTAAGAAAATGGAAGAATTTATCTTAAGGAATAATTCCTAATTTTGATAATTCCAAATCAGATTTTAAGATATTTAGGAAAGATTTTCAGGTAGAATGATATTTTGCTCTGATGGCAAAGATTAAAAGAGAAAGGCTCAGAATTATGGTGCTTTTGCCAGTTCTTGCCACAAAGAAATGTTGGAAGCGGTTAGGGTTAAAATGCTCTGATTTGAGAGAGAGAGTGTGTGTACGCGTGTGCTGGTAAATCCTATTTGATGTCCAACAAATCAGAATAATCAAACAGATAAACAGAAGGCATTTACAGATTTCTGCCAGTCATGTGACCTTTAGGAGTGAAAAAGATTTTCAGATCAAGTTTTTGTTTATGAGAAAAATTGACTGGGAATTGTATGGGTGATTTTAAAAGGAAAATCTTTGGAAGATTTGAAGAAGGATCAAAGAATTTGAACAAAGAAAAGTCATTTATTCATTGGCAATATACAAAATGATTGGAGTAATTATAAATTTTAGATGCCTTTCTTTATTCCTTTCATTGCTTTCTATGATAATGGAATTTGCTGATCTAGTTTTTGGTTTTTTAAATAAATTGTATGAAATTAGAATAAAGAATCAGCTTCTAATGAGATTTACTTTTGCAATTCATATTTTTGGAGCTCTTCTTTCATGGGTGTTGCTTTAACCATTATGGCCATTAAGTTTTCATGACGGGCATAGATTTCATCTTGTCGGCATTCTTCCATATTATTTTTCTGAATTTTTTATGTCATATCTTTTGTTTACAAACTACAAGTAATCATGTTAGTTATACAAGTCATATTATCAGTAATAGTTCTATTAGCAGTATTAGTATTTTCAAGTTGATTGTGGAATTTGGGGTTTATGAACTAATGATGAAACATGTCTGAAATGACTTCTTTATTCTGATTTCACACAATGAATGTTTTCAACTAATAACATAATCATGAAAACTAAAAAAAGAAGAAATGAGTAAAAATTCTATATTAATAGATTTCCTTTATAGATAATCAAATGGTTTGATGTAGAATAACAAAATCTGTGATGTTTATTTATTAGATGGAGAAGGTTTTAACATAAAAAAATTGTCCCTCAGTGAGAAAGGTGGGTTCTTATTGAGAGAGTGTCTCTAATAATAACCAATAGATAGTCAGATTGCTTTAAAATGTAATTAATTGCACAGAATTAAAATTTTCAAAAGAAAAATAAGTCTAATCAAAAGAACTGTTTTCTATTTGAACAAGTCAATATTAACCATTGACCATATTAAAGAAAATATTATGAACTGTAATATTCCATTAAGCTAATTGGATATTTCCTTTTTCTCTTTGCAAACTTTCAACCCTTTCATAGAATCACACTTAGATGAATGCCCACTTAGTAATAGAATATACTGTAAGCAATCTAGGGTCTGTGTGCCAGACTAAGTAAAACTTAATAAACAACAATGTCCATTTCATCGTTCCTTTAATTCTATATCAACTGTCTTCTAATTTTTTGATCTCTTTGAAAGACAAAGGAAATTCTTGTGACAAATACTGTCAGCTGATTCCAAAGTGTTAAAAAATATTAATTTTTATTGATCATTTGATATTCTTAATGTGAAGGATATAGTTGATTTGGAAAGAATCCTAATACTAGTTTACCAATCAAGGAATTTTAAGTTTTAGTCGTATATTACAATACATTTTTTAGATTCAATTTATTCTTCATCTTTGAAAATTAAAGTAAAACTGGCATTTTGACACTTCCTAAAGTTCGATCATCTTCTAACTGATCTAATACTTTACAATCCCTTGAATCCTGGAAGTCTATTTGAACCATTTTAAGGATCTCTTTGTTTTAATAAGAAATTCTGTTTTGTTCAAGATTGCAGACTTGTCACATTGAAAATGAATTTGTTTCACAATTTCAAAAGGATCAATTTACTGAAGTTTTAGAAAGAGTTAATTCCCTTTGAAATTAAAAAAGGAAAAACTCTGAAAAAGAAATTAAGCTATAAACTCAAAAAGTACGAAAGTCTGAATTTTGTTGCTATCAAATCTTCTTTCTTTACCATTAGAAATTTCTTATGGTTTTTGTAATAGACTATGAGAGAAGTAAGAGAATAAAGTTGTAGGAGAAAAGTCAATGAGTAGCAATAAAAGCTGAAATCTTGCCAACATATGCTGGGTTCAAATACAGTCAGTATTAAAATACAACTGGAATTATTCTTTTATTCCTACCCCAGCCAGAATTTGATATGTCACTCAATATGTAATAAGTAAAAGAATGTTTTGATATACTTTTTTAAAAATAATCCATACCTTCAATACAACACAATTTATTTTCTCTTTTATTGAATATATTTATAATATAACTTTTTAAAATGATATATAATGAGAAGAACTTCAATATTATTGCAGAGTATGTATTGCACGTATCTTGTCAAAATATATTTTTCTTATGTTCTGACCTAAAATATTGTTATGCTTAGTTTGCAACTTATCTTCATTTAGGTTTAATATGAAAAACGAGTTCATAGGGAGAGCAAGGAGTTTGTAAAATTAATAAAGAAACATAAAAATATAATCAGTGAA
Source organism: Sepioteuthis lessoniana (assembly GCA_963585895.1). Taxonomy (NCBI): domain Eukaryota; kingdom Metazoa; phylum Mollusca; class Cephalopoda; order Myopsida; family Loliginidae; genus Sepioteuthis; species Sepioteuthis lessoniana. The sequence goes on from OY757919.1 coordinate 108,328,689, forward strand.
AATGTTTGTGTCAGGCCTGTTCATCTTATGATAAACAAAAGAGCAATGTAAATTGGCCTTTGAAGCTGCCCTTTTTGACTTCACTTATAAATAGGCAACTGAAGTTTTTGCTTGTTGCTTTTGCTCTGTATTCTTTGAAAGGATTTTCAATATTTTATTACCACCACAACTCTAACAAACTCTTGACTCAAGAGTATCTTTACTGCGGGCTAATATTGTTTCACTTGTCTGTCTCTAACCTAATAAATGACACTTAGTGCTGCTACTACCAAAAACGTTTTGATTCAAGACCCTTTCTTCCTCAACTATTTTCTTTCACTTAAAATTCGCTTGGACTCTTTTAAATCCCAAACAATATTCATTTCCACTCACCAAACTTTCATCCATAATTGTTTTTGATTCAACTCACATAAGAAAAATTCTCTCACATGATTATCTCCACCTAGAATCAGTCACCATAACAATGTATATTGAACTTTGACTGAGCCGTCACATTCCAGCTATGTAAACAGGAAGTCAGAAATGCATAGGTGTAAGTAGCTCATGCGGGTTGACAGGCGGAAGCGGGTCACTTGTATCCATTGTGAAACCATATATGCAGACACCCACAGCAGTAACGGTCAGTCTCAGTTTTATAGTCGGTAGTTAGAAGAGATTTAGACAGTCAAGAGGTCCAGGAAGCACCAGCAAGTTCTTGGTGGGTGGTAGTGTATATATATATATATATAAATTCTGCCTTGTTTGAAATTGGTTTATAGCAAGAATTATTTTAATCTTGCAAAAATATTTGTTTTGAGGCTATTCAAAATGGCTGCAAAGTTTGAACAGAGGTCTGTTATCAAATTTTTGTTGGCTGAGAAGTGCAGAGCACGTGAAATTTATAGAAAAGTTTGTAATCTACATGGAGGAGCATATTTTAGTCCAGAAATGTTTACAGATGGGCTAAATTGTTTAAAGAAGGTCAAAATAATATTCAAGATAAAGACAGGCCAGTTAGACCTACAATGGCAAATATAGTAAATGTACTCATATTGACTGATAGAAGAATTACAGTAGAGGAAATTTCTGAACAATTGTGAATTTCTGTGGGTACAGCACGCAAAATTGTGCATGGTGACATAGTCTTTTGTAAAATCAGTTGTCATCGGGTTCCCAAAATGTTGGCATCAGAGCACGAGACCTCATACTGCAGCAAGGACAGGGTAAACTATGAGTTTGTTTGGGAACAGGTGCCACATCCTCTTTACAGTCCAGATCTGACCTCTTATGATTTCCACTTGTCTCCAACCCCTCAAAACATTTCAACCTGGAACAATTTTTCAAATGAAGATGAAGTGGATAGCAAATGATAAAAAACTCAGTTCAAAAATTTTTATGCTGAAAGAATTCAGTGCAAAAAGAGTTATTTAAAAAAATGATTGCTTTTTTTTTCCAATGGAAAAAATGTGTTTTAAAGAATCGAGATTATATTAAATAATGAGGAAAATGGTGAAATGTGTCATTTTATTGGAAAATTCACCTCATTTATTGAATGACCCTCGTATACCGACCAATTAAATCCCAAATCAGAAAATTTTTGATTTGTAAAAGAAAATGATAAAAAGTCTAATCAAATAATTTGTTTTCTTATGAATAATCCTTGAATTTGAAATAATTTGATGGGAATAATTTAGCTGTGTTTTTATGAAAGAAAACAATTTAGATGAAAGATTAAAATTTGTCAAACTGCTGATGGCCATTTTGGATTTGAGTTTCAGCTGCCAAAATTATTAACTTAATTTCATATACTTCTTATCTCTAAAGCAACTAAAGCTGTATAATCTGATTATCTATAAATACAAAGGGGTTCATTTCTTCTAATTATTTTGAATACCCTCCGAGCATTTAATAAGATACATCCTCATTTCTATAAGGGCATTCTTTGAAAATTTACTATACTTCATCATAAGTCCTGTGTATTGGATATAAAAAGAAAAAACAAATGGGTTTTTCAAATTGATCGAGTAAAATACTACTTTATGAAGAAAGGGAAAATATTTGTTCAAATGCATTCATACTCTTGCATGTATATATATTCAACTTCTTATATATATTTATTTATAACAAATACCTACCAAGCCAGAAGTAATCTACTTCGGTTTCACCTATTGGATAGTCAGAATAGTTGTGACTAAAGAGGATCAAAGCAAATGACATTTGGTTGATTTAATGGCTGCCAGAAAGAATTAAAAAATTAGTATTTATAAAAACAAACTTGCCATATTTTACCTCCCAAATAACCCGGCCTTTTATGCTTTACACACATATTAAGTATTTCTGATCTTTGGTGGTGTAATTCATAAGGATCATTGTAGGAAACTAATTTTAGTTTTTCCTCCACACATCATCACCATTATGTGGTGCTGCCAGCATGGATCTCCCTGACTCTCTCTTGCCACCCATCTCTATCATCCATCGCTTCTGGTATGTCTTCCAGGCTATATCCTATATCAGCACAGACCTGTTGTATATAGGTTCTAGCTGGTTGTCCTGCCTTTGCTCACCACCCATGGGAAGGAATATATTGCTTATGAGTTCATCCTTTTTTCTCTAGCTGTGTCCTGCATATCTGGTTCATCTAACTTGGATAGTTTTCAAGATGGGTGGTGGGTAGCCGTATAGCTGCTGTTTTGTGGGGTGCTGCCACCAGGACTTGTTCAATATTGCTCACAGCATTCTTGAATAATTGCTGTCTAGCTTTTTCTCCATACGTTTAGTTAGCGTATATGTAGTGCATCCATATAGCAATATCAACACAACCGCTGCTTGGAAAAAACTGCGTTTTATTTTATCGATCAGGTCTGACCTTCATATAATTAGTAGCGTCTTGATAGCTGTCCATGCTTTTGTTAGTTGCGTATTGATGTCTGCCTTAGTTGTTGACTCTAAAATTCAAATTAAAACTGTAAATACAAAGTTCAAATTAAAAAATAAATATTGAAAAAAATCAATTTAAAACAGTGAACACAGAAAAAATTCAAAATAAAACAGCAAATATAGAAAAAAAATCCATATTAAAACAGTAAATACAGAAAACATTCAAAAAAAAAAATTTAGATTAAAATAGTAAATATAGAAAATATTCAAATTAAAACAGTAAATATAGAATGAATCATTAATTAAAAACAATATAAGCAGAAAATTTTTAATTAAAACATTAAATACAGAAAAAATCATTATTAAAAAATACAGTCAGAAAACAATTTACATTTAAGCAGTAAATATAAAAAAATTATAAAAAAAAAGTAAATGCAAAAAAAAATTCTAATTAAAATAAATACAGAATAAATCTAAATGAAAACAGTAAGAAGAGAAAAAATTCAAATTAAACAGTAAATATAAAAGAAATGAAATAAAAAGAATAAATATAGAAAAAATTCAAATACAGCAAATTCAGAAAAAATTCAAGCAAAAAAAAATAAGAATAGAAAAATTTCAAATTAAAATAGGAAATACTGAAGAGAATTAAATTAGAAAAATAAATATTGAAAAATTCCAATTTTTAAAGAAATATAGGGAAAATTCATATTAAAACAGTAAAAAGTCAAATTAAAACACTAAATTCAGAAAAAAATCCAAATTAAAATTGCAAAAACAGAAAAAATTCAAATCAAAACAATAAATATAGAAAAAATTAAAATTGATACAGTAAATTCAGAAAAAAATTCAAGCAAAAAAATAAGAATAGAAAAATTTCAAATTAAAACAGTAAATACTGAAAAAATTAAAATTAAAAAGGTAAATGTTCAAAAATTCAAATGAAAACAGTGAATATAGGAAAAATTCAAATTAAAGCATAAATATAAAAAAAATTGACATTGTAAAAATAAGTAAAAAAAAAAAAAATTAATTTAAAAAAGTAGATACAGAGAAAATTTAAATTAAAACAGTAAATATAGACAAAATTCAAATGAAAAAATATAGAAAAAAACTCAAATTATAAGTGTAAATACAGAAAAAGTTCTAATTAAAACATTAAATATTGAAAAACTTAAAATAAAAATACAAATACAGAAAAATTCAAATGAAAACAGTAAATATAAATAACACCAGAAATATTAAAATTAAATGAGTAAATATTGAAAAAAATTCAAATTAAAACAGTAAATATAGACAAAATTCAAATTAAAATGGTAAGTAGAGAAAATATTCAAATCAAAACCATAACAAAACAAAAATTTAGAATTAAAATAGTAGATATTAAAAAAATTCAAATAAAAAATTATTTTTTAAAAAATTCAAATTAAAACAGTAAATATTGAAAAGTTCAAATTTAAACACAAAAATAGAAAAAATCCAAATTAAAAACATAGATACAAAAAGGATTCAAATGAAAACAGAAAATATAGAAAAAATAAAATTACAACAGTAAATAAAGAAAAATTCAAATCGAAAAAAGGAAATAGAAAAAATATTCAAATTAAAACTGTAAATATAGAAAAACTTCAAATTACAAAAAAAAATATAGAAAAAATTCAAATAAAAACAGAAAATATAGAAAAAATTCAAATAAAAAAATAAATATAGAAAAACCTTTAATTAAAAAACAGTGCATAGGCAGAAAATATTCAAATTAAAAAAATAAATATAGAAAAAAATTCAAATTCAAACAATAAAATAGAAAAGATCCAAATTAAAACAGTAAATATAGAAAAAATTCAAATTTAAACAGTAAATATAGAAAAAGTAAGATTAAGACACTAAATATAGAAAAAATTCAAAAAAGAAATATTGAAAAAATGTAAATATATATTTTGCTTTGAGTCTTTTTCTTTGTTATTGATATGATTTTTTAAATATTAAAAAAAAAATTTTTTATATTTTAATTATTTAGTTTTTTGTGTGGTAAAAACAGACTGAATTAAAAATAAACAATAAAGAAATTTTACTTCTATTAAAATAAATCAGAAATAAGTTTTGATCAAAACTTCTGAAATATTTACTTTTGTTTTTCCATTTAAAGTGAAAACAAAATGCAAATTGACATATTTTTTAATCATTGGAACGATTATTTGACTGGAAAGATGAAACGATAATTTTTTGAATTTATTTATGCATCTTTTTTTTTTTTTTTTTTTTTTTTTTTTTTTTTAGAAAAGTTGCAGTGTAAACAAAGTTGGATTTTCTCCTTTGCTATATTTTTTGTTTCATTGAAAATGCATGCATCTGTAATTTCCTTGAAAGCATTTTAAAAAACCCACTTTATTTATTCACATAAAAAACACATTATTTATTCACTTAATTTTATGAAACAATTCAAATTATTGTCATTACTTTTAGGATTATTACTCACTAGACATGAGACAATAAATTGAGAATTGTAATTCTGAATTAGTTTTGTTTGTTTGCCATTTGCCACCAAATTGTGTGTGAGTGTTGGTTTGTCCTAAGTTTCTTTTCCAGCCTCTGTCTTTCTTCTTTATTCATTACCAAACCCAACAGCATTTAAACTGTAACCAAAAATAAAATTGTATAAATATACGATGTGTATTTATTTATGGACTGCTACAAATTCATATTTCTAGTCCCAGAATTTTACTGTGGCAGAGTTTAGTAATAGATAATATAATATTTCATAAGAAATAATAAAATCCTGGTATCTTTGATTTAGAAGAAAACTTACTTTTCATTGAAGATTGTTATATATATCATATAATTGTCATGTCACACTATCAGCATGGAAATCCCTGACCCTCTCTTGCCAGCCCTCCCTATTGTCCATTGCTTCCGGCAGGTCTTCAGAACTACATCCTGTATCGGCACAGATCTGCTGTATGTAAGTTCTAGCTGGTCATCCTGCCTTTGCTCGTCCATGTGAAGGGGTCCACCGGAGTATATCATTTATGAGCTCGTCCCTACTTCTCCAACAGTGTCCTGCATATCTGATTCCTCTTTGATAGTTTACATGATAGGTGATAGGTGGCCGTACAGCTGCTGCTTTGTCTTGAGGGCTTGTTCAATATTGCTCACAGTATCCTTGTGTAGTTGCCATCAAACTTTTTCTCCATACATTAAGTTAGCATCCATGTAGTGTATCCATTAAGCACTATCAACATGACTGCTACTTGGAAGAAACTGCGTTTCATTTTATCGGTCAGGTCTGACTTCCACATGACTGATAGCCTATTGATAGCTGTCCATACCTTCACTGGTCGAGTGTTGATGTCTGTCTCGGTTGATAAGACACTGCTGCCTAGGTAGGTGAACTTGTCTACTAGTTTCAGGGAGCTAACGTTTAGTGTGGAGATGTCATCTGTTTGATTAAAGCACATATATTCTGTCTTGTGTGCATTGACATGGAGGCCTATGCCTGCACCTGCTCATTCCAGACTATGTAGCTGGGGTTTGGCTTGGGCAGGTGCATTTGCCAGGAGTGCTATGTCATCAACGTAGTCAACGTCCATAATTGTTGGAGCAGATTACCTTCTGCTTCTTTCCTTTGTTAGCTTGAAACCGTTTTCTTTCATTTTATCAGTAGATGATAGTCTAGACAGCACATAGTCTAGACAGATGATAAAGAGGTATGGGGCTAATGTGTCTCCTTGCAGTACACTTGCTACAATGTCGAAATAGTCTGCATCTCCATCTGGGGAACGGACTTTTACTTTTGTGTTTCTATACTGCATCATTATGGCTATGACTGTTTCTTTTGGTAGGCCATAGGCGAGTAGTATTTGCTCCATTTTTACCTCTGTGAATGGAGTGAAATATATATATATATATATATATATATATAAAGAATATGAGTCAGGAATGATTCTGTTTGAGAATATATAAGAGGATCCTTATATAAATTCATAAATTCCATACAGAGCAAATATATATAGTGTTTGATGTGTGTATATATATATATATATATATATATATATATATATATATATAGAACATTTAATCATTTACTATTCTTGAAACCATTTAACAGTGAGTAAATAAATGATTTATATTAAATTGAATTATTGGTATTACATAGCAATGCTAGAAATCATTTAAGTTTGGCAAATAGAACTATAAGCATTGGATATCAATTCTTGAAACCATTTAACTGTGTGCAAACAAATGAGATCTGGCTCATCTAAAATGTTACCTGCAAACTATTCACTTAAAAATCATGTGTATATACAATATTTGGCAATAATTAACCCACAGTGGTTGATCAACCAACCATAAATAAATAAATAAATAAATACACTCTTATTTTTCATAAGACAGTTTAGGTTCTTCAAGACAAAAATAACAGGATTTTATTATTCCAAGTAAAACATTGCAGCATTGATGTTGTAACCGAAAATAAAATTAGAATAAAATGTCAGGTGGTTCTTCAGAATGAATTTCTTGCTCCAACACGTCAATAAAATTGAGATCTACAGAGGTAGCAGCCAAAACACACAGTGAAGTCTTTGTCATGTCACCGAAATTATTCTTATACAACTCATGCAGTATGGTACAAGGCACATTATTCTGCTAAAAGATACTTCTCTCATTCATAAAAGACTGTTGACATGAAGTGGTGTACTTGGTCTTCAGTGGTGTTGAAGCAAGTGATAGGCAATGATTTAACTTCAACATAAATTATAAGATTCAGGATTTTTCCTACAGAATATTATCCAAACAACTACACTGCTACTAGTGCCTTGTTATTTTCTTGGAGAACATGCTGGACTTCTTACTTCCTCAGAATAATGCTACACATCCAAATAAATCAGGAAAAATCAAGGGTTATTAAATCAGATGACCTTCTATTGGTACCAATTCCAATTTTAATGTTTATATAATTATTAGAGATAGTTTTGGCTATGGACATTAGTTATCATTAATACTTTGACTGACAAAGATTGATATAGTGTGTGTTGGGATGCATTCTTTTTTCCCTTTGATTTGAAATAGAAGTTTTTGCTTCATACCTTACAGTAATGCATCTAATGACATTTTACATTAATATATCTTAGTTATCTAATACCTTTTCGTTAATTGATAATTTAAAAAAATCTTTTTATCACCCAATTAATTAGTATTCATTACAAGTTGTACTTATGAAAAAAATGGCAAATATTTAATTTATCTCCAAAGAGAAAAACCATCTAAAACTTTACAATACATATGATTGGTTGATTGATTTTAATGCCATGTCAACTTGTCAAGGGTTATGTAATGCCGGTGCCCTGGATTAGTAAAGTGAAAGTTGGGCAGAAAATATGACTGTCTGCTAATTAACAATTTTTGTATGTGATCAGGAAACAACTGAATAATAATTTAACAGATCTTGATAAAATACGATTGATTCTTTCTTTTTGGTAAATTTATAGAATCTATAAAATGTTATTCATTTATGGATGAATAAGTTTAATTTTACTTTTATGACCAAAGAGATATCATAGAAGAAATAAAATTTATTTAATAAAAACTGATTTTTGCATTCAGTGAATGGATTGTTTAATTTGTTTCAAAGAGAAATCCCAATAATTGGCTGGATTAATGCAAATTAAAAATAGATACTCATCAAATTCTTTCAGTGTTTTTAAACAATATTATATATTTGTGGATGTGTACAATATGCGACAAAAATATGTACAATCTTACATAAACATAAAATAATTCATTATATCAAAAACAGCAACAGTGTTTCTATCAAATGGGATCATCCATGGTTTGGTTTAGTTTCTTTGTTTAATGACATGTCAACCTTCATGGGTTATTTAATGCTAAAGCCATTTTTGTTGAAGAACTGTAGTGATACTATTTAATCCATAGCTGGTGGTGGGGGGATAAGGGATTTCATAAATTTCCCAAGGGGCATTACTTTGAAAGTGTGACTGGTGTTTGAATTCACTTATGTGAGCATGTGAGCAACTATTCCAGAGTGATTCCCCTAGTTTAATTGTCATTTAATATATATATATAATGAGTAATATCCAGTCAGCATCCAAAGACAGTGGGTGTGGATTATTTGTGTATAGAATATATGAGGAATATCATATATGTCAATGTGAGTGCTTGATGTATGACTATTGTTACATATCTTTTTCCTTCCAGGTTCCTGGAGTAGTTAATTCCCCTTGACCATTTTTAGGGTTAATTAAAGGCAGCTAGTAGCTACCAAAAGGTTTTTATTTCTATTTTTATTTTTATCTTGATTTTATTCTATTTTATTTTAAGGAGAAAGTCTAAGATCACATCAGCTGAGAGAATTAACATATGTATTTGTAGTAAATGAAGATTATATGAAAATAATCATTGAATTTACAATCTTTGATAATTCAGAAGATTCCACCTGCAATTAAAGACCTGGTATGTGCTCAAGTTGGGATGGGTTGATTTACAGGGACACCCTGTTCTGGTTTCTTAATGTTTCATACACCTTGTTGTTTTGATCCCCTTTGGCCTTGCATGAGAATTTAGAATTTATATTGGCCTTCTTTTTTTTTTTTTCTTTTTTTTTTTCATACACATATAGACTGTAATCGACATTTTCTGTTTTGCAACCACAAGTCAAACATGTATAGTCATCTGAGGAGACAGAGAATATAATGATATTCTCAGGCGAAATAAATTCATAATGAAAATTTAACCAGGTTTAAGTTTCCTTCTAATTGCACTATATATATATATATAGGGAGAGAGAGAGAGAGAGAGATTCATACCATTATAAATAAATATCAATGATATATATGATAGTATTTGTTTTGAATATAAAATTCACTGAGGAGCATCGATAAACCTGCAGTTTTATGATACAACAAATTTTTAAAAAGCATTAATTTTATTCATTGGATATCTATTTTTCAATATAATTCCTTTCTTTTCCGTAAATCCAATAGTTTTAAAAGAAAATGCAGCCTAAATTATGTACGAACTTACAAAAAATAGAGGTGATTCAGTAAATTCATTTGAATAATCCATTTGTAGAGAAAAGATAAAAAATGACAATTTTGTTGTGGGGCAATTCTTATTTTCAGGTTGGAAATGCTGTCAATAGTCATGTAGCTGAAATGGGGGGATTTTGCTTTTGTCTATTTTCCAAACTTGTCACTTTCAGACTTTTCTATGCAATATTTCTTGTCTGAACAATAGAATTACTGGAATCTTTCTATTATGAACGCATACCCAATTTGCATGAAAATTGGCATATGCTTAGAAAGACCCAGGGAAAACACTTTGATGGCTGAATAATGGTGAAAGGAATTTATTTGAATAAAAAAGTTTTGCCAAAAATTCTAGAACCATTTGCATCCATCTAATCTATACAACTAAATAAGGCTCCTGTTTGTGTCTGTGTGTTCAAAGCGCTTTCAAACTAAAATATCAACTGATATAATTTTTGATATGAAGACTCATGAGATATTTATTTGTGACATATGTAAAATAATTAGGGTGATAATTATATCAATTATTTTATTTGTCAAAATTGTAAGTTAGCTAAAATTTTTGAGTGTAAGTCACAAAAGGTCATAGGCTTGCACGTTTGCTGGATGAGCCAAGTCAAAATAGTTCTAGACATAAATAAATCAAGTGTTTGTCATCTACATAAGAAATACAAGTTTATGATCATATGATGCAATAATTAGGAAGATAACATTTCATCAAAAGGTAAAGGCATGTGTTTTTTAGCTGAATTGATAGACTATATAAGAAAAGATAATTTTCAATTCAGGAGTTGGCCATTGAAAGTAGTTGAGTTTGAAACCCCCGAGAGACAAGTTGGGTTAGATGTTGGTATGGAGTGGTGAGAGATGGAGTGGTGAGTACCTCTTTGTAGTGGGAAGTGAGATTTGCTCATAAACTTTTAAAGGCCTTTGTCTCTCTCTCTCTCTCTCCTTATGTTTGCATTGGAATGCTAGAATGTAGACAGTCTGAATAAACGACTTTTTTTTTTTTTGTATCCCAAATGATTGAGTTGCATTGTTATTTTCAAAAGTTTAACATTCAACATGATCTATCATGTTACACTAAGCTCTGTGACATCAAGACCTGAGGTCATTCAAGGTCACCAGAGATCAAACATATTATTGAGAATAATTTTCATCTGAGGATTTTTTCCAATCTTTGTATGAATGATATAATTAAAATTTGAATTAAATGCAATGTTTAGAGAAAGGAGGCCAACTTACAAAAATGCCACATAAAATAGACACAAAATACAACCATGCAACCAGCAGTAAGTAAAGTTGGCGACCGAAATCAAGGGTCATCCAAAGGCTCCCTTTTTAATAGCTACTACACCGAGGTGCGGGGGAGGGCGTAACTTCTTTTCCTGTATTACTCCACTTTACCCTTGATCCTTACCTTATAATCCTGAGTGTTAAGCAAAGCAGCATCAAGTACCATTTTTTGAGTCTTTTGTATGACTCGATCTGGGATTGAACCCCGGTCTCCCTGACCATTGGCAAACACTCTACTCATTAAGCCAATGGCCAACCTGAATTACAAAGATCTAAGAGGCTTCACAAAATAAAAATCATAAAAATATGCTAAATTAAATGCATCATTAAAAGAACTAAACTGATGCAAATTGAACTTATTTAAAATTTACTTAATAACAAATATGCAAAATTTACTTTGGAAAATACATGCAAAATATCGCAATTTTATTCAGTCAACAAAATTGGACACTCGTAACAATGATAATATTACAAAAGATACAACAGCAAAAATAAAATAAAGGAGAGAGAGATCCTTGTTTAAAATTAAAAGTAGTTTATTATGACAAAAAGAAGGTCACTCCAGTTAGTTGCATATGTGTTCCAATGCAAATATGACAAGTAACTCATAAATACAATTGCCCAGTCAGCTGGGGCTGTAGAATACACGGACGGCACCTCTGCAGAGGTGTAAGACCCCCCCCCCAATGAGTGTTCTGGATATGACGCTAAAACAATCTGATGGTGAGGTTCCAGCAGTGCTGGAGCTTTGGGGAATGTGTAGTACCCCTTCATTGCCATCGCTCCCTGGTCCACTCTGACCCGGAGTGGTAGCACCTGATAGGGCCCTATCTATGGGTTAAATAGAACTAACAGCATACTTATGCTAAAATGAATTGTTTGAGTAAACTGAATAGCTTGAAATAGAAATGTTTTTGACAATTAAACCGTACTTACATTTAAACTGCATGCTTATGCTTAACTGAATTATTTCAAATGGAACTGTTTCTCGACATTAAAACTGTATTTACACTTAACTGAATTGTTACATATAACTGCTTGAATAGTTTGAAATGAAGTGTTTTTAACAATTAAACAGTACTTATGCTAAACTTAACTGTTTTTAATAGAACAGATTATTTACATAAAAATGGATTTGGCGTTAAATAACCTACAAAGATTGATATGCCATAAAACCCACCAAACCAATCATAAATACAAAAAAGAAGTAAAAAAAATTTCTCACTTACTGCTACACTCACAAAACAGGGAAAGAAGTCACTATTTCTTCTGTCCAGCTAAGCAAGGGTTCACGTGTATCTTTTCTTTTTTTTTTTCTTAGAGACCAAGTCCCTAAAAATGTCCTTTTTCTTTTCTCCTCTTCTTAATAAAAAGCAACTCTCTACCTTTCTTTCTTCTGCAAGACAAAGTCTCTTATAATGTCCTTTTTTCTTCTTATTCCCTCATTGTCAGTCATTTTCTTTCTTGATAGAGCAGGTAATGGCGTCTGAGACTTGTGTAGTTGTTGGAGTTGACTAAAGTCATTACCTCTTTTTTCTTAGAGGAATAATTCCACTAAAGTACAAATTTATGATGTAGAAACCTACTTTTTTCGATTTCTTTCTTTCTTTTCTCTTCTTTTTAGCTTGTGCAGTAGAAACCTATTTTCACTGGTTTCTTTCTTTTCTCTTCTTTTTTTAGCTTGTGCTAGCTTTTAATTCTCTTTTGAAATTCTGTATGTCATACAAAATCCTTCAGGTGGATTTAAATTCTTCTCATTTCTTTTTTCTTTTTTGCTTTCAAACCATCTTTGAATTCCCTTCTGGAATTCTGAAAGAAACACAAAATCCTTCAAGTGGATATAATTCTTTTTACTCAGGTCCATTTGAGTTGGGGAGTAAAAAACACAGCCTAATTCTAAGGCCTCCTGTTTTCAACTGACTATGGTTGATTTCGGTGGTAACACCAGGTGCAACAGCACCCCACCTCCAGAGACTTCAGCCAATCATATTAAAGCTCCTCTGCCACACACAGATTTTCACTGAACACAAAAGCTAACCAGCAAACAAAAAAAAAATACAAAATAGGCCCTAAATTGACCTCAAAATGTAGGCGCTCCATTCAATAAACCCATTTACTGATAAAATTTCCACAGAGTTTAAGACTTTCGACACCCAACAGAGATGACACCGATGTGATACAACAACCACAATTTCAACACCTGTACATCTTTTGTGTAAGATTGGCTCTATAAAACCTGAATTTAAATTTCTTGTCTCTGTCATTTGTCCAGTCCTCTGTCAATCACACACCACAAAACAAAAAAATTGTTCGCGGGATCGCACATATACCGGTCCTGTGACACTCCCATGTTCTGGACTTTGCACGGATGTCAAAATCACCTTACTCATAAAGATACACACATCACTTTTTAGTACTTTGGTTTCTCTAGCATACATAATTACATCCACATTAACGTAAGTAAAGACTGTGACATTATAGCTCTTAGTTTTATCAATGAATTCACATACACATGGATATTTTCGAACAGAAACACACTTACATTCACATAATATTTATATCATTCACGCCAGCACACACACACACGAATATCTAACAAACAATATTCAGACATTCTTCCTACTTTGTATTGTTTTTTTTGCTTAGTTGTTAGGACATACAGTTGTCTGTTATATATTATGTGGTGAATTTTCTTTTGTTTGCATTGTTCATTTCTTTGTGTTGTATATTGTGGAATGACTTTCAAAGTTTTGTTTCTATAGGACTTACACTCCTATATTTTAAAATGGCCGTTATGCCACTTGTTCCCGAAACAAAGATGGCTGACGTCAGTAAACAATCAGTCTCAGGAACCTATTGGTCAGGAGAACCACGTGGTTAGTGCTCAAAACTAAGTCCGCAACTTCAATTTTCTCCCGTGTTTTTGGAGCCTTCTCCGTGACGAGAATTTTCTATAAATACTCTCATCTTCCAACACTCACCCTCTTTTTCCCAATTTCACTTGGAGAGTCAACACAGCTCTCTTTCACATTTTCACTTACAGGTGTCAACACACTCTTTCCATTGTGACTTCCAGAGAGAACATTCTCACTCTTTCAATTTCGACTAACAGAGTCAACGCACTCTTCCTCTTTTTTACATTTGACTTTCGACACGAAAATGTATACCCTATGCAACCATTCTCTTCCTCGTTATACTTTGTCGGTGAGACTTTTTCCAGCCTCAAACAAAGAAATTTCATCAAACCACAGAAAGAAACAAACAGTAGAAATATTTAGTCAACATGCATAGGACACTTTAGTTTTTTAGTCCTTTTTTGTAGTATTAGTGTTAATTACACACACACACACACACACACAGAGGAATATTCCACAAACAGTATTAGAACTCTGGTAGTGTTTTAGAATGTTTCATTGCATGTATTGTTAAGATATGAATTTGTTTGTACCGCTTTGTTTTAAATGTTCTTTTTGTCCACATTGTCACACATTTTTACTTCATTTGCCTTTTTCAAATATACTAACATAAATTGTGGGGGACCAAAAATATTCACCAAACAACATGTCCCCACTGCAAACTGAAGCAGAATAAAACTAGCATTCAGTCAAACATCAGTCGAAACTTGTGTTTTAATTTTCAACCAGAAAAAAAGCGTCAAGGAACTGCTATATTCTCTAATACTTTAAAATAGAATTAAAAAAAATATCAAAGAAATAATCCGCATAAAAAATTGGAGAATTTGGGTTGAGTTGTTTTTGAAAGAAATGAATGCGCTTCTTTCTGAATATTTCTTGTTATGGTGTCAGTGAGCGAGAAAAGTCTCAAAGAGAGAGAGAGAGAAAAGGAAGGTAAATAAATTTGGCATTTCTTTATGAATATCTAAATCATTCTTCGCTTCCCACATGACAAAATCCAACATTTTTTGGAAGGTTGGTAGATACTATTGTCTTACTATATAGAAAATTAAAGTTTATTTGATAAGTCATGGTAGAGTTGTCTGGTGGAATTAAAAAGATGTATATATTATTCATTTTCTTTTTCCTTGGAATTCAAAAAATTTGCTTTCCTTTTTTTTTCATTGTAGGAAATGAACATGACAAGCCAAATTACAAATCATGGATGAGGTTTTATTAGCGACAACACCTGCTCACTTATCAAAAAAGGGTAAGGCTGATTTTGTTTGGTGCCTGTGGCACTCCTGAAAGGGAATACCCAGGAAACCAAGTATTTTTGTAAATGACCATGCATGAATCTCAATTTAACAAAAATTTGTAAAATCTTATCTAAGACTTTGCTTTCTGTTAACCTAAATATGAAAGACCTTAATGGAATTCTATATTAAGAATACTAAGAAACTAGATGCAACTGGCAACAATATGGACAAAGAGCACATGAGTTAAAAACAACAAAGATGAGGATACTATATCCCAAAATGTATGGAATAATTGCATACTGAATTGCTTCTTTGATATGAAATGATTTTGACAGATATTTCATAAATTCTCTCTCTCTCTCTATACACACACACACACACACACACACACATACATATATATATATATATACACAAAGCTGCACATGAACATGCAATATAGTCTAATTCAGAAACGAATGCTTTACAAGTTTTCATCGGGTTATAACAGCACAGAAAGAACAAAAAACATTTGTTCTGTGAAGGCTGAAAGTGCAGTTGATCATAAAAGAGTAACCAGGATGTTTTAGAAATTTTGCTTGGGTTGCAAGCACCTTGACAATCAGACAAAATCAGGTTGGCCTAAAACTGTCGATTTTAAAATTGGGTGCCAAACAAATTCAGCAAGTAACACTTGAAGTTGAGCCCAACATTCCACAATCTGGTGTGGGTTTGTGTTCACAACCTAAGCTACCAAATCATTCTTCTCTTGACCAAAATATTGCAAAAGTTTTAACTCGCCTTGGTATATATATGGAAGTAAATAATGGAAAAATATCCGACAATATAGATAAAAATTGAAAAACAAAGTAACCCAAAGTGAAGAACTTAATGTGAAAGAAAGTCGACATTGTAATGTTTCGGTTTTAATAAACCATCATCAGGACTTCAAAAAGAAGATATCAAGTTTTGTTAGATCAACGATGAATGTTTATTGACACTTGATATCATCTTTTCAAAGTCCTGATAATGGTTTATTAAAACTGAAACGTTATAGAGTCAATTTTCTTTCATATTAAGTTCTTCACTTTGAACTACTTTGTTTTTCAGTTTCTCTGCCCCCACTCGCTCTCTCTCTCTCTCTCTATATATATATATATATATAATAAGAAAAGCTTATTTGATAATGTAAAGCAAAAGTAAATTTTAGTGCTGGCAGTAAGAAACAAAAATAAAAAACAAGATATTCGATATAATAAATTGTGAAGCATCAAAAATATTCTATGGCTTCTTTCAAGACATTATTCAGAAGATGTCCTGGCAAGCCACTAAATCTTGGCATTGAAAGAAATAGGTTGGATGAAGTCCAAGGGCAGATCTGATAACTGGATGAAAGAAAAAATTTTCCAGAGTTTGCAGAGTAGCTGGATGGGGACAAACATTTTTTTAAGCAAAGTGTCCAGACATCTGAAGGAGGAAGATGATAAGAGAATGTTTCTCTCAACTCTACACCATCCAAGATTCTAAAATATTTTTTGTTTTTATAAAGGATCATCAAAAGATTTTTCAACAAATCAATAATGGGGAGAGATTTGAATTCAAATGGCAAAATTTGAAGGAGTAGAAAGAGGTTTATGAAATAAGATTAGGATATTAGGTTTTAGCTTTGATGATTCTGAGGTTAAATAGTATATGAAAGAGGAAAAATAAAGAAGTGGATGAAAACAAAGTGGAGATAAATGTGCGTGAAAATTGATGAATAGAAAGTCAAAGATACAAAAGATACAAAATGAAAGGAGAATTTCAAATTTTTTTGAAATAATCGGAAGGGAAAAAAGGAAAAATGAAAAAGGAAATAGGAAAAGAAAGTTAAGCAAAAGAGAATAAAGAAAGAAATAATATCAGGAAAAAAAAAACCTAAAAAGAATTCGTTGATTGAACCCGCAACTTCCAGATGATTGTCCCTTAGAACTGAGAAACAAAACAGGAATACTTAACACTTGTACCCGGTTAAGGTTAATGGAACCAAAGCAAACGGCCCTTGTAGATTAAATAAAGGATGTGGTTTGAAGTTCAGTGTAGGTTTCAGAGTTTGACAAGAAACACCTGAAGAAGGCAGGAGGACACATTGTCCAAAACATTGTGAATATAACAATAAAGATGATTACAATAGTCTGAAAACTGATAAAAAAGATAGATTGATTATTTTAGATTTTATGCTGTTAGTCTTGTTAGATATGTAACTTTGTCTTTTTATTCGGTTTGTGTCGTCTAAAAAAATGGTTTCTTATTGTGTTGTTATTATTTTGCTCTGTCGTGGGTGTCGTTTAATTCATTTTGCATTTGTGGGTATATATGGTGGTTAAGCCAATTTTTTGTGTGTAATGGTATTTCTAGAGATTAATTTCTATTTTTGTCTAAAAAAGTTTTCTACTGAGTAGCTGCTATTTTTAGGGTGTTGGCGTCAGTTCATTTGTCTTTGATGGTGTTGCAGGACTGATAAACACGCCAATCCTGCAAACGTTTGTAAATAAATTGTGATTGATAGCGGATAAGACAAACGACTTTGACAGGAAGGTAAGATTCAAATGCTTGGCCTTTATTGAGTGAATTGCACTCGAAAGGTTTGCATGGGTGTAGCATCGCTGTAGCTGTATAATGTCTGTGTAGTCTTAGCAGTGTTGAAAATCAGTGCTGTCAACAGGCGTAAACTTGTGGGGGTCAAGCAGAGGTCAGGGCAAGTTGTGTTACCATTTTTTTTTTATCTGAGTCCATTCTTACATTATTCTATTTTTACCCCACGTTGACTTATTGATGTAACTCCTTGAACAAGAAGACCCAAAAAGAATTATACAAAAGAAGATAGCAATAGGAGACGAAGACTTTTTCCCTTTTATTTCCTAGGTTCAACAACCATTTAATAGATGGGGGAATTTTCCCTGAATACAATTGAAATAGTTGAATCCCCCAGTCAAGGTGTATAAAAATAAGTTAATCGTTTCTTGGTATATGTGTTGCCATTTGGTACTTTAAAGCTTTAACAACATCTTAGTCTCTTTTGTGGTGTTTGTCCAAGTCCAATGTTTTAGTGCGTAGTTCGGTAGGTCCATTTCGTAGCTTTTTATATTTTGGCATACTGTTAACCGAGATGGCTGCTACCAGCGAAAGGACAATCCAACGCGTCATCCCCACAAGTTAGCAAGGTGTTGTCACTCCGCTGGTCATTGCTGAAAGAGAATGGTCTTCCTACTTTTGTCGGGAGGTCCCTTTTTCTTTCCGCATACGTCGCCCCTTTTTCCTGTCAGAGGCCTTTGGGAGTTTTTGCATATTTTAATAATTTTCTTTTTAATTCAATTTAAATTTATTTATTTATTCATTTATTTATTTATTCCCTACAAACTTAGCTATCTAAAAGTTCTAGGCGACAGTGAGTCTATGAGATCCGGATAGTCGTGGTGCAGGTCCTAGGTGTAGCTGCAGGGTAAGGAATTCTGGAGACGGTTGAAGAGGTGGACGAATATGTTGCAGGCTGAATTGATCGATGTCCCTAGTAAATTGGGGGTGTATGTAGATAGAGCCTCGGAGTACTAATAATAGTCCATGTAGATTTGTCGCTTGTGGACAGGAGTGCTGTTGCATGATCTGGTCTACTGTAAGAGAAGCGGTCTGCTGCTTGGTGATGTAGGAACTGATCTGCTGCTCAGCTGCAAGTCTTACTGGTTGCGGCATAGTCGTCTTGTGGTATCTACAAAGGGTTGTAAGTGAGAAGACCAAAGTTTATTCTCAAGAGACTTTCTTTAAAAAAACTCTTAAAAGACCTGATGGTGACTTTTGTAAATTAGTTCTGATAAGAATTGTTTTAGAGAGTTGCTGTGATTGGTTGGAACCTGGCATCGCCTGTGCTGAGTCGGATCCCACATCGGCTGCTGGCTGATAGGAGAGGTGCTGGAAAGAATGTGCTGCTATCAGTGGAAGGATTTTGTCTATCTCCCTCGCCTCCGGGTATGTATGCCAGCAACTGAATGAACCTGTAATCAGTGACTGCGTCTACATAGAAAGAAGGAGCAGCGTATTAAATGGTCTTAGTGAAGAAAATTCTGTGTTGCCAAAGACAGGAAGTCTCTCTTTTAAATATTAGTAATAATGGGGTATCTCATTATGCTACCAACATGAGCTTTTAAATGCCACTATAACATGAGGGAAGATGATATTACCATTTAAACATAAATGGCAGTTGACGTTGTATCGTTCTGTTGCCTCTTGTTATATTAAAAGAAAGAAAATAAAATAATGAAGGCATAGATATTGATGGTTTTCAATCTAGTAGTTTAATGACAGCGAGAATAAAGGGTACCTCTATGCTGCAAGTCTCGTGGGAAGAAAGGAAGGAAGGAAATAGTTATGGAGTTGAGAAGGAATTTTAGCAGTTAAATTCCTGAGCGGAATTATGCATCGCCATAGGTGTAGCAAATTTCGGGTTTGCTGTTTAAGGACAGGAATGATGCAGTTGGATGTCTGAACGAAATTGCGCATCGGTGTCGACATAGCAAAAATTGGAGGCGACATAAAGGTGTTCCTGTGTGGCTGATTCCATGCATCTAATTCATGTTCAACTGGGAACCCTTGGTCTAAGAGAGTAGACTCAAGAGTTCCATAAATTAGATGGCTTTCCTCATGGTGTTGTGCTTCTGCTGCTATGCAGGGAGCGGACAGAAAGTCCATCCGTCCTGCTCGAAAGATTCCGAGGAAGAGAGAGTTTGGCGGGCTTTCACCATTATTATGTTGCCCAGGAAAAATGGTCTGCGCTGAATAGTCAACCTCATTGGGTGAAAATATGCGTCGACCATAATGGTCAAATTAATTTACGCGCCAAACAAAAATACGAAGTTCTTTCTGCTACACCACTTTATCTTATGATTATGAACTATCACTAAGATGGTCCCCAGAATTAATTTATTTCGAAAATAGTCTTCGCGTTGGTAAAAATTCCTCTCGATACGTAGGTGTGTGACGTTATTGTTTAGCTGACCACACATGAGACTTGGTGTTTTTTTAACAGGGATTTTAGCTTTAAGTAGCCGGCAGGCTACGATAATGGTATTTGGGGGGGGTACTTTTTCTTTGCATGGGGTTGATTGTGTATGATAATTGTACATGTGGTTGTTGTTCCATCGTTTAAATTTGTAGTCTCCATGTGTAGGTTCTTTTTTTATAAGTGTTTTTTTCTATTTCAGTTTTTCATCCATTTTTCTGTAATTTTTTCTTTTTCTTTTTGGGGTGGATTTTTTAGCCATATTTTTTGTCTAGTATATTTCTTGATTTTTTTTTCTCCTTTTGCAAATTCTTTCCCATAGTGTTAATGAGAATTGCCGTATCTTTGTGGGTTAAAGTTCTCTGATTTCTGTCATTAATTCATGATCGACTTTCAGTTATTTTATTGTGTAGTGTATGGCTCAGTCTTTTAATATTTCTGTTTGAGTTTTTAATTTCATAAGGTTTAGTTTTGTTTTTATTTATTTTCTCTTTCTCTGTGTCTTGAGTTATTTTCTCTTTAAATTTTCTTGGGATGAAGATTTAATCCATTTTTACAAAATCTTTGAAGATTGCTGCTGTTTATTGATTTTAATGAAATTGAAGAATGCTGTCTTTCTTTTATTTAGTAGGTTTCCCAACATTATTAATTTTTAATTTTTTTTCTTTTTTGCTCTGTAGGCTTCTTCTTTCATATGAATTTTCTCTATATTTTGTTGGTATCCAGTACTTTTTTTTTTCAAATTATTCTGTGAGCGACTTTGCATGATTCCAGTTAGGTTCTCCTTGTTGGGGTGTTAAGTGGTCAGTGATAACGTCTGTTTTTGAATTTAGTTTTTTTTTCTTTTTCGAGAAGTTTTTCAGTTGTGTTTTTAATATAGCAAGTATTTCTTCTATGAGTTTTTTCTCTTGCGGCATTCTCTCTTCGTGGATTCACACACACACACACACACACAGTATATGGTGGTGTTCACTAAATTCAAAGAACTACCATTTAGAGTGACAATGTCTCCTTTTTGATTAAAACACATTTACTCCGTTTTTTATGAATTCTCATGGAGACCATTACCTCCCACTGCCTCTGCCTCAAACTTTGCAGCAGGGATTCAGTTTTTGTTGGTGTATTTGCAAGAAGCGCTTTGTCATCTGCATTGTCTGCGTCCTTAATAGTTTGTGCGGGATATCATCTGCTTCTTGACTTTTTAAAAATTTATCCTCTCTCTCTCTCGACATATATATTATATATAATCATGTAGCACTGACAGCATGGAGTTCCCTGGCCTTTCTCACCATCTGTCCCTATCATCCATCACTCCTCAAGACCGCATCCAGTGTCTGCATAAAGCTGATGTATGTAAGCTTTTGCTGGTTAGCCAACACTGGTGCACCCATGGGTAAAAGTCCATAAGAAAATATTGCTCATGAGCCCATCCTTACTTTCCCAGCAGTGCACCCTCCCATGTCTTGTTATCTCACTTGGATGGTTTGTGAGATGGAAAGTAGGTGATCATACAACTTCTATTTTGTGCAGTTTAACTTTCAGGATTTGTTCAAAATAGCATGTAGCTTTCTTGTGGAGTTCTCATCTAGCTTTTTTAAATGTGTTTTGTTAACATCCACGAGGTGCATCCATATAGTAGTATGTGACAATACTACTATATGGATGCACCTCGTGGATGTTAACAAAACACATTTTGCTTTGAAGAATTCCCTTTTTATTTTACCTGAGAGATCAGATTTCCCTATGATCGCTAACCCATCAATAGCGGCCCACGCCCGCCCTAAGCAAACGCTGACATTACTTTCAGTATATAAGATATTTCTGCTGAGGTATGTGAACCACTAACTTTTGAGGTTTGCCACTTAAAGCGGAGATATTTCTTCTTTCTTTAAAACACATTGACTCTGTTTTATTTGTATTCACATAGTGGCCAATGCCTCCTGCTGCCAGCTTTAGGCTATGCTGTAGGGATTCGTCTTGGACTTGTGTATTTGTGAGAACCGCTAGATCATCTGCGTAGTCTGCATCTGACATAGTTGGTGTGCGATATCGTCAGCTTCTTCGGGTTTTTTTTTTTTTTTTTTTTTTTTTTTAGTGTGAAACCATTTTCTTTCATTAGAACTTTTGACATGTGAATACTTAATCGAGGCAGATTATAAATATATTTGGTGCTAATGTATCTATTAATGTATATGGTAGAAATTTTTCTCCTTGTAAAACTCCATCAACAATGTTGAAGAATTCATTATCACCATTGTGTTTTTGCAGCACATCATTATAGTGGTAACAAGTTCTTTTGGGTGACCTTATGCAAATAGTACTTGCTTCATATTTTCTCTGTGTATGGATTCAAATGCCTTGGAGAAATCTATGAATAAAAGTGTTGCCTCAAGATTTTTGCACTAATTCCTTTAAGGATTTGATGGGTAGTTAGAGTTTATGAGGTTGTGGAGCAATTTCTCTGAAAACTGTTCTGATTTTCCAAAATATTTTCTCAACTTCAGGTCTGATATCGTTGAGAAGCAGGGTATAATAAACCTTAGTAATTATAGTAGTGAGAGTTAGCCTCTGAAGTAATAACTGATTCTGAATGCTATCTGACTCCATTCTGGCTTATTCTATTCTTACCCCACGTTATCTTGCTGATTTAACTTCTTGGATATGAAGGCTGTAAAGGAATTATATGAAAGAAGAAGATAGTAAATATAGGAGTCGAAGATATGTTTCATATTTTGCCTTTATTTCTGGGTTCAACAACCATTCAGTGGGTGTGGAAATTCTTCCAGAATGCATATGAAATGGTTGAATCTCCCAGTCAAGGTGTTAAAATGTGTTTGTCATTCTTGGGTATATATGTCCAAATTTGGTGTTCAAGGCGTTAACAACGTGTTAGACGCCTTTAGGAGATGTGTCTAAATCTGGTGTTTTTCAATTGTTATTTTTAAGTCCGTTATATGGTATCTTAATTGTGATTCTGACGAGTCCATTATTAGGTGTTTTTAGTCGTGGGTTGTTCTTAAAAGAGACGGCTGTTACTAGTGGAAAGGTTAGCCAACGCATTGTCTAAAGGTGGCGCATGGCGCCTTCCACCAGGAATAAGAAGGATTTAGGTGTTGTCACTCCGCTGGTCACTGCCGAAAGAAGACGAGATTCTTTCTTTTGTCAGGATGGTTCATTTTCTTTGCGCATGCGTCGCCCCTCTTCCTCTTAGGGGCTTCTGGGAGTTTCTGCATATATTTAATAATTAGTTTTAATCTAATTTAATTTTTTTATTTTTCCCTACAAATGCAGCTTTTCATTCATTTCTCTATTGAGTTTTGTTTAGAGGCAGGGATGCATAATCGGAGAAGTATTTTGTCAAGTTTTCTTGTCTTCCTTACATCGGGAGGTATTTCGTCGGGGCCTGCAGCTATTTTTTAAAAATTTTTTCAGTTCTGTGCCAAGTTCATCCCAATTTGATGTCTCATTGGCTATTATTAATTTTGTGAATGGTTTATCAGTGACTTTCAGAGGATTTCCGGGCAGATTATTTCTACTTCTGCAATCTTTCAAGAAGGACTACAAACTAGTGGATTGTAGTTTTGCTCTCGAGATGCTCTTCCTTCCGCTCACTTCATTTACTGTTTGACATGTTATTCATGATTATCTATCTTCTCCCAAATTTTTTATTTTATTGATTTGGCCTTGAGTGTATTCTAGTTGTTCTTTTGGGTGTGTGTTAGTTTTCTCTGGGATTTCTTAAGTTTCTGCTCATTGTCATTTATTGGTCCCCTTTTATCTAGTAAGGATGCTCTTTTCATGTTATCCCGTTTTTCTCTGACTGCTATTGACTCCCATCGAACTTTACATTTGGTTCATAGTTTGGTTGCTATGCACTCTGCTGTTGCTTCTATATGGGTGGTAACAAAGTTATCAAATTCGTTATTCGGAGTCTGTGTTTCAGATGTTTCCTGAAGAGTATCAAACTTATTTTTTTACAGTTACCGTGTATTTCTTTCTAATATCACAATTGGTAAGTCATACATTAAGCCGTCGTTCTTTGTTTCTTATTTCTGCGAAGAATCAGGTTAATCTTTGCCGTGATCATTCTGTCATCGGAACATACTCCCTCAAAAGAGGAGTATGCCTTACAGTTCAAAGAATTATTTACCCATTTCTTATTTATGAAAATATCATCAAACTCTGTTTTAGTGTTATTTGGGTTGATGTCCATAGTTTTCTCTTCTTTTTTTGAAATTTAGTGTTTAGGCATGCTAGTCTGTTTTTGAATAAAAAATCTTCTAGATGTTCCCCATTTCTATTTGGCAAATTGTGAAAGCAGAATTTATCATTTTCATATTTGTCTATTTGAGCATTCATATCTCCACGGATAATTAGAACGTTGTGTTTGGGAATGTATCAGACGAGGGAAGATAGCCCGTTGTAGAAGGTGAAGATGTCCATTTCATTGTTGGGACTGTAAGCAAGAGATGATTGTTGTGAAAGTGTTGCCATTAAATGAAACACACATAATTCTCAGTTGGGTTCTCTATGCTTTTTGGCGATTTTAAGGCACGATGACTGAGAAGCATTCCTACGCCTCCCATAGCGGCATCAAAGGAATATTTCGATGCAGCTGCCTAGACAAATGTTCATCCATTGCCACTATCATGGTATTTTAGTACTACTTCACTATAACAGAATCTACGTCCTTGTACGTATATTATGTCTATATTAGGGCTGATTTTCCGAACACTGGGAAGGTCGATGCGGCTTGGACGTACGTTTGGAATCAGAATAATGGTAATCTTTCTTCGTTTTTTTTTTTTTTTTTTTTTCATCAATAGACGCCACTCTAATAGATAAGTAGTATTAGTTTCCTGACTGAACTATTTTGTCCTGGCCATTGACTTTTGAGGTTCCTCCGCCAAGTATCGGCTGTATCGTGCCGTTGACTCATCTTTGGATTCATCCGTCTTACTTCACGTGTTGCTTGTTATGGTAACAATTATTATTCGCTTGTGTCACTCAAAAAATAATCTCCATCTTCAGAGACTGTTATCCATGTCCAGTTTGTCATTGGATAAGAATTGTCGCAAACAATACATAATTAGTGTTATGCCATGAATTTTCTTAAGTTTTAACTTACAGTGAATTATCCTTTTTTTATCATTTGGATCAGGCTTTATGCGTTGCGGGGCCGATAAGAACGTTGACCCCACAAATTATTTTGTATTGGGTGCGTAAATTGACAGCTGGAAGACACTGAAGAGAACAAAGGCGAGATAACAGAGTCATAACAAATAACAATTTATTTTGTCGTAGGTTACAGTTTGATGGTTGTATTGGTGATGGAATAGTTGTATCAGTGATGGAATAGTGGAGACAGCTGGTGGAATAGTCGTTGATAGTAGAGACAGGTGGTAGTCGTCGGTTGGTATCCAAGCAAGAGGTTGTAGTCGTTGAAGGTAGTTGGCCGCGAGGATCGAACGAGTGGACTAAGACTACCGTCTCTTAGCTCTGTGTAGCCGAGGAACGAACAAGGGACCAGTGGCTAAGACTACTGTGTTTTTGCTCTGCGTAACAGAGGAATGAACGGACGAGTGGCTAAGCTCTATGGGGTCGAGGAATGAACGGGAACCTATAGCTAAGACTACCGTGTCATAGCGCTGCGAGAACCGGAACCAACCGAAATGATTAAGACCGAATGGTTTTATTATCCTCTTCGGGGTGCCCCTAGGCCGTCTGCCTCGACTAGTTCATAAGAACTAGTCAGAGATGCTCCAACACTAAGGTTGGAGACCTCTAATGGTCCTTAAAATACTGTTTCGCAAATCTATGTAGATGGAAGACAGATGTAGGATCATGCCTTTGGAGCTTCGCTTACGATTCCGGATTCTAAAGAATTGTAACACCGGGCGAGCCCTTGACTGTTGAAAAACCTTGTCTAGACATAGAGCGAAAGTGATGACATGCTACCAGGCTGCATGAATCGAAAGTTCACTCATATAAAACACCAGTACTAATAAAAACCTTCATTAGCCTGGAATAGGCTTCTGAAGATTATCCATTTTATTTTGATAGAGATGACTTTCACAAGACTGGCACTTATAGTGTTTTAAACAGATGGATTATTTCTTTTTTTTTTTCGCTGTTATTGCTTGTCAGGTTTACGAATGATTTCATCATTTCCGGTTGTAACCGGACGTAACATTTTTTATCGATTAGAGTGGCCTGGTTTGTTTACATTTGAACAGAACGCAACATATGGATTAATCTTATTACATTTGGTGATTTTATTCTCTTTTTCTCTTCCCGTCTCGCCCCTTTTTTATTCTTAATTATTTATTTATTTTGCAGCTTTTTCTATTAATGGAACACAACACAATTTAAAGATTTATACAGAAACTCTAATATAATAGGCCATTGTCACTTTTGTGGTGACACCATTTTTTGTTTTTGATTTTTTTTTTTTCGAAAGTACACTATTATTAAATATTTAGAGAAATAAAGATTAAATGTGTTGGCAGATATTCTAGAGATTTGGGTTACTTCGAAGACATTTTCTGCTAAAGACTTATGGGATACAAATTTCTTCTAGTCTTAAAATAAGCAATAAAAACATACTTAAGAACATTCTAGAAAATTAGGATCGGAAGTGAACTAACAGAAAATATTTAGGCTCGAAAATAAAATAGTAAAATACAAATCTGATTGGTCAATAAATGTCTACGCGCAAAGATTTTAGGGCGATTCTTTGATCCACCTGTAGGATATAAATAACACAGAGTTAGGAAGCCAGACACACAAGACACAAGCTTACACACAAACGAAGACACAGACGAACACTAGCCACTAAGCCAGTAGCCGATACTATGTCCAACCAATTCCTTTCCTTCCTCAACTAAAGTTCATGACCTCTTTTCAAATTGCCGAGAATTATATTCAGAAGGAAAACCCGACAAACTTTCTTTCATCAACGAGACACGATGTCGCCACAATCATAAAACCCGCTATAAACTTAATGTAAGTAAGAACGACTTATTTACGGACTCTGATAACATGAACATACACACATCTTTCAACAAATTTATTCTCTTCTTCAAACTTTATTTTTCAAAAGGCCATTTACACATTATGTATTTTGTTTTTCATATTCTGTTATATGCATATTAAATTGTTTGTTATTTAATGTCCGTTGTGTTCTATTCCATTTCTTTTGCGCGATTGTAATGTTTTGTGTTGTATTTGTGGTGGGAATAATTTAGAGAGCAATCTACTGAAATAACCAAATTACATACTCCCCCCACAGACTCCCTGCTCGCGCTTGCGTTTATTTCTTAAGACTAGATTCTTTTAGCATTTATACAATCGTAGCCCTCGGACCATTTAAATCTAAAATCCCAATTGAAAAAACGCAGATGTCAGCCAATGGTATATTTCACTCCTTACCGGAAACGATGAACCCTGATATCAACAATAACGTAACCGTTTCATTGGCGAGTGGAATTTTCCGTTAGCAACACGAAGGCTGTTTTCGAAATAAATTAATTCTACAGATAATCTTGGAGAACAAAACAAGTTGCATTTGTAAGCTCTTCTCGTCAGTATAATGATATATATCATTATCACTCATATTTCAAAGAGACTTCCTGTCTTTGGCGACACAGAATTTTCGCCACTCACGCATGTAGTAGACCATCCAATATGCTGCCCTTCCTTTTATATAAAGGCAGTCATTAATCATAAAACTTCAATAGACGGCCGAGCAGTAGATACTATACATTTAGGCTGGCTGTGGTTCTACTGCGCGAATTTGGTCGGGTGTGTCGTGTCTCTGGCGACGGCAGTCGGTCGAAGTTGCCTGGGTCACTTAATCTTAGAGCAACGTAGACCCATTCACGATATAGATCCAGAGCTTTTCTAATCCTAGGTAATCTTTGTGGTCCTGTAGCCTCTTGTGAATTATCATCACCATTGCTGATGTTTTGACATTCAACTTCCACTCGAAGTTGATTTCCAACTGCTTCTCTTCTCTGTTTACCAATACATGCTGATTGATTAAATATGACATCTCTGCCATGGAAAACTCTCAATGTTTCCGTGTCAGAGTCTATAGCCTTTGATTCCAATACCATATTCGAAAGAGATGCTCTTCTTCGCTTTAGGATTCATTTTAGACCTTTCATTTTTTTGGTATGTGAACATAAGCACTACATCCAAAGATGCGTTAATGTTTCCCATTTGTTTGTAGCCTTTCCATTCTTCATATGATGTCATCGCTTGTACTGCACTTGTCGAGCATCGGTTTCAAACATATGAAGCTGTTGATAAAGCTTATGCCCAAAATTTCTTAGGCAGCTTCGAATCTGACAACATTGCTCGTACTGTTCCCACCAACGTCCGATTCATTCTTTCAGCTACAACATTTCGTTTTTTTTTTGTGGGGGTGGGACAATGCTTTCATGGGGTATATCATTCTTTCTTAAGTAATCTTCAAATTCTCTTGAAGTGTATTCCCCGCCATTGTCAGTACGCAGTGTTTTCATTTTCTGTCAACTGGAATTCTCAACTATTATTTTCCACTCCATGAACTTCTTGAACACTTCTCCCTTGTTATGAAGTATGTATACCCATACAAATTTTGATTTGTCATCAATAAGTGTGACAAATTATTCCCCTCCATTTATTTATTTGGACCTGGATTCTATCTTTCCACAAACATCACAATGCACAATTTCGAGTAGTCATGTGGCTCACCTTCCGCCAGACTTTGGAAACGAGGAACGGTGACGTTTTCAATCTACGCATGAATAACAAAAGTTGATGTTCTTTGTTGCATCATAGTCAAGGCCACTTACTAGGCGATCTCTCGTAAGTTTCTGCAAATTCTTTGCTCTAAGATGACCAAAAGACTGATGCTAATAAATCTCTTCTTTTGTATCACAACTAGGGTATGTAGTTGCTGCTTCCTTCAATACAGTATAAATAATACAGGTTCCCAATTTTTGAACCTGTAGCTACTATTCTCTGCTTTTCATCCAGAAGCCGACAACATGACTCTGTGAATGTAAATAACTTTCTGATTTAGCAGCTCTTGACCTACTCAGTAAGTTGTGGGATAGTTTGGAAAAATATTGCATTTTTGTTGCTTCCTGTTAGACATATTTGTGGGAATTCAGAAAGACAAATGAAACAAAAATAAAATAAAATTAATTATATATATATATATATATACAAAGCGTAAATAAAAGGACACAAAAAAGTAAAACTCTCAGAGTTCCTCAGACCGAAAGAACCCTTGGGGCATGCGCCAAAAAGAGGCCTAAAATCTGGGTGCCAAAAGGACGCTCGGCGTTCGGTCTTTTCAACCCACAAAACTTCGAAAGAAATACACCTTGATTGGCTCGAGAGAATATCACCCTTCCAAGAAGTAATGTGTGTCGACAAAATAAAAAACCTTAACCCAAAATTACCCTTATCTTTATTCCTTTTTGCGTCTCTTCCCGAATTCTCTTTCAGCTCACCAACCGACAAGAAGAACTAACATACTGTAGAGAAGAGAAAAATCTCGTATTTTGTTTTGGCGCGCTATTTAATTCAACACTGAATTTCACCCAATCAGGATGACTTATCCCATTCAGCCCGGACCTTCATTTCCGGCTAGCAAAACGGGTGAGCGGCCAAATCCACTCTGTTCAGCTTGAGGCGGCGACCAGAACAGACGTGCCTCTGGTTGTCCCTGCTTAGCGATGCTTTTTAGCTAAACAAGCCACCCAGTGTGGACATCTCACTGTGGCTTTAACACTAGCAGCAGCAACATGGACACTCAACGAGGGAACCATCTAATTTATGGATTCTTTACGAGGAATCCCAGTTGAACATAAATTAGAAACATTCAGCATGCCTTCCACAGGCACCACTTCTTGTCACCCCAAAAATTGACTATGTCCATCCGAGCGTCACTCCGCTCTCGACACACAAAACTACACGGTGAATTTGAATACTTCCCTCACACGTCCAACAACACGCTGCCATCTCAACATCCCGCTAAGCCATTTCGTCTCAAACATCCAACAAGCCTAAACACCACGAGTCTTGCAGCACCAAGAATAAACCAAATATTCAAAGCAGCAAATAAAAACTTTCGTTGTTGTGTGTGTTAAAGAATAGTTTCGTAATTCATTTGTGTTGCCCAAAATATATAGTGTTCGGGAAAATAAACAATATCCCTAAAAAAACCGCCATAATACCAACGAATCTCCATACATTCACGTTCAATTCTACTGTCCCTATTCGTAATGATTCTACTGAGTGTCCATCACCGAGGGTTAAATCCTCTATTACATCCAATTTTATGAAATTGTTCACATCGAGACACAAATGACACGTCGCTCCACAATCCATGAGATCCTTTCGTTATTCGTTAATAATGCATGTTGTGCAAATAGTCCAACAACTTGGTCGTTTTTTGAACGACTAGAGTCCGCTGGCATTTTATCAGTTAAGAAATCTTTCATTTTTTGGTAGTTCTTTTTAAGACTTAAAAAAATCTTCCCCGACTAGTCGACAGTACACGTTTCATGTATCCATTTAAATATTTGGGTCCCCATGTGATGTTTCGACGTCATTGCTTTTGATTCAGTAGCACCAGTTTCCTTTTCTCTAATTTTTGTTTCTTCGTATAGCAGTCTTTCAGTCAGTAATGGCCACTTAGGCACATCTTGACTTGCTTTGAGTGCTGTCATTAACATGTCATAAGAATCTGGACGGTTAGTGAGATGATGTTCAACTCTATCTTCCTCATCAATCGAAACGCTTATCACTGACAACTCTTCGAATATTTCCGTCATCAACCATATATGTTTGGGAACAGAGTCACCTTCTTTCAGTTTAAGAGAATATAGTCTCCTCCTTAACGCTAATTTATTTGCCCATGTGGGTGTTCACCGATCGAGCGAGCTTCGCAATTCGGGTCATACGCCAGCTGTGTTGCTCGCTGCACAGATCAGTTTGTGCGGATTGGTTGCGTGGTCTTGCTACGTCAGTCAAGGCCGCCTGACATGGGTACTGGGAAGCCGGCATCCATGTTCCGCGCGCAGGGACCGGTACTCCTTGAAATTAAGGGGGCTGTCCCCCTGGCTCTAACCCTCTGTGGAGAGTCTAGGTTTATTTCATGGTGCCCGAGGCATCTTTTTTAAGGGATTGCCGACAGGGCCGGAGGCATTTTTGGAGCCGTCGGGCGTGTCTTGGCAACGGCTCAGCACCTTAAAACCCACCTTTAAAAAAGGCCTCGTGTCGCACTCGCCCGTTACGTAACTCTTGTTCAATGTGGGATTCGGGGCAGATAACTCTGACCTGACAATTTAAATTATCAGTACTGACGAGAGTGATAATTTCAACATAAACTGCACCTGATGGTGGGCCATCAGCCCTCGAGCTTTGAGGAATGTGGAGTACCTCTTCATTGCTATTAATTCCCGGTCCACTCTTATATGCAGTGGCAGTACCTTTTAGGGTTCTATCAATGTGTTAAATAGAATTGCATAATCTTTCAATATACTTAAGACTATTTAATTCTGTGCAAACAAATTGGTTTTCTTGCCTGCTTGTGGACATGCCAGTGTTACATTGGCATGTCCAACTTCTCTATCAGTGCCCTGCTTGTTTATCTTACTTGAATGATTTGTGAGATGGGATGTATGTGGCCATGCAGCTACTTTTTTAGGGGTGTTGCTTCTAGGAATTGTTCAAAACAATATGTAGTACTTTTCTGTAGTTTCCATCTAGCTTTTCCTTTATATATTTTGGTAGCTTCCATGCAGTGCATCTATATAGTAGTATTGATACAGATACAGTGTGGAAAAAATCCTGTTTTATTTCATTAGACAGATGAGATTACTACATGATCAGTAGCCTGTCAATAGCATTACTTACCTAGATCTAAGTTGACATCACTTTCAGTAGATGAGATGTTGCTGCTGAGGTATGTGAACTGTCAACTAGTTTAATAGTCTTTCTACTTAAAGTGCACTGCTACAGTTCTCAAATGGACGTTAATAATGTTACAACACTAAATAGACACTTGCACCACCACAGTTCTCAGCAGACACTTGTAGTGCTATGGCACTACATAGACATTTGTACCACCATAGTTCTAACGGGTCTATGAGTGTAGCAGTACACCTTAAGTTTCTGTGGAAACCCAGTTGTAACCTCACTATGAGAAAAAGTGATGAACACACAAAATTGGTTAGCTAATACAAAAGTTTATTCACTACTACACCTCTTAGTAGTTGAGAAGAGAGAAACACAGTATGAAAAATGTGTCCACCTTTAGCTAGACAGACAGAAATAAAATGTTGTGAGATAAGAGAGACCAGACACAGATCTTGATATTATCTTTCTCATTTTAATTTCTCTCACATATTTGCTTGCTGGTTCTGTCTTCATAGCTTCGTGGTGAGTGTGGGATCCATTCACGGAGTTCACCTGAAATTTTTAGCCAGTCTTCCCATCGTTGCTTCTTGTCCCCAACTGACTTTCTTTTCTTGTTTTCTATCCTGCATCCTCCCAAACAGTTATTCCGTTTGAATTTCTTTCAACCAATCAGGCCCAGCCAGCTGATTTGCTGCAAATACATTTCTATTTTTAATCCAAGCATCTACTGCTATTCCAACCTAGATTTGAGGGAACCCCCTGTCCACCTTCCTATTTGTTTCTCCCTTAAAGCCTTTCTCTCTCTGTCTCTGTGACTACCTTGAATCTCTTTCTCATATATGTCCCCCATTTTCACTCCTCCTCTGTGGTCGACCTGTAAATCTCACTAGGAAACAACTTACTATTAAAACAATCAACCAGAGTCCTTAATTATATTACAAAAGTGGAGATGGCTCCCATGAACTCTGTTTTATTTGCATTCATGTAGAGGCCAATGCCTCCTGCTGGTTGCTCTTAGCTATACATTAGTGATTTGGCTTGGGTTGGTGTATTTGCCAGAAGTGTTAGATCATCTGCATAGTCTGCATATGTCATATTTTCTGCAGGATATTTTCTGCTTCTTAGCTTTTTTAAGAGTGAAACTATTTTGTTTTTCTTTTAGATCTTTAGATCTTTTCTTTGCAAATTAAAAACAAATATGGTGCTAATGTACAAAAAAACTTAGGGCCTTGTGTGCCCAAAATTTGTTTCTAATTGTTTTTAATAATTTTGGAAATAAAGCTGATACCCATACTGTTTCCCCCCAAACAATCCAACGTAAACAAAT
The DNA here is from genome assembly GCA_963585895.1 of Sepioteuthis lessoniana. Classification (NCBI taxonomy): domain Eukaryota; kingdom Metazoa; phylum Mollusca; class Cephalopoda; order Myopsida; family Loliginidae; genus Sepioteuthis; species Sepioteuthis lessoniana. The sequence goes on from OY757919.1 coordinate 108,362,294, forward strand.
ATGGTGCTAATGTATATCCTTGTAAAACTCCAGCAACAATATTGAAGAAGTTGGATTTGCCATAAACAGGATTCGGCTTTAGATAACCCACAAGAATTAATATGCCATAAAACACAACCAACCAACCAACCAAGCCTATAGCCAGCTGTGAATATATACATATAAGTTTTGAAGTGAAGATTGCATAAGCAAGAAATTGATGCTACATTTACGCAATTCTTAGATATATATATGCTTTATTATGATATTAAGCACTCTTTATTTATAAACAAATAACATATATAAAGAGAGCAAGATAGGGATATATATATATATATATATATATATAATAAAATACAAGCTGAATTTATATATAAGCAGTTATATTTTAAGAAAGGTCCATTGAAATCCAATAGTATTTCCTAAGCATAAGAGACACCAACAAGAAACAATTTTCTTTGTGTGTTTCCAAACTGAGTTACAATGGAAACATTTCAATTTAGCCAGGAGTAGGGATCAATCCAAGAAGTAACCTTAATTACTGACTTTGATGGTGGATGCAGGAATAAGGTCCTACATCAGGTCATTTTGAGAAAGCCACCTCCATTAACTTTTCTGGGGGTGTCATGTGATGAAATTAGCTAGCAGCAAAGGTCATTGAATGGAGCAAGCCTATTAACTTCTCTTAATCACTTTTAAAGAAAGAATTTATTTAGTTTTGACATTCCTTTTCTTGTTCATTGTCACTCAATATCTTCAAAAGCTGACAGACAACTTCAGACTTAATCAGCTGTACTAAAGATAAGTAGCAAATCAATTTTTTTTTGTTTGAGCAACTTTGAATATAAGCCAAAAAAGAATTTTATAGGACAAAGATGGAATTTGTATATTTCAATAATAAATGAAAAAAGTTGATTTTTGTTATGATTATTTCACAAAATAAATTTCATCATCTTTAACATTTCAGAGATTAAGAAAAGCTAATAAAACCTTTTTGTTTTTTGAAATTCACTGACCAAGGTAGACTTTTATTGCTTGACAAGGGAAGAAACTAAAAAACAGAATTGAAGATAATCAAGAGCAATATATAAGCGTGGAAGGATGGGGAAACCCACCAGCCAAAATCTGCTGATCAAAGCAATAAATATTACAGTGAAAGTCTAAAGAATTTATCAAATGATAATATTCTATTTTAAAGTATTTCTTTTCTTTTGCTGCTCCAATATTCATCAATTTTTTAATGACTGTGAAAATAAAATAAATAAAAGCATGAAATTGTCTGCTACTAAACATATTGTTGTCTTGCCAATAGCTTGAAATTTATACTCAACTGGATGATATTGGCAGAGCTTTTACAGTTTAAGAGAACCATTTATGGATCAATTGATAGTAAGCTATCTTCTGACAACATAACCTAGTTTGCTGGGGCATAGTGAGACATGGGTACCTTTTCTCTGGATAAATAATTTGGCTTTCAAATACTGAAAATATGAGACACATGATTGTTAAGTCCAAATATTTGTGGATCTGTGTATAATCCCAGACAATATTCTATTTTTGCATGATGAGGAAAATTACCTATGCTGTAGATTAAGAGATAAACATGTGAATATATATCCATCTAAAAGTAAGTATATCCCTCATCTATATCTATATAATTGCATTTTTGGTTATAGAGGGGTTGCAATTTTATTTTTACTTATTGGGTTTCAATGCTGTAGTGTTTGGTAATAAATAATACATAATAATATCTGTTTTCATATAAATAATATCATAATATCTTTGGTTTAGAAGAAAATTTACTTTTGAGAATAAAATTGTTTGGGGTGTATTAATTTATGGGCAATACTGTACAAGACAAAATTTGTCGATATTTCTATGTGAACAATGTAATGAGTGTGCATTTTAAGGGTCTGAATTTTATTGATCAATTCTTATCACTGTTTTAAATGATTCTGTTGTTGTAAACTTTCCTAAGAAAGAGTTGTTGGAACTGAATACAGCTGAACACCATAAAGTGCACTAAGGGTCTTAACTCTCACCTCTGTGTGTATGTTATCACCATATTTGCATCTGATCCAACATAAAGGTCACTAGAAGAGAATGAAGATGTAAGACTGGTCCAAGAGCTGCATTTTCTGCCAGATTGTAGCTGTACATGTAGAGAGAACTGGTTTCTTTAGTGAGATAAATGAATTTAACTGAATCTTTTGACTTTGTAGTCACACTTAAAGCAAAGAAAAATTGCTGGGAAATTCTGGTCAGAATGGAATCTACTATTGACAGTTGGTTTTGATAGAAACTTTTGGAACAAATGGTCATACAAAAATATGCACATCTATACTGCATTATCCTTTGCTTTCATATCTGAATAAAAAGGAGAATTTCACTTGGACAAACTAGTCTACCACACCGTCTTTTCTATCATTTAGTGACAAGTGTAAAATGAAGGAAATCTTACAAAACCTAATATTTCATTCACATGTATGGACATGATTTAGTCAAAGGATAAAAGCTGGCCAAAGAAGGTTAAACAAATTCAGTGTCTCTTATTCACAAATAGTTTATATTTGTGATTTAAAGAGAGTAGATCATTACTTTTGTTCCAACAATTTGTCCTCACTGGGAGCTTATTTACATTCTAATTGGTCATATTGTTGATGGAACATACTTTCGAGAGAATTTTAGTCATATATATGAGAAGATGTTGCCTCTCTAAAGTTCAAAGCAATAATGAATTCTGCTTCTCTACTTTCAAGCAATCATTCTATGTCAAGAAGATAAACAAGAGAGGATAAGGTTCAGGATGTGGCTTTCTTGAAATATCAACTTAAAATTTAGGATCAGTTGTATCAGCAATAGATGATTAGTAACAGTAAGAATGCTTTGTATAAATAGGATTGATGATTAGATTGGATTTTTTAATTTTGGTAGCCAAGACCCACTCAACTTATGTGTTACTCTTGGCTGGACTCAGTCAGTAGAAGTAAACCTCAGATAAAGAATCAATGCTGACATAAACAGTCTCCAACCAAATGACTGAACTCCAACAAGTAACAGCAAACTTTTTAATTTACTGGTCATCCAGTGTTGTTTCTTGCTACCCAGGAGGTCAAAAATAGGAGTGTCAGTAGATTGTTCATCATCCTCCTTAACATTAATTTTCACTAATCTCAAGTTTTTCATAGCATTTTAAAATCTTGTTGCTCAAGGTATCAAAGTTTGTTGAACCATTTGCTAAACAATAATTTTTATTTTTCCAAGGTTGTTAATAAAATGCTGGTCATTAACCAGTTCTTAGGCCAATCAGCCGGAATAGTAAAATGTATCGACTGCATTTTTGCTGTAGGGTAAGACCCCACCCCAATGGGTGTCTTGAATATGACATCAAATCAATTGATAGGGAGGCTCCAGCATTTGGAGATTTGGGAAATGTGGAGTGCCCTGTCATTGCTATTGCTCCCAGATCCACTTTAACCCAGAGTAGTAGCACTTGATAGAGTCCTATCTATGGGTCGAATAGAACAAACTGTGTGCAAACAAATGACTGATGTTATATCATGACTGTTATATAGCAATATTTGAAACCATTTAACTGTGTGCAAAAAAGAGCTCAATCTCATTTAATAATGTTATCTACAAAATGTGTTTACAAATCATATTTAATGTATATGTATAAAGACCATTTGGCATTAAATAACCTACAATGGTTGATATGCCATAAAACCCAACTAAATGAAACCAAATCAATAAACCAGCTCAATTCTAAACATTTTCTGTCAAGTCTTTTAAGTATATGGCAGCCATATTTGTTTCCTTTATAACTGCATGAAAACATTTGGATCACAAGAAAAAAAAGAAAATCGGACCTAATAGTGGTGTTTCTAGAAATTCTTGTGACCAAAATAACATTGTAAATAAGGTTGTCATTTTGGAAAAATATTAGTCAACTAAAAATTATCAGTATATGAATCATCATTGTTAAACATAAACAATTGAGACTCCAACTCTCAGCAGAGACGTAGAGACGCCTTTTTAACCACTCGTTCTTATCACACTCTCACATCAACAAGTATGGCCGTCTGTTTACTTCCGGTCCTAGAAAAACAATCCCTTTTCTCGAGAGTATCAGGGAGGTAACTTGCATGACTTAACAGTTCTTCCCCATTTTCTTTTCATTTCTGTAGGACTTAAGTTCTGCAAAAGAAAATAGGAGAGTGTAACAACATCAAACAGAGGATTCTTTCAGCTCAGACATGAACCCCAGGATCTTAAATGATGGCACTCCTTTCTTTGTCAAGGAGTCGGCAATTTGTGTGTCAGTTGGTACCCAAGAGATCTCTGTAATTTCTTTTGTTTCAAGCATCTCTCTTAAAATTATATTGTCAATATTGTCTTTCACTTGCAATATTTCTAACAGCAATTTTCTATGAAAAATACAGGCCTCTGCCGTGTCAACTATGGCTAAAGTCTCCGCAGTGAGAGTACTTTTGACAACTCTTCTAGCACGTTTGGATTGCCAAGCAATAGGGCATATACTTGTCATTGCTTCCAACCAAAAAGATTATATAACCTCCTTGTGAACCTTCATCAGTTAAATTGCCGAAGGAGGCATCACGGTATGCAACAATTTTTAGGTGTTTAATATTTCCTAAATCTGGAATATCTATATGAGATTTTTCTTTTTTTTCTTTTTTTACCACTCTGTTAGCCTGTTTTAGACATTCTACATTCTCACATTTAAGCATTGAACTTAATTCACTAACATCGTAGGTAAGATCAGGTCTAGTTTGGGTGGCTAGCCAATTAAGTTGGCCAATCAATTGTCTGGTTTTGGTTACTTCAGTTGTAGATATTGCCTCTCTCAAATTTCTGCTTCATTCAACTGGGATACATTTTAATTTCTTGACATATTCATTCTGTCCGATTATAATGTTATCTTTGCTCTCCTTTATGCTCAATCCGATGTACTGGAACTCTGAAACTTCCTCAGATTTAATTTTAAACAAGTGACAAAGTCTTTCGATGACCTTGGCCTGAAAAATCTCTGACCCAGCAAAGCAAAAATCATCCACATGAGTTACAATTATACCTTGCAGTTTGTCTCCAAAATACCATGTAAATATGGCTTGATCATATTTTGCGACTACTGCTCCAGACTTCAATAATTCCTCCCTAAGAGTCAGGTACCAGGATCTTGAAGCATCAGATAAACCATATACACACTTAGAGAGCTTCCAAATATAGCCAGGAGGAACATTGGCTTCTTTATGAAGTTCCAAATAGACTAATTGGTCTAACTCTTTGCCCTGTAAGAATGCCGTTTTAATGTCCATTGACTTGCATGTCCAGTGGTTAGATGCCATTATGGCCAAAGCTATATGTAGACCTTCCTTGGAGCATGTTGGAGAATCATTTCTTATATTTCCAGCATCCCTGTCCTGAAAGCCTCTGGCCACAAGTCTAGCCTTGCAAACTTGTTTGTTGTTTACATTTTTATGAGTGTAAACCCATCTTGTAGATATTCTGGGTTGGCCTTGGTCAGATACTTGGGTGTAGACTTTATTTAACAGCAAGAGAGTTCATTCTCTCTTGCTGTTTCCAGGTCATGATCAAAAGAGGAAATCATTATGTTTACTTCATCACCAAAGGTATGTTCATCATCACTTGTTGGTTTAATTTCACATGCTTTCCATTCTCTTACTCCATGTTCAAAATCTAGCCAAAATGGTTCACCCTGTTCCATATCCACATTCCTTAAATGCTTGTTCTTGCCTGTGGCTTAGCCTGCCCTACTTATAACATTCAATTTTTTCCTTTCCGAATCATCATCATTGGCAAGTTTACACTCAATTGTTTGTCCTGGTTTGGGAAGTTCAATTTTTTTTTTGATTGGAATTTTGTTTGGGTAGCCCATTTCTCACAGTTTGATGTTGTGCAACATGATCATTTAGGGTCCCTAATTCTTCTTCTACATTATTCTCTCGAAAAATTGAAATGTTTGAAGTTTCTTTTGGTCCAGCTTGTGAAGTAGTGGGTTCAACCATGGATTCACTTTCAGAGGAATTTTGATATACTACTGGATGAGGCACTAGACGACAAGGGTGCACTCTTACATATGTGCCCCCATGTTTAACAAGAACCTGTTTATGCTCCCACCCTATAACAGTTCCTGGACCAAGCCATCTATCACAGAGATTTCTCTTATAAAAAACATCACCATTTTTGTATGACTGAGTTATACTTGTTCTCATTTGATGTCGAAGTGCATGTCGTAATTTTTCCGAAGACTCATACATTATAAACTGCTTTCTAGCGGCATGCATAGCATTGAGGTTACTGGCAACAAACTCACTGGTGGAGACACCTTCTAATGCAGGGAGTTTGTCAATCAGAAAGGAGGGTAGGTTGGGATTCCTACCAAAAACAAGTTGGTTGGGACTAAATCTGTGAACACTGTGCAGTGTATTTTTGACACTTATAGCCCATGCTAGTGCTATTTCAAAGCTACAATGTGTGTCCTCTAGAGTCTTCTTCTCCATTTCTCTCAATATCCCATTATGTCGTTCATTTAACCCGTTACTCCGTGGGCTTTCAGCAGCAGTAGTGCGCACAACAATATTTAAATTCTGTGCCATGTCCCGAAATAACTGGTTGTTGAATTCCCTACCATTATCAGTCAAGATAGCTTCTGGCGTTCCAAAATATGTTATCCAGTGCTTAAATATAGCACTGATAATGTCAGAACTCTCTTTACTAGAAATCCTGACTCCAACACTGTATCTAGTTGCATGGTCAACCAGGTGCAGTACTTTATTACCACTTATTTCTTTGATATCTATGGCAACATTTTCATTAAAATATGATCCTAATGTAAATCCAACAATAGGTTTAGGTTCAGTCTTTTTGTAACAAATGCATATTTCACATGAACTTGGGAGTGTTTGCAAATTTTCAATAAATTCAGGATCTGTCACTCCTGCATTTTTAACTAAGTTACATAATTTCTTACTACTAGGATGATTAAATTGTCTGTGTAACTTTGTTGCAATTTTAATTTTTTTGGCTGTATTTTTAGAAGAGATTTCTTTAATAAAAAAGTATGTGTTTGAACTTACATTTGTCTGCTAGAGGTTTGGTAATAGGAATGTTGTAATGTCCAGACGATGTGCAGCTCAATGGAATTTTTCTTTTTAACATCGTAACACTGTCATCCTCAAAATTGAGGCAAGTTCCAGCTCTTTTCATGGTGTCTTTGCTCAAGAGAAGTGGGATGTCAGAGTTCACAAAATCAGTAATGATACTGAGTTCAATATCAGCGATAACACATGGTAGAATCACCTTGTCGAGTGAGTTCAGTTTATTTCCATCGCCGAATTTAGAGGTTCTCACTCCTTTTTTTTTTTTTTTATTATTTTTTCTTTTGTTTTTCTTAATGTTTCAAGAAAACATTTATACTATTTTGTTCCACAAACAGTGCTGGATGCACCACTATCTAGAACCACAGAGCCAATCGTCTCACCCAAAAAATGTCCCTGCTGTTCTCGCGTTTTTGCTGACTCATAAAAAACATGTGGACCACGGAAGAATCCTCCTCTTTTTGGCTGCCATGTTTATTCCTGCTACTATGAACGTAAGGACAGTCATAAGACCAGTGAAACTTGCAGCCACAATTAAAACATACAGTAATGTTACCTGCTTGATCTAGTGGGTTTAATTTCTTTTTGTTAGTGGAGCATGTTTTATTCTTATCACCCCGTCGTCTTCCACTGCGGTTTATCTTTCCTCGCCAATTATTGAAACGCGAATCACCTCGATATGAGGAGCAACCATAATATACTTCAGTAGGGTTCATTTGGTTATTTTCTGCACAGTTAATAATATCCATTTCTTTTTTTATCATGACAGGTGAAGTATTGGGTGATGAATCGTCAGAAGAATGTTAATGCATAATCTTCCGTAATTGTCCTGACATGGAAGATAGTGTTAACTTGCCGACAGTAGCCTTGACCAATTTTTTGTTATCCGGGGTGAGATTGGCACTCTTTAGTGCTCTAAAGGCAAGTACAGGTTCTGCTAAAAGAATGTTAAAATCTTTTAATTTGGCGACATGTCGGCCAAAGTCAATCAGAAAATCTTTCAATGACATCCCAGGCGGCCTCCGATAGCTTTCAAATGTTTCGTATGCTCGAAAGGCAGACTGGTTTATATCTTCCAGAAAAAGCAACTAGTCTAGGAGAAGGAAAACTCTGAATTCAAAACCTGTTAAACTTCGCTTAAAAATTGACCTTGTGTCACATCCTGCCCGAGCGGAGGGGTTGGGTAAATATGATATCTTCCAGAAAAAGTGTATCCAGTTTTTTATACAAATTTTTCATTCCATCCTCAGAATTAAGAACCTCTGTGTCCAACTCCAAAACAGCTTCTCTGGCTTTTCCTTCCAATGACAAAAACACTATGGGGGCTCTTTTTGTTTTATCCTAGGATGTGACTAACTCCCATATCTGCATTTCTTTTTTCCATGTACTGTATTTATCATTAAGTAATGCAGGTGGAGCAAAATACTTTGAAGCCATAGTGTCATTTAGCTTTGCTACCAATGTTAAATATAAAGAATTGAGACTACCACCTCAGCATACTCACCTTTTTAACCACTCATTCTTATCACACTCTCACATAAACAAGTATGGCCGTCTGTTTACTTCCGGCCCTAGAAAAACAATCTCTTTTCTGGAGAGTATCAGGGGAGGTAACTTGCATGACTTAACAATCATTTTTTTGTTGTCTTTAAAAAAAGAAATTATCAATTGTGCTAAAATAGCATTTTTAGTGAAGATAAGAATTTTTTTTTTTGCTATAATTCTTCAATACAAATGTGTCATTACTGGTATGCCACAATAGTTGTCAAAGAAGAAAATCAATGAATGAGTATCTTGGTAAACCACTCTTCCATAACTATCTTAACTTTCCTGTCAGTATCAAAAAAAAATTTAAGTTAATCTTGGTATGAACCAATAATATACTTGGATATGAGCTGTCAAGAAACACCTAATTAATGGTGGTCACGTCAACAGCAGCAGCTGAAAACAAACTTTTCTTTCTCCATTGTCTTTTTTTAAAGATTTCTTCAGAGACTGATGTGGTTAAGATTTTTTTAAAGTCAATCTTGGGGTTGCAGTAACCAAAGTTGGGAAGAAGAAGAGGAGGAAGAGGAATAATAATAATAAGAAGAATTATATATATATTTTTTTTTCAACCAAAGAACATATAAGCTGTCAATCAATAAAGGCAGAAAAAGTTCCCAAAAAAACAAAAGTTTTCTAATCCTTTATAAATTTATATTTGATAGCATTTTAAGTTTGAAAAGGTCAAGAAGTAACCCAGTAGCTCTTGAGTTGAATTTGACAAGATCATTATTTTCCTCTTCAAGACAAAAAGGCAAATATGATTTGTTTGAAGAGGCATAAACTCTTTCCAAAAAAAACAAAAAACAATGCTGGTAATTATGAAAAGAAGATCTAAAATTCTGATGTTATTCAACATCTTGAAGTTTTCCCAAAGAAACTTTTATTTATGTGTATTAATTATGAAAAGGCCCAGTGCCAAAATGGGACTAATTAGAAAAAAATTGAATAGCACAACCAAATTTCTCACAACCAGATAAAATAGGAACCTATCCCAGTTAGAAATGCAATGGACTCTTTTTTGATGAGTTTGATTCGTTTTCAATTAAAATTATCAGAAAAAAATATCTGAGTCCAAATATTTCAGTTTGTCAAATGTAATGACAACAACCTTCTTCTCTGATCTTTTATCTTTTTTGTAATGTTTGGTAATTTGAAACTGACAGGTGTGAATTATAACTTGGCCGATTACTGGTATGTCAAAGTCTTGGTTAACATTTACTGGTCACACGCCAGTCAATCGATGGACTTAGAATTCTCTATTTTTACCAGAATAATATGACTATCTTTTGATTTTTTGTTCTTGTTTTTTTTTTCTTAACATTCAGTTTTTCTTTTCAATAGTTTGATCTATTATATTTATTGGTTTAATATTCTTCTTTTTTTTTTTTAAATTTCATCCAGTTTTTCTGAGATTTTTTAATTTCATTTTTCTTTGATTGTCTTCATTTTCTTCTTTTTCCTTTACAATTTGCTTTTTACAATTTTTTTTCCAGATATTTTTTATATTATTTCTTTCCTTGCTCAGTGGATTATTTTTTTTCTCTTTTTATAACATTTTTTTGCTTTTATTTCTAAGATTCCAATTTAAAAGATTTCTCATGTTTTGTCTTCTTATTTCTTTCTTTAATCATTTCAATTTGTCTTTTCTTAATCTTTTCTTTCTTCTTACACATTTATTTCCGTTTATCTGACATGTTTTTTTAATTTACTTCTTGATATTTTTCTTCTGTTTTTATGCCTTCCAATTTTACCATTTCTTAATAGATGTGACTGTATTTTATTAATCAAATATTCTCTGCTGACAGTCAAATACTTTGGAAATATAGAATCTGGATGTCAAGAGCCTCTACAAGTTAACCAGCCCCAATACTTATCCAAGTATCAACAATATGGCTGACAATAATTGTAAACAAGCAAAATCATTTACAAAACATATTTTCCAACATTCATTTTTCTTTCTAATCAGCTTGTAAGGCAACGAATTATTGCTTAGCATACTGCAAAATACAGCAGGTGTAAAAACAAAGATATGAACATGCCAGGAGAAAACCAAAACATCATGTTTGCATTAAAAAAGAAATGTTTGACATTAGTAGGACATCAACTTTAAACTAAGGACCTTCAGGTCAGAAAGTATCCTAATTCTGACATCATTTTGTTAATATAACCTGACAATTTTGGCACCTCTGGACAGAGACCACTGTATCAGCGGTAGAGGAAACAGCGAGTGAATAAGGAGCTCTTCTAATTTTTCTTTCCAACTGTGAACTTCCCATCATGAAAAGAAAAAGAAGTAAATATCCTTAGTTGTTGATTATTGTTCCAGGAAGAGAAAGTTGATAAGAAAGAAAAAGAAACTAAAATGTTTTTCTTTTTAATTCTTTTTTTAAGTCTGTTTATAAATGTTTCTGAGAAAAAGTTAGACCTAAATGTTTCAGTTTTATTTTATTATTTTTGCTTTGGTTTTTCTTATTTTGTTTTGTATTTTATTTTGTAGAAGGAATTGTTGTTTATTTTTTTTGTTTTTTGGAGGTTTTTTTTTGGTATGGAGAATGCTTTTCTGTTTATGTTTTAGATGTAGTTTCTTCTCCCCAACAAAAAATCAAAACACTTTCCCAATGAACGTCTATATGAATTTCCCAAAATCTCTGAGATGCAAATTTATTTTTGACTTTCTTCAAACAATAAACTTAGATACAATAAAATGATTTCTTATCAGCTGCACCATTTTGTCTGCAGATAAATTGCTTTTGAGATTGTCAGGAGGAATTTTTCTTTTAGCAGATATTCTTTAAATACACCTCATCAAATTGGAGCAGAAGACCAATTGTAGGAAATCAAGGGGAAAGACATTTTCTTTGAATTGGTAATAATCATCATATAGGAATTTTATTTTGAATTAAAGAGAAATATCATTTTTATTTTTTGTTGATGTATTTAAAATAAAATTAACCAAAATCTCACTATTAATCTACCAGTAAGATAGAGCAAGAATAAGTTATTCTAAAAATTTATTGATTTAAACATAGAAAATAAGATTATCAAAATATATGAGGCATAAATTTCAGTGTGTTTTTCTCTTTCAAAAGATTTATTTTTTTATATGACATTCTTTTCCTTTAAACCCTTAACGATCAGACATTTTAAAAATATAAACAATGAAATTAACATTAAAAGAAATTGTCATCATCAAGTAATGCATCATATTTACTATAATCATTCTCAAATCATTATAATTTGAGATTCTTTATTGGTATAATGAGTAGAGTGTTTGCCAATGGTCTGGGAGACCAGGGTTCAATCCCAAGTTGAGTCATGCAAAAAAAACTCAAAAAATGGTACTTGATGCCACCTTGCTTAACACCCAGCATTATAAGGTAAGGATCAAGAGTAAAGTGGAGCAATCCAGGGAATGAAGTAGCACCCTCCCCTACACCTTGGTGTAGTAGCTATTGAAAAAGGAGCCTTCAGGTTACCCTTGACTAAGGTCGCCAACTTTAACTTTTATTGGTATAAATTTGAAAATAAACATTGAACAATAAACAGAATCAGTCGTGTTTTTGTTTACTAATTGGTTACCTACAAGTATTCCTTTTAGATTTTCTATCCTTTGATTTCAAAATGACAATAGGATAGAATGACTTATTTTATACTGCTACTTAGTTTTGCTGGCTGTTGTTAGTGAGTTTAGATTTTAATGAAAGATTTTTAGTTGATAACTTTATGAAATATTGAATAAAATGGTATTGAAATTCCTTTTTAACAGGACATTCAAAGTGGGGTTGGGGGTCATGTACTCACCAGGTTATTCTCATGGTTAACACTTATTCTCACTTATAAATGAGCTCGGTTAGAAATTATATAGTGTATCCATTTATATAGAAATATCAGCCTCATTGATTCAAGAGTGAAAGATATTTCAAGAGATGTGAGCTGTTTTATAAATGAGATCATTATGTATTCCTTGCTCGTTGTAGGGATTGATGTTTGAACCCATAGTTTAACCCAATGATTTTATATGCTGACTTTCTAGGTTTGCCAGCACATCTTCACTTGAGAAGCTGATATAACCCAATCTTTCTACCCTCGTATCTTCCCTCTCATCTGACTTTTGCCATACTGACCTATTCTTAATAAATATTGATATCACAAGAAATGTTCACCTCTAGAGAATATTTTGATAGATAAATTCACCCTGATTATTTCTACAAGAGATATTTTTCGATGACACAAAGATCTTTTTAACGACACAATGAATTTTACAAGATGCTGTATTTTAATCTTGGTATTTTAAAAGATTTTAATCCTTTGAAGCCACTAATCTGATGTTTCAGGTTGAATGTACTTTAACTAAATGCCTACAACAGACATGGTCTGTAAGATGAACAAGCAATACATTGTTTAATGTTCAAGTGAGTTGAAATTGTATAAAATTGAGAACAAGATTCCAGTAAGATTTTAATTCATATCTGTAATTTTTGCAAATCTGTTTTATTAAGACAGTGCCATTAATATTTTGGTTATAAAGATTTTCACCAAATGATATGACTCAATTAAGCTCTATTGCTATATTCTAAGAAATTCTAAGAGACCTGAGTTACTTAACTTGAATGATTTATATGCATATTGACTTTCTATGAATATGCAAGAGAAATTCTTTAAGAAAAAAATTATTGTTTTTCAGATGTTGGAAAAATTTTTGTAAAATCAGCAAAGTTTGAATTCAGAAAAAGAATAGTTTTTATGATGGTGAAGAATATTAAAGAGAATTGTTTTGTTTTTCCCTTAATTCTTTGATGCCTCAAATAATTCCATGTGTGAGGATTGATTTAATGCCAAAAGAGAAGTTATGAATTTTAAAATAAGCAGGTGCATCATTTTTTTTTTCAAATAAAAAACAAACAAAAACAACAATTTTCAGAGAATGATGCCAATTAAGATCAACAGAGGAATTAATTAGGTAATATGGAGCCAAATGATTTTTTTTACATTTCTTTCTTTTTTTTTTCTTCAAAATAACTGCATAATCATTATTAACATTATAAAATATAAAAACTGCTGAGACATTTTCTAAAGTCATTGCTTCCCTCTGTAATAGAATTCACGAAAAGCTGTTATTTCAAAAGAGAAGTTTTCTATTCTCAACTGACACAATATTGGCATTTTTTATGTTTGTAGGGGGTGCACTTAGCAGCAGCCTGGAGATATTTCTTGTCATAGAAATTAATGAATTATTAATCTATTTTTTTAAGAATCCTTGAAAATTAAAAGCTGATTGTTATAGAACCACATCTTCAGTCAATGATGGAAACAATTTAACAAAAACATGACATCACTCTTATATGTCATTAAACAATCAATTAAAAACAGGGTTTTATATTACCTTTACCTCTTATATATAAGGGAACATAATTGTAAATCCAAAGAATATATATATATATATATATATATATATATGGAGAAACGGTAGATTTTGGTGAATCTGACAAGATGATAAATAAGTGGAAAAGTGGATAAATCAAACACTTACAATGAGTCTAGTGGTAATATTTCATCCTTTAATCTGATGAAGTTCTTCTGTTAATAAAGAACAAAATATTACAACTAAACCCGTTGTAAATGTTTGATTTATCCACTTTTCCACTTATTTCTATCATATATGTATATATATATATATATATATATATAATTGAACATAATAGTAAAATATATATATATAATCATCATCATCATGTCGTGCCACCAGCACGGATATCCCTGACCCTCACTCGCCACTTCTCCCTATCATTCATCACTTTTGGCAGGTCTCCAGGGTTACATCTCGTATCCTCACATAACTGGAGTATGTATGTTCGAGCTGGTTGTCCCGCTTTTGCTTGGCCATATGCGGGGGTCAAAAGGAGTATATCACTGATGAGTTGGTCCTTGCTTCTCCAGCAGTGTCCTGCGTGTCTGGTTCGTCTAACTTGTATAGTTTTTGTGATGGGAGGCAAGTGGCCGTATAGTTGATGTCTTGTGGGGTGTTGATGCCAGGACTTGTTCAACATTGCTCTCAACATTCTTGTGTAATTGCCGTCTAGTTTCTTCTTCAGCCGTTTAGTTAGCATCCAAGTAGTACATCCATATAGCAGTATCAATACGACCGCTGCCTGGAAGAAACTGCGTTTCATTTTATCAGTCAGGTCTGATTTTCATATGATCGAACGCCTATCGATAGCTGTCCATGCTTTCGTTAGTCGTGTGTCGATGTCTTTTTCAGTTGATGAAACGCTACTACCTAGGTAGGTGAATTTGTCTACTAGTTTCAGAGAGGCTCCGTCTAGTGTGGTAATGTCGCCTGTTTGGTTGTAACACATATTCAGTTTTGTGTGCATTGACATAGAGGCCAATGCCTGCAGCGGCTCGTTCCAAACTATGCAGTAGTGTTTCGGCTTGGTTGGGTGTATTCGCCAGTAACGCCATGTCATCGGCGTAGTTGGCGTCGGTAATTGTTTTTGCGGGGTACTTTCTGCTTCTTTTCTTTGTCAGTTTGAAGCCATTTTCTCTGATTTTGTCGATCGAAGTTCTAAGCACGTAGTCTAGACAGATGATAAAGAGGTATGGGGCTAGCGTGTCTCCTTGTAGTACTCCTGCAACAATGTTGAAGTATTCTGTGTCTCCATCCGGTGAACGTACTTTCACTTTGGTGTTTCTGTAGAGAATCGTTATTGCTGCTACGGTTTCTTTTGGTAGGCCGTATGCTAGTAGGATTTGTTCCATCTTCCCTCTGTGTATGGAATCGAAGGCCTTGGTAAAGTCAACAAATAGTATTGTCGCTTGTAGGTTTTTTGCCCGTACGCCTTCAAGGATTCTACATATGGTCAATATTTTGGAGGTTGTGGATCTATTTCTACGGAAGAGATTTTGGTTTTTCCTAAGGATGTTGTCTATTTTGGGTTCTATGTGGTTTCGTAGTAGGGCATTGTAGATTTTGGCTGCTATGGATGTGTTATGCCTCGGTAGTTCTTGGCTAATCCGAGGTCGCCATTTTTAGGGAAAGGAAGGATGCTTCCCTTCATCCATCTTTCTATCCTATTTTGATTATAGACTGCGTTGCATTGTCAGAGCAGTATGTCGTCGAATTGTCTGGTCTTCCATTCTTCTGGGGGGATCTCGTCAAGCCCTGCAACTTTCCTATTTTTAATTTTTCTAAGAACCGAGTCGAGTTCTTCTTTGGTGAACGGACCTAGTTTAATGTCTAATTGCTTACTGATAATTCAGGTGATCGGTTCATTCGTTACTTTCGGTGGGTTTCCTAGTAGATTTTTGAAATGCTGTTTCTACAGTTTTACTCTTTCTTGTTGGCTTGCAGCTTTCAATTTTGCTTTGGCTGTGCTCTTCCTTCTACTCACTTCATTTATTGTTTGCCAGGTTATCCTAGATTGCCTATCTTCCACCGAGTCTCTAATCTTATCTATCCGATTTTGTATGTATTCTGTCTGTTCTTTGAGATATATTCCAGCTAATTGATATTGTGCCTTTTCTAGTTTTCGGGCATTTGTGTTTTTTGGGTTCTTCCGATAGCTTTTGGAGGCAGTTTTCACGAGTGCACGTTTTTCTCTAACCGCTAATGTTTCCCAAGGGACTCTATATTTAGTTCTAGGTTTTGTTGGAATACACTTTGATGCCGCCTCAAGGTGTGCTTCAACAAAATTCTCATATTCGTCATTTGGGGTACCTTTTTCTGTCTTCTCTTGTAGTGTTTCGAATCTGTTTCTTAATTCTAATGCATATTTGTCTCTAATATCTCTGTTGTTAAGTAGGGCCCAGTCATAGTGCTTAGTTGTCGCTGTTCGTGTGGCGTTTTTTCGTAGGCTTAGTCGTAATTTGGCCGTGACTATTTGATGATCAGAGGACACACCCATGAAAAAGGAGTATGCCTCGCAATTCATCGCACTATTTTTCCATTTCTTGTTTATAAAGATGTAGTCTACCTGTGCTTTACTATTGTTCGCGTATGTGTAGGTCCATAATTTTCCCTCCCTTTTTTGAAAGTTTGTATTGAGGCATGTTTATCTAATTTCTATCATGAAATCAGTTAGATGTTGTCCATTCCAATTTGACGTGTTGTGTTGGCTGTATTTGTTGTTTCTGTTTTTCCCGATTTGTGCATTCATATCTCCGCCAATGACTAGCAGGTTGTGTTTCAGAATGCTACGCACTAGGGAGGATATATATATACTTTAAAATGAATAGATCCACAAGTGTATTTACTTTTAGGTTATTTATCTTTCCTCAACTCATGTTTTTGACTTTTTAAGTCATCTTCAGGAAGTAAATGGTTGATTTAAGTGTTCCCTTTGGGTTTTTTTTAATTCCAGAATTTGTATCTGTGAATGTCCAGTTCAAGTTAATTGTCCATGACAAACTTTGGTCTCTGTTATTTCTCTTTTTTATTTTTTTTTCAAGAGTGTATTTTGTGTATTTGTGTGGGTCTTTCTGTCCATGTATGTGCATATACTTTCATTTTTTTTATTACTCTTATTACTATATATATATATATATATATATATATATATATATACACTCAACCCCTAGTAAGATGTAATACAAGGTCAATTTTTTAGTGTTTTCCTTCTCCTAGACTGGTTGCCATACAAAGGTTAAAGAGCCCAGTCTGCCCTACCTTTTACTAATAGCTGGAGGGAGGTAGAATAGTTGGATTCATGCCTTTCCCTAGGGCATTAGCATTATGTGAAATGCAAACAGTCTTATCCAGGATTTGAATTCATGTTACTTAATCCATTTCCTACAACTAAGCACACACACACACACACACTCATGCACTCAAATATGTGTGTGTGTGTGTGTGTATGTATGCACATGCACATATATACATGTATGTATATTAAAATTTGAAAATGCAAACATATCAATTGCAATTATCAGTTTCGCTTTTTCATGTTCATAAGTGTCATAAGAAAAGAATTCATTTTTAATTTAGTGCCCATTGGCATCATGGTTAGAGTGTTTGCCAACAATCCAGGAGTCCTGAGTTCAATCCTTGATCAATTCATACCAAAGAATCAAAAAATGTTACTTGATGGCTCCTTGCTTAACACTCAGTCAAATAAGGTGCAGATCATGGGTAAGTGGAGCAATCCAGGGAAAGGAGGACCGCCCTCCCTTACACCTCAGTGTTGTAGCTACTGAAAAGAAAACCTTCAGGTTGCCCTCAACTACAGTCAGCCAACTTACTTATTTATTTTATATATATATATATATATATATATATATATATATATATTCCAATATGTGTGTGCCTATATGCATATATTTTCCCAATTTATATATATATATATATATGCAATGTGAAATGCAAACTGCCTTGTCCGGGATTTGTACTAGAGTTGCAATGCTCATTTCCTGTGACATTAAGCGTTACACCACGGGTGTCTCATATATATATATATATATATATATATATACATATATATGAAGAGTAAATAAAGGATTGTAATCCGATAATATGTAGAAAAACTGATAACAACGATCCAAGTGGAAAGAATGATTTATTGAGAGGTCGACACTATAGCATTTCGGTTCTACTGAATCATCATCAGGACGATGAGGGGTGATATTAACAATTTTAAATTAACGATAGATGTTTAGAAATGTGAAATACAAAAACCTAGGGGAAAATATGTATAATAAGAAAAAGTTGGTTGTTTAACTGGCGAATCAGCATTTGATGTTTTAAATTTCAGCATTTGACTTATTAGGAATATTGAATAGAATTTATGTACGTTTGTTTAATGAGAAAGATTTTGAGTCAGAAGGAAGAAAAGAAAGAAAGAATAAAAAGAAAAATAGAAAGTATGAAAATATATAAACGGAAAATATCAACTAAGGATGGAATATATTGTAGCTATTTAAAATGTGTTTGCTCAAGTAAGGAGAAATATTATAAAAGCCAGGATGAGTATTTAGGGAATTAAGGAATGAGATAGCAGCGGCTTCGAAAATTCGTCCAAGATTTTTTTTATGAATGTAAGTGAGCATCTTAGTAGAATTGAAGTCGAAGTTGTGGTTATATTGAGGAATGTGTAGGAATAATGCATTGTTTGAGTTGCTAATTCTAATGTCTCTTTTGTGCTCTTTCAAGCAAACATGAAGGTTCCGAGATGTTTCGCCGATGTATTTAAATTTACAATCCTTACAAAGGATGCAATAAACACCAGCATCAGAAAATATGTTATGTTGAGGGCAAGAGTGTACTAATTCGTGGATTGTTTTAGAAGGTAAAGAAGTAGTTTTGATATTGAGTTTATTTAAGTTGTTTGTTATGCTGTGAGAAGAAGAATTGTTTGGCAAAGTTATGTATCTATGGGGGGAACTAGTTTTATCAGATATTGAGTAAGCATTAGTTTGAGATTGATTCTTGTTGTGGATTTTGAGGGCTTTAGATTTAGCAAAATATATAAAAGATTTGGGGTACTGAAGGTTAAGGACGGAGTTTTCTATGTGAATGAATTCATCATTTAAATATTTTGAGGAACAAATGCGTAGAGCTCTGAGGTAAAAACCTATGATGATACCTCTTTTAGTATCGTTGTTGTGGTGTGAATAAAAGTGAATGTGGTCTTTTTTACAGGTGGGTTTACGGTAAACCTTGAATTCTAGTTTGTTGATATTCCTAATAAATAAAATGTCCAGAAAAGGTAGGGTGTAGTTGTATTCACGTTCATATGTGAACTTTAAGGAAGGTTCGACATTGTTCAGTCTGTCAGGGATGCTATGTAAATCAAGATTTTGTGGATAGATAAGTAGTATATCATCAGTATATCTGAAGTAATGTGCAATGTTGGGTATAATATATTTAAGAATTCTAGATAAATGCAAGCAAGAACTCTGCTAAGTGGAGATCCCGAAGGTAATTATGCAGGTATTCAATGCATTTATCAACTGGTATACTAGTGTATAAGGATTGGATGTCTAGACTAGCAAAATTTTTGTTGTGCATATCAATGTCAGTTAATTTGATGAGCAGTGATCCGAAATTTTTAGGTGTGCATTACCAGAAATGATGGGTCTTAGAGGAATGTCAGGTTTATGGGTTTTGGGAAGACCGTAAATTTTAGGGATTATGGGGTGGTAATTGATTAATGAGGACCAAGATTGATCTTCCATCACCTATCTCTAAATTGAGCAAGCACATTTTAAATAGCTACAATATATTCCATTCTTAGTTAATATTTTCCGTATATCTCATAATTTTCATGCTTTCTATTTTTCTTTTTATTCTTTCTTTCTTCCTTCTGACTCAAAATCTTTCTCATATATATATATATATATATAATTCATCGTGCATGATATATAAAGAAACATGATTGAATTATTTGAATATAAATGAACAAAAATTTCTTCTCTTAAGCCATGGTATTTTAGTCCCCTAAAGATCCTGCCCCCTTGGGATCTAATCTACCCAAGTGTCTCTTCTATTTTCCAAAACCATCAGCAAAGTTCTAGTTTGAGATCACAATCAGCTACCATGTCATTTTCTCCTTAATTTTGTTTTCACATTGAAATCTCTTCCATTTCAATGGCAGGTATAGCAGAAGTTACACAGAGCCGTATTTGTACTGATTGACATTAGAGTTTTCCAAAAATCCTTTGTTCACTTCTTGCTTAATCATTAGGAATATGACTATGTACAACCTCACTCAGTAGCATCATTCAACCAACTAGATACATAAATGTATGAAGAATATATCTTGACAAAAAAAGCAACTCTCTATTGGTAAAAGTTGAATAGTGTCTATGTCTGTGATTCATAATTCCATAGATTAGACTTACTGCAATAATAACAGTTGCAAATCTCTAAAGAAAAGCAATTCAAACCTGACATCATTTTGGTTTTTCATAAACTGTCTTTAGTAAAAGCATCACCTTGTAAAAGACAAATTAATAAAATAAAAAGCATAGATACTAATTTTTAAAATGTTCAACAACAATTACAATTTCTAAACTTAAATCTTTTAAATACAAAACTAAAAAACTTTCAAAATAGAATTTTTCTCGGTTTAACTTCCAAATAATGAAAAAAGTGTTTGGGTGGGAGTGTTTATGTTAACTTGTATTATTTTCTCACTTTGTTTTAACAAAATATTATGTCGGATAATTTCTTCAGCCTTCATCAAAAGTTTGTTGCATTTGGTGATCTTAAAAAATTGTTTAGAACTTGTTTTTCATTTTTACTTCTTTTTTTTATCCCTCTTCCAAAAGAAAACCCAGTCATGTGACTGTTTCTTTTGAAATTTACTAGCAAAGAGTAATAGTTAGAAATATATTATCTCCCTTGTACTAGAACTCTTCTGTAAAATGACATCAAGAAACAAGAATAATTCTCTACATCATTCTCTCATATATCATGTATACTATATCGGTTTCAATAAAGTCACAAACCAAACAGCATCTTCTTTAACCTGATTTTCACACAATAGATTATACAAAGTACAAAGTGACTTCTAAAAACCAGCTGTAGTGCACTTTGAGGTATGCTGAAGAACATATTGACAAAAAACAAAGACATTAACTCAGATTAAGCCTTGCCCAGCTTATCCAATTTATCCATTCAGTTTTTAAAAGGGAATTAATCTTTCAGTCTTGGTGATTGTCAGGATCTTCCACAGACCGAACAAATGTCTGCTAAATGATTCTTTATTGTCATTTTATCAGCCATTTTGCCTTATCATAAAGTTTGAGGTCAGCAGTTTCCAATTCATATATGTCAAATGATATAAACTATACTTTAGGAAATATTGTAGTATCTTACTTTATTGACCTTACTCTACAGCTTATCACTTTAGTGTTAAGGAAAGATTAATAACCAAATGAAATTGTCAATAGATCATGTATAAAAATTGCCATGAAAATCATAAGCAGATAAACAAAATCAAGGAATTACTTTAGTAACAATAAACAAAGGTTTTAGAGACATATAATACATAAGTGAAATTGTCTTTGAACGCAGTTCTTAGTACAGAAGTAAATATGTTTATATTTAGTCAACACAAAAGGTAGATGAAGCATAACAAAGGGTAAAAAAAGTGAGCAAGTAGAGAATCAATATAAAAAAATCATAAAGGAATTTAAGTTTTAATTAAAATATAAAAATGCTGCATGAAATAAAAAATAAAAGAAAAAAGATATGAGAAAAATCGACTGAATCTGATTTAATGTAAGCAAAATGGTTTTGAAATAAATATGAACAAGATTTTTCATCGATAAAAGTTGTTTAAGAGGATTCAGAGAAAACTTTCTGTTTTCATGGATAAAAATATATCTAATTAATTGAAACTTGTGAATTGATTTTGTGACTAAGATTTAAATTTGGTTTATGACCAGAATTAATGGAATTGGATTTAGAATCAAAGTTCTAGTATAGAACTATGCTATCAGTGCATGCGTACTTATAATGTAGTAAATTTATTAATGGATAAAAAAACTCTTATGTGGCTTTCAGTTTCAATGAGAATCGTAATCACTTGAAAAAGAGATGGAAAGTTTACCAGGTTGGCTGATTTATTCTACTAAATCACCGACAAAAATCAAATTCTCTTGTGTCTTTCAAAAAGACATCAGAAGTTAAATAAAATAAAAAACCTTAACAGAGGAAAAATTTATATACATATACATGGAGAGAGAGAGAGAGAGAGAGAGAGAGAGAGAGAGAAGCAGAAGTACCAGGTCTATGATTGGACTAAAAGAATTTTAGGAACACCAGTGAATGAGATAGAAAGAGGAAAGAGAGGAGTAAGCTAAGAATTAAAAATGTGTTCTTATTTGTAGTTGAAAGATTTCATCCATTATCTTAAATTAAAAGTATTCTTTTATTTTATGAATTGTTTTTTCTTTTTTTGTTTACGTTTCTAATATTTTATAAAGATATGAAACCTTAAACTGGTAAAAGATTTAAAATATTTTCATGTTTTCTTTTTGGTCTCCAATAAATTTTATTTTTTGCACTTAACATTCAGTTACAGAACAATTGTTAATTTGTTAATAATTTTCAAAAAAGCAGCAAAAAAAGTGGCCAAATTTAATTCAAATTTTTATTTATCCTCTGAGAATTTAATAATAAAAGAATCTGAGAATTCATACTTTACAATATTCTTTTATTCTGGGAATATTTTTTCATTTAAAATATTTTTTAAAATGTAACTCATTAGTGGTTTGAAACATTATTATAATTTTATTTTTCTAAAAACTTTTTTTTTTAATGACAAAATTTAAATCTATTTCTTAATTAGCTGTTGGGTTACAGGGATAAAAAAATGTAATTGTTTGATTTTTTTTTTTTTTGTTCCATAAAAATCTACTGACAAAAAGAATTAAAAATGTCTCCTTATTTTTGGGTGGAAAATTTTGAGTCTTATTTCAAATGAAAAGTATTAATTTATTCTATAAATAGTTTATTCATTTAAAAAGTGTTTTGCTACACTGATTAAGAATTTATATATTTTGTTCAAAGAAATATGAAAATATATGTTTTAGAAAATCAGTTTTGAAGTTATCAATAAACAATGCTTTCATTTCTTTTTATCTGTTAAAAATATATTACATTCTAGTTAGGTAAAATAAAAAGAAGCAAAGACATAAAAACGTGTCCTTACAATAAAAAGAAGCTCAGAATAAAAAGTGCAACATTTTTTGTATTATATATATATATATATTTTTTTTTTGTTTATATTTGAGATATTTTAAAACAAGGAACCCCTTGGTTTAAAAAAACTTTCATGATTTTTTTTTATTCTGCAAAAAATCAAGATTTTTTTTTGTTTATCTTACAATTAGTGCAAAATTGCAAAACGATAATTTTCAAAAAAGCATTAAATTCAAATTTTGCCTATGGAATCTGTGTGATATTTAAACATTGGAAAAAAAAAAGTTCTTCTTAAAGTGACCCCTTTCTTTTTTTGGACTTACTCATGAAGAACTGTGAAGAGTTTCCCAAATCGATTGATTTTTAATTATTGAATTGTATCATTTAATCAGTAAAAATCAAAAACTAGATTTTGTACTTTTCATTATCATAAACATATTAAATTGGATGGGTGATTTTTAATCCTCAATGACATCTCTTTTCTGAGTTGAAAGTTGACAGCTACATACCAAAACAGACACATCTCCTTTACATATATATGTGTGTGTGTGTGTGTGTGTATGTGTCTCTGTGTGAAGGCACAAGGGAGACAGAGAGGTGTGATCCCATCAAAAATTCTTATTAAAGAAACAAATGAATTCAATTTCTTAGCTTTTTTACAAAAAGCAAATTTAACAAATAAATTAGTTTAGAAAATTCTTCTGTAAAATGTCAGATTTCACTTCACTTCAGCATTCAACTGAAATAATTTATTTCATGATGTCTATGAAAACTAAAATGAGTAAGATTCCTGATTTAAGTAATTATTTCCACTTCAACAAGTATGAAATGAAGCATTCTGCTTACTTTTTAAATTTACTTTATTCAAAATTCTTGTTACAAATAATGAAAGATAATTCAAAAAGTTATTTAATAGTGAGGAGTGCCATGTAGCCTTGCTAGTTATCAATACTGCAGAGAGTTTGTCCATGAACACTGTATTGTCCCTTTTTTTTTTTTTTTTTTTCTACTTTTCAATGATTGTTTTTGATTCGATAATTTTCTCATTGATCTGAAAGTCTGGAAGAGTGCTTATCCTGCCCAGGGTGCCAGTCATCCAAGTTGAGTGTAAATGGAGACATTGATGAAAAAAAAAATAAAGCTAACAAATGACATTATTTTCCAATTTACTGATAAATGGCAAATTTTTTTTTAAAAAAAGAAACATTTTATTGCTGCTTTTATCAAATTGGTGTTTTGGTTGACAAAAGACAAACTCTTTTTTGTTAAAATCTTTCTTTTGTGATTTGTAACTTTTGGCTTGAAGGAGCCTCAGAAAAGAATTGATGTGAAGGAAAAGACAAATTGAAAGAAAAATTCACAAAACTTTTTTTTAAATTTTGGACAGAATTTCTAATGAGAAGATTAGGTTTTAAAATGAAAAAAAAGAATATGTAAACCATTTTTATTGTCAGAATAATGTCCAAAATGTAACACTGGAAGAAAGAGCAGTGTTTGAAGGAGGACGTGATAAAACAAATAAAACCTAAGAACAATGAATGAAAACATTAAGAATTATGGCTTTGATTAAACATAGACAATTGTTAAATGTTAAAAGAAAAAACTTTGTATCAACATGATAACTACTCTGTGTGTGTGTGTGTGTGTGTACACATGTTTTGACATTTGTACTAGCAGTGTATATATTTATTTACCAAATAAAATCTAATTTAGCTAAAAACTACTGCAGTGGAGAACACAGTAAAGATCAACCTTATTGTGTGTGTGTGTGTGCGCACGCGCATGTGTGAATAGGTTTTCAAAACCAACTTGCTCTCATGCTATAATTTGTGTTTTATCAACTATATCTAAACATTGGTGGAGAGTTTATCCTCTTACTAAATACAGCAACTTTAATCCAAAAAGTTATCTTACTACTCACTGATCCATCAATAGTTTCTGCAAACATAACTACAATGCTTCTCTATCCCCAAGAAAACTTCATAAAATCTACTCAGAAAATATGGATCCTATTCAACTTATCTATTTTGTTTTTCCCAGTTTCTACTTAAATGCAAAAATTTTGTTCATGTCATTTATTGACAAAAAATAAAGCCACACTTTTGTCAAGATGCAAATATTTTCTTTTCCTAGAGTGGTTGCCATTCCAAGGCTAATAGAACAACAATCTGCCCAACTCTTAAGTCATAGTTGGCAGAGAACCAATGGATTCATGCCTTTTCCTTGGACATTAGTGAAAATGAAATGTAAACAGCTTTGTCCAGAATTTGAACTCAGGTCACTAAATTCATTTACTATAACAATAACCACAACGCCTTGAGCACCTCCAAAAAGCAGGAAGTTGACTTCCAGAGATTTGGAGGTCACCAAAAGAGATTCAGTAAGGAGGAAACGTTTTGTTAGAGTATTTCTTTTGCTCACAGATATTCATTATTTTTTATCTTTAAAACTTTCTTTCTATGTAGTTTTTTGCCATGTTTTTTGTTTCTTGTTTTGTTGTTTTTTTTTTGGCATTGTTTTTTTATTTTTTGTTTGTTTCTTTTTTATGTTTTTTTTTTTGTTAATAAATATATAAAAGGCAGTCTTCACCATCATTAGAACAAAGACAAATGTTTATTTTGTTAAGTCAAAATTTTTACACAAACTAACAACTGAACATATGTTG
Organism: Sepioteuthis lessoniana; assembly: GCA_963585895.1. NCBI lineage: Eukaryota > Metazoa > Mollusca > Cephalopoda > Myopsida > Loliginidae > Sepioteuthis > Sepioteuthis lessoniana. The sequence continues at coordinate 108,388,269 of OY757919.1, forward strand.
CTGTTTAATTTTACCACCTAGCAACAAACTGCTATTTGTCAGATTTAAAGAAAAACCAGAAGAATATTTATAGAAAAATATTGCATTTTAGGAAATTTGAAAAACTTGCAATATTATTTTTCATTGAGTACCTATACATTCGTTAATACCAAAGTCGCAATTTAAAATGCAAATAACATGATTTATTCATTGTCTCTGAGAATTTATAAATTATATTTTATATTATTTATATACCATAAAGTAAGTTGCCATGGAGAATAAACAAAGGAAGGTACCCTGTAAAATGAACAAAGGAAGGTACTCTATATAATAAACTGCTACAGTTGTAATAATTAGTTAGGGGGGAGGACTACAGATTAAAGAGCAAATAATATTGTTCTTTTTTGTTTTTTCAGTATTATTAAAATATATAAATTACTTTAGATAGTTTTTAAATTCTAAAGATACAATGGAATTTTCATGGGTTTTCCAAGTTATTTTCATTCTTTTTTGTGGTGTTTATTTTATTTATTGATTAATCTTTTGAGTCACCCTTTCAGAAAAAACAAAAAAACAAATTTGATTTAATGGAAATCAGCATTTGAACTATTATCAAAAATCCATTTTATCTCTAATTTATGCATTTTATGAAAATACTTTTATAACGACTTAATTTCATTTCTTTATTTAATTTGCCAAAAAATATTCTAAAGAAAGAACATTTAAAAATGACTTCAGCAAAAAAAGGGTTTATAAAATCTCTTTTTAATCTGTGCTTGTTTTAGAATCTAAGGAATATTTCTGCCCAATATCACTCACTATTGCAGTAATGCACTGGTCTACTTGAATATAAATAATATGCAACATATTTCCACTCCTTGCAGTCAAAGAGAACTTTCTGGTTAAACCCAAAGTATTTTTATTTTTATTAAATTAATTTATTACAACTAATGTGATTAATTAATCAATTTAATTAAGTTTTCAAAGTTTTACAGCGAACAGAAGAGTTTCAAGAAAATTCCTTTTTAGTCAAGTTGTGAAGATTGATGTTAATGGGGACATTTTTCCTGTTTTGCTTGGGTGTGGATTTCATTAAACTATTTGCCCAAACTTTAACCAAGTTTAATTCACTCAAAATTCATCTACCTGAATTCTCATTAAAGACTGAAGAGCAGCCATTTTGTTTAGACTCTGAGAAAATCAAATGGATCAGTTTTTCTAGCTAAAACTGAACAAGCAAATATAAATTAAAATTCTTTAATATTTATTTCATTTCAAGATTGTAAATTAAACCCTTACGAAATACATTTTAAATATTATCTTAGCTAAAAAGGAATTTGAATGGGTTTTGATTCTTTGAATCTGATTTCATAATGAAATCATTGAGATGTCATGGAGTCTCTTTGACTCACATGCACCATCCGTTCCAATCATCCATCAACCCTTGTAGGGTCTTCTTGACAACATTCACTCTCTTTACAGAGATGATGAATGCAAGTTTTTGTTTGTCAGCCAACACTTGTGTGTCCATGTGTAGTAGTTCATAAGAAAATGTTGCTTCTTGGATGGTTTGTGAGATGGGAAGAAAGTAGCCATACAGCTGCTGTTTTGTAGGGTGCTGCTTCCAGGATTTGCTCAAAACAGTATGTAGCATTCTTATGTCATTTCCAGCAAGCCTTTTCTCCCGGCATTTTGTTAGAGTCCATATGGTACTATTTACCAACCCCTCCGCTCGGGCAGGATATGACACAAGGTCAATTTTTAAGCGGAGTTTAACAGGTTTGAATTCAGAGTTTTCCTTCTCCTAGACTAGTTGCCTAACCAAGGCTGAAGAACCTAGTCTGTCCTACTATTTACCCATAGCTGGAGGGAGAATAATTGGATTCATACCTTTCCCAAGGGTATTAGTGCTATGTGAAAATGTAATCAGTCTCGTCCGGGATTTGAACTCGAGTCGCCGTGTTCATTTCCTACGACGATAATGACTACACCATGTTGTTAGAGTCCATATGGTACATCCATACAGTAGTACTGACAGAGCCACAACCTGAAAGAATCAGATTGATAAAATTTATGTATGATCAACAACTTGTCAATAGCAGTCCATGCCTTCCCTCAGCTTATGTTGACATTACTTTTCGTAGATGAGATATTGCTGATGAGGTATGTGAACTTTTCTACAAATTTCAGAGGCTTGCCACTTAAAGTAGAGAGGGCACCATCTTGTTTAAAACTCATGATGAACTCTGTTTTATCTGCATTCATATTGGAGCCAATGCCCCCTGCTGCTTGTTCCAAGCTATGCATCAGGGATTTGGTTTGGTCTGGTATATTTGCAAGAAGCACTAGATCATCTGCATAGTCTGCATCTATCAGAGTTTCTGTAGGATATTGTCTGCTTCTTGTCCTTTTTAATGTGAAATCATTTTCTTTTTTTGATCTATTGACATTCATAATACATTTAACTAGGCAGATTATAAATAGATATGATGCCAATGTTTTACTTGCAAGACTCCAGCAACAATGTCAAAGAATTTAGAGTCACCATCGAGTGAGCAAACTATTGCTTTTGTATTTTTGTAAAGCATAATTGAAAATTTCTGTAACGAGACCATATGCTAGTAGTATCTGCCACATCTTTTCTCTGTCTATGGAATCAAATGCCATGGAGAAATCTACAATTAATACTTTTACCTTTAGAAGTTTGCTTGCACTCCTTTGATGATTTGACAGATAGCCAGAATTTGTGATGTTGTTGATTGATTTCTCTGAGAGTCATTCTGATTTTTCTAAAGAATTTCTCAACTTCAGATTGGATACAATTAAGAAGCAGGGCATTATAAACCTTCGCATCTATAGCAGTAAGAGTTATGCTTCTGTAGTTTTTAGTGATTCCGAGGTCGTCTTTCTCAGGGGAAGAGAAGGATGCAGTCTTTTGTCCATTTCTCTGTTGAGTTTTGTTTATACATGATATTGTATAATCAAAAAGAATTCCATCAAATTTCCATGTCTTCCATCCTTTTGTTGAGGTCTGCAGCTTTTTTGCTTTTAATTTCAATATTCTCTCAAGTTCTTCCTCTGTAAATCATCCTAGTTTGATGTCTAGTTGGCTATTAATAATTTATTCAGTAGGTTTATCAGTGATTTCAGGAAAGTTTCTGAGCTGATTCTTGAAATGTTTTTTTAACTTCTGAAGTCTTTCTTCTTGGCTGGCAGCTTTTAGCTTTTTGCTCTTGAGGTGCTCTTCCTTCTGCTCAGTTTATTTACTATCTCTCATGCTAATCAGGATTGTCTCTCTCTTCTACTGAATTTTGGATTTTATTGATTCTTTTTGGTATATTTTACTTAGTTCTCTCTAGATTTTCTTAAGTTTCTGTGCATTGGCATTTGTTGTTGTTGTTTTTTTAAATCAACCTTCAAAGTATCTTTGAAATTTTCTCTGCTCTTTATTGCTTCTTCATCCATAATCTTTAGAAAAGTGATAATTTCATTAAGTTTTAGCAACAATCCTGGATTGAATATAAAATTCCCATGGAACATTTTCTGCTGTTTATGTTTTTTCAGTAAAAAAATGTACAAGAGAATCTCCTAGCAATGATGCAGTTGTTATTTACAAAGTTTAATTTTGTTTAATATTCAAGACAAAGCAGAAGTAAACTCACTAATGATGCTGTGAAAATAATTACTAAGTAGGTACAAGAATATGCTTGGAATAATTTGCAAAGTTTCAAAAAGAAGATTTGGAGCTGAAAAACAAAGAATTCTATAAAGGGCCAGAGAATTTGAAAGAAGCTGCAACACCCACCTTAGGTTTAACATGGACTTCTGGAAAGGAAGATCTGTTAATATTGAAGTACTTGTCTTTATCTTGTTTGACAAAGAAAAAGTTATTTTTGGATATGATATTTATTGTTGATGAAAACTAGATCCATTAAAAGAATTCAGAATAAAGGAGTTGATTTAGGATAGTTTCTCATCCAAAATGGCATCAACTGGGTAAAAAAACTTTCTCTGTTTGATTCAAAAGGAATTTTAGAACTTGCTGCACTTTCATATATGACATATTCTGAAGATATCTCAACTTTTGATTTAGTTGAAGCAACACTTCTTGGCTGCTGAGAGGTTTTAACAAATTCAAGATATTGAAAAAGTTTTGGAAAAATTCAGCCAATCATAATAGATGTTGTTTCATAATGAGGAAACACAACTGAAAAGTGATGTAAAGTGATAAAATGTCAGAATTAATATTTTGATGAATGATTAAAGGAGGCTATGAATTTATATAAATTTATATGAATAAAATATTTTCTTCTCTGGATTCATTATCAGAATTTCCACAAATGATATTTTGTTGTCTAATGACAATGTTGGCCTGGCAAAACAAAGTGTAGGTTTTATGCCTTTGAGATATCTAACATCAATAAGAGAAAGACATTTCTTTGCCATGATCATCAAAAATCTTTGGGATTAAGATATGCCTGGATTGTGTCATTTTAAGAGTAAAAGATTTGGTTAACTATCAGCAATTTGTTGGAGATGGAAAAGTCTGAAGAAATCCTTTCTCTCTAAACATTTACTTCCTAGGTTGTAGCTTCTTTAACACTTACCAAGTTGATGTTGATATCTCATCATTTTATTAACTATCATTTTGTATTGAGTTCTCTTGGCTGAAAATTAGATCTGAGTGACCCATGAAGATGTTAGTCATTACTTGTCCCAAACATCTTGTCACAATCCATCCTGGTTCCTCAGGGTAAATTTTTTATACTAATTTGTGAGAGAATTAAAAAATGTCTTCGATGCAAGGAAATGTAGAAATCATCAGTAGAGAAAAAAGATATTCCATAAGTTTAGATAGTGACAGAATTTCTTAAACTACAAGTTTGTTACCAGGAATGACTACAGTTAGGCATTAAGGCACTTCTAATGGTGTCGCAGTTGATTTATTTGATCCATTGATGGAACTTAAATAGGTGCTACCACTGTCCATCAGAGTGAAATTGAGAATAATAGCTATGAAAGAGTAGTTCACATTTCCCAGAGCTCTAAAAATGGAGATTTAACTCTTGGTGTTTTAGTATCCTTGCCAAGATCCTCCTCAAGACACTTTTTGTAAGGGTCTTACCTTTCTGCTGTCAGCATATTCTTGTCCCAGTGGACAGGGTGGTTATAGGATAGAATTAGAGAACGATATAGATATCTGTAAAACCAGAAAAAAATCTGGCATTACATTGAATCAATATGGGAACTGTTTGAATATTTCCCGACAAGATCCCCAATGAGACTTGGGGGAAAATAAAGATATCTACCTTGATGGTAAGCAGATCATGTATGCTCCAGCTTGCCATGGACAGAACAATCGCTCAGGTTTGGAACATAAATGAAAATAGCAATTTTGATCCTATTCAAAATTTAATCTTACTTTAAGGAAAAACGATATTTGCCATTCTGAATGATTATTGTAAACACTTTATTTTAAAGATTATGTCATTGAAATTCTTTGCTCTCATGAACAACATGCTCATCGTAAAGTTCAACAGTTGCTAATTTTTGTCTTGCTGCAATTTCATGATGAGTAAAATCTTTCAGTTCATTAGTTGTCATCAGTTTTGCATTTAAAGACTTGAAAATCTTCAGGTATTTCAGAGAAAAGTACTCATTAGGGGATAAATCTGGTGAACAAATCTGGTATAGAATGTTACCATGTAGTGAAATGAGGTGCCTGCAAAAAGTATTCTCATTACTCCCATAGATGCCCTTATTGTGTGCATATAGTGGCTCCAGTGTATTGGAATCACAGAGGTAGATTTGCAAGGGTTTTGTGTCTCGGCTTCAGAAAGCTATGTAATATCTGTATGTAACAAGTAGATGTAACCGACAATGTTCATTCTTATTCCACAAAATAGTATGGTCCCATTAATCTACCATACCACACCAAGCAGTTACATACTTGATGTAGAGTTCTTGAGAACTGTCTGTGTTCCAGGACCAAAAAGTATGTTTGTTAACCTGGCCCAACAAATGAAAATAGGCTTTATCATTGGAGAGCACAACAACATCCCAAGATGGCCATCAAAATGCCAGTCACTTTCCTCTAAGTTCCTCTACAACCATCATTTTGTATCGATGAAAGTTAAGGTTTGCATATAAAATTTTCCTCAAAATCTGATCAGACATTCTCAAAACAACAGCATGATTAAGGGCTGAACCTTGAGGAGATCTAGTAATGACCTGCCTCACTGTGGCAATATTCTCAGATGTTTGAATGCTAAAAGTCTACCAGGTTATTTCATTTTTAAAGCGGGATCTGTCTTTTCCAACTCACAACAATATGGTTTTTCTGTCAGGAACTCTTCCATGTCAATCTACTCAAAAATGCTTGTTTTAAGTTTTAATCACAGATTCATAATGTTCACCATTTTGTGTAAATATTTGTCCTTTCTTAATATTCACTTCAACAAAGTGAAATAAATAATTGTATATGTTAGAATAACTGGCTTTAAAATAACAATTTTGCTGCTGCACCTGCGAATGATAATGATGATGTCATCAAATTAAAAGTCACAATGGCCCAAGAATTCTGGAATCATTGATTAGAGGATTATAAATATTGAATTACAGTTGAAAGACATAAAGCCAAAAAATGAAATTAAATCAAGCCCTCATCATTTGCCAAATGATGTAAACTAAGATATTTGATTTGAATCTCATTTGAAGAAATTTATGATAAAAGATTTGTGACAAAAGAAATTTGTATCATTTGAATAACAATTTTGTTTTTTCTTTATAAAATGTCGTTGGGTTGTTTAAAAAAAATGTTGGAGACTTTTCTTCTTTGAGAAGAAAATCAAAAGTTCTACATTAACTGGGATAGAAGAAAATACATTTGTGTAAAATAGCAACTGAAAATCATAGAAATGCACAGCTTAATACATTGAGAGAAATACAAGAGGTGGCTGAAAAGTTCATAGGCTGACCAAGATACTCTTATGGAATGTGACCAAATGAGATTTATTTTTCAACATAGTTCTTTTTGTGATCCACACACTTTTTTCATCAGAGTTGGAGTGCTAGGACTACATTGTTTAAAACAGTCATCAACAGCAAATATGACATTTTCATATGAACTTTTAGTCCACTTATTTTAAAAGCAACAAATATGCTCTACAGTATGCACTGAAGAAGTGTTCACCTCTACGATGAGATGAAACCCATTGTCTAACAATAAAACTTTATTAGATAACGTCACTGTCAAAGCCAAAAAACAAATTTACTATTTTAGTAACAACTTTTTAATCGGTCATTTGGTGACCATTTTGAATTTCTTATGAAGAATGATTAACCTAATTTGAATAATTTTAAGCTTTTGTTCCCAGAAGGGGAGATAATAAGCTTTCAGAAAATGTCTTATGTGATAGGGTTATTTTAACCAATTTTCAGAGCTTATTAGTAAAAAGAAATGGCTAATTTTAGTGGCAGCAACATTGATGCAAACTAAAAAACTGGCATCTTCCTGTAAATTTAATGCAGCAAATTTTGAGAAGTTTTTTTTTATTGCTTGAGAAACTAATTTTCTTGCTTCTAAAATTTTTTAAAAGTTTTTTCAATAACTAAATGATTACATAAAGAATAAAGAGGTAAGTAAATATTAAAGACTCTTCAAAGATTTATTTAATATCATTTGATATTATGCAAAAGAAGATAGCGCTGAGAATTTATATATATATATATATATATATATATATATATATATATATATATATATACTAGTATGGATACTTGGTATTACTCAAGAAAAAGAACTCTAAATAGGAAAACACTGTTAGAATATATACTTTTATAACATAGTATGAATAAGGCAAGTAAAAGTAAAGTTGGCAACCTTAGTCAAGGGTGACCAGAAGGCTTCTTTTCAATAGCTACAATACCAAAGTGTAGGGGAGAGCACTACTCCATTCCCTGGATTGCTCCACTTTACCCTTGATCCTTACCTTATATTGCTGAGTGTTGAGCAAGGTGGCACAAAGTACCATTTTTTGAGTCTTTGGTATGACTTGACCTGGGATTGAACACCGGTCTCTTGGACCAATGGCAAACACTCTACTCATTAGGCCAATTTGAACCGGGCCATTGGCCTAATGATTAGAGTGTTCACCAATGGTCTGAGAGACCAGGGTTCAATCCCAGGTCGAGTCATACCAAAGACTCAAAAAATGGTACTTGATGCCACCTTGCTTAAAACTCAGCATTATAAGGTATGGATTAAGGGTAAAATGGAGCAGTCCAGGGAATGGAATAGTGTCCTCCCCTACACTTCAATGTAGTAGCTATTGAAAAGGGAGCTTTTGGGTCACCCTTGACTAAGGTCGCCAACTTACTTTTATGAACAAAGTAATTTTTTTTTATTCGTTTTCATTGTTTTCTTCTTTTTTGTTTGGGATGCAGGACTCTCTTTCTTAAAATTTTTCCTACCAAGTTTTTTTTTTTAAGTTTTGGATATGCAAATGAGTATACAATATACTTTGAGTTGAGTAAAAAGGAAAATGAAATTCAACTCGGACAACAGTGTCTTATTAGGAGTAAATGGGATTAAGTAAAATATCATTTTTCTTTAAAAAAAATTTAGATTTCACACAATCTATTCAAATTAGGGTGGGATGTAATCACATAAGAAAATTTAATTTTGTGATAGAAATCTTCATAATTTATCTTAATGCAATTAAATATATATATTACATGGTAGTGTCTGTGACCCTGGGTTTCATGCTTTACGCATTCATCTGTCTGACGAACGTGTAAAGGATGAAATCCAGGGTCATAAACACTATCAAGTAATAAAGTTAAATTCTATGCAAGTTTGGGGATATTTTTCTCTTTTTCAGATATTGAAAAATTAGAAATGTTTTTATTCATAGCTTAGTAATTGGTGCCTCCACACACATTTGAAAAAGAAATATATGATGGAGAATAACCCAAAATTTGCATTAAAAACTTTGGCAAAATATGTTTTTACAATTTCTAAGAAGATTGCGTGGAGAAAATTCACATGTCACTTTTTTTTTCAATCTTTTTTCTGTTAAAGATTTTTGTAGTTGAAGAAATTTATTGTAAACATGAGGACTTGATATTTGTAAAAGTACATTTTCAAATATCATAAAATCAGTTATTGTGATTACTAATTCTACCGTGACATTAGCAAAATTATTGCAATAAAAGAAATATTTTTCAATAATTATCAATAAAACTGTATTAAAGAAGCACATTTTTGTCCTAAAAAATTAGAATGGAACATTGTAAACATATAAAATAAGAATTGACAACAGCATAAAAGACAAAGAAAAAAGACTTCACTTTAGAATTTATGAAAAGAAATTTTTTCCAAATTTCTAAAAACAAAAAACAAAACCAAAACATCAGTCTAAGAAAAGAGAAATCTTCTAAAAGCTATTCATTTTGGAATAAAACTTTTGATTTTATAACAAAAATTATCTATATTTGACTTCATTAAAAATGATCTGATATATTGTTGAGAGAGAGAGAGGGTGGATCATAGGCTATTGAAACATAAATGCGTGTCTATGTGTGTCTCATAATGAAAACGTAATGAGTGACAGAAAATACAGAAGATTTATAAAGCTGAATCCTATTCTGATAAATCATTGTACCATTCATAAAAAGAATGAAGTAAGAAAATGTTGATCTTAAAATTATTTATTTCCAATATGTAATCTGTAGATTTTTACCCTTTGACTTCAAATTTGCTGAGCCAAAGTCACAAAGAAGAGTATTGTGAATTTTCATGCCCAAAATGGCATAAAAATCCTTCTGATGAACTTACAAAAAAGGAGGCTCATTTATTTGTATAGAAAAATGATTACTCTATGGTTGCATCACTTAGACTCAAACAGGGCCAGATGGGTACTACACAAGAATGCTACATGCTGTTTTGAACAAATCTTGGAAGCAGCACCCTACAAAACAGCAGCTTTACAGCCACTTATCTCCAATCTCACAAATCAAGCAGCTGGAGAAGTAAGAACAAACTCATAAGTGACATTCTTCTATGGACTCCCACACATGGACATACCAGTGTTGGTTGACCAGCAGAAACTTACATTCATTGGCTCAGTGCAGACAGTGAATGCCATCGAGAAGACTTAACAAGAGTGATAGATGATAGGACAAGAGAGAGAGTGTCAAGGGAATCAATGCAGTCAGCTTGTCTTGATGATGATTCATTTTGCAGGTGTTTAAAACTATTTTCAAATTTAGAAGTAATTGTTTTTTTTTATTACACCCTGATCCTTTGAAAAGGTGGTAATACATATGCAAATGTTCCTCTCATTTTTTAAAGACATGATGTTTGTTAGTGTTTACTGCATAGAAGATTTGTTGATAAAAAACAAAATTGCTTTATGTTGATTTTGTCTTTTTGCCTTTTTATTTAAAAACTTAATAGCAAATTGGGTCAGAAAGTTCTGAAGAGATAAACTCTCCTTTTATATCTTGAATGTCTCAAATAAGAGAAGTTAATATGTCAGCTTCAAAAGCCATCAGTGGCGTTGGTAGATAGATTAAGTGGAGATCTTCTTTGCTTCATTGGTTCATACAAGCACAAATTTGTTCAGAGTATCTGAAACTGTTTTTGGCTTGCTTAGAAATTCCCATGGCTTTTTCTAACCACATCTGTTTCGGTAGACAATAATTTGTTTGATAACTTAATGCCAAGATGGCAAAATGCATTTGTGGATTATATTGACCACAGAGAATGGTTTTCATTTTCTCTAACTATATATATGTGTGTGTGTGTGGAGTGCATAGGGGGTATTGGAGTACATATATATATATATATATATATATATATATATACCTACATTTATCAAGTTATAAGAATAGAAGCTATTAGTGTTTAGTCTGAAACAGTCTTTTCTTTTAAGCTCTTGTCTTCCCTAGATATAGACTCTGGCATGAACAGGAGTCCTGAGGTTAAAACAGGTCAGTGACATTGAGATGACAGTTTTCATTCCAGGTCAGGAATCTGGGCTCTTTTGTGGAAATAAAAATGTATCATCATAAAGATATCCATGCAGTTATTTGCTCCTATTACCAAACACACACTTAGCAGTTAGTTTTACTGCATGCTTCAAAAAGAAAAGTTTTTAGTCCAAGTAGAAACAAAAAGGATCAATTCAAAAATCTACTAAATCTCAAATCAATTTCCGGTATTGATATTTGCTCCATCTAAAAGTATATGGACATGATGTCTCAATCTAAAACTGACATTCTTGGCAAAGATATTTATGTACATATGTTAATTTAACAAATAAATTCATATCAACTCAAATTAATAAAACTAATTTTATGAGGATTTTCATTTCATCAAATAGATTTTCCTGAATTTATATAAGATTTTTCATTTTTGTTTGACATATCTCAGATGTTATATTCTATTGATGTAGTAATTAAACAGTGGGATTTCAAAATAAAACTTTTTGGACAACACTTAAATTCACATATTTTATAAGCTTGTCAAAAGAAAAAAAGATGAGGATAGAAATAGGACTCCTGATTAATTACAATAATATTTATTGGATTGACTTCTAGTCAAGTCACACGGAAAACTCTGGTTTTAGTCAGATCACTAAAGTTAAACAGTTATAAGCTTGGTCAGTACTTAGATGGGTGACTGCTTTGGTTGGTTGTTTCGTTTTATGGCATATCAACCTTTTAAGGTCATTTAATTCTGAATTAAATTTAAAACAATTTAGTATAGGTATAGTTTTTGTTTATAAACAGTTAATTCTCAAAACAGTTCTATTTAGCATATGTACGCAGTTTAAATATCAAAGTAGTTCTATTTTAAACAATTCAGTTTAGTATAAGTACGCAGTTTAGTTCTATTTGACCCATATATAGGATGCTATCATGTTATACCACTCTTAGCCAGAGTGGACTTGGGAGCAATGGTAATAATGGGGTACTCCACATTCCCCAAAGCTCCAGAATAACTGGAACCTCACCATCAGATTGTTTAGTGTCATATCCAAGACACTCATTGTGGAAGGGGGGGATCATATCCCTCTGCAAAGATTTAGTCTGTGTATTCTACAGCCCCAGTCAACTGGGCAAGAATACTTTGGAACCTGATTTTAAATATATTACATATCAATTCAGAGCAATAATAAATCTTGTTGTCACATAACAAATTCTTGTTCATTTCATCAGATGCCATTATTCCTATTCTTATTCAGATCTTAGATTTTAAAGATTTTTGGTGGTGTTTCCAGTGCTCCTATGATTATGGGCATGATTGTCATTGGTATATTCAACAATTTTCATTCCCCTTTCTGGTAAAATCTTTATATCTATGTACATTTTGGTCTTTTTGGATGGAGAGGGGGAGTGACTCACTGTTTAACAATTCAGGCTACTAAATCATTGTTTATGTGCTCAATTCTCATTGAGGGTCCCATACTTATAACTATTTGACATAACTAAGCTTAGTAAGCAGGTGCACTCCATGTCATATAATTGTTAGTGAGCTAAACTTGCAGGCAATTCTTAGTGAATTCAATCTTCACTGGGTATATATCTTAAAATAGGTGATAAATAATTTAATAACTTGGAAGGAGTTTACTTAACACATAGATAGATATTTTGATGGGGTGATGATGTACTTCATTCATTGAACTTTATTTTCATGAATAAAGAAAATTTTCAGTCAATGAGAATATATAGAATTGAAATATTAGATTCATAGCTTGAATCTAATATTTGTCTCTCTCTTTCAATTACACACACACACACACACACACACACACACACACACATATATATATATATATATTATAAAAATAAGTAAGGTTGAATAAGTTTTCATGAGTCCAAGTTTCACAGATGAGGAAAACAAGTAATCCTCATTTTCATATCAGTCAAATTCTGAGTTATTTGCTTTATATTTTTTAAAATCAGTAACATATTATAATATTGCCTTGTATTTTCGTAAAGATTTTAGGATTTAGAAGCACTTTTATTGTTAAATTTTTATCATATATACGAGGATCATTAAATAAGTTTTCAGACTTTTTTCGTATGGCCACTTTTATCAATAGTACACACATGAAACTCTAGTCCCCCTTCAAAGTAATCTCCTCCGGCTGCAATGCACTTGTTGTACTGTTCCAACAACTCCTGGAAGGCCTCATGTCTGAAGCATTCCATATGTTTCTGTGGCATTTTTTCCTAGTTTAAAACAGAATTTTATTGTATATCGTTCTTCTAAAGTGTCCCCATGTCCAGATTGCATTTTTGAAATTCACCAGCTGTGACAATCAGGCTTTAGTAGGGTGTATTCCAATTGCTGCTGTAGCTGTTTATTTGAACCTGAAGTCATAAAAATTGGTCAGTCATCTCATAACATGTATAGCAATAACATACTGAATTTTCAAGAGTCTACGACAATTTTACATGCCTGTACAAAAAAAGGTATTGGAAACCTATTGAATGCACCATGTAGATAGATAGATTTAACTCAAGGTAGATATGTACATTTATAGAGTTATATATTAACATAAAAAGAGGAGGAAGGGTGTCACTTTTTCCAGGAAAATATTGATGATATGAGTATAAATATTGTTGGTTGGGGCAGAGTTAAGATTTTATCTCCAGTTATTTGTACATTTGTAAATTAATCACTATTAACACTTATAAACATAGTTACATTTGACCTAGTTATTTATAACGTTATTATATAAAATTATTTATCTGAGAAAAGAACATGATATTTGTAAATAATTATTTTTGGGTTAATACTTCTCTTGAGGAAAAGACTTTCCTCAAAAGATATGTGTTACACTTTAGACCTTACAAGTAGATAAATGGAAGAAAATGATGTTTTTCTTATAGTAAAACAGATTTTTGGAATTAAGTTACATAAAATTGTGGATTTTCTCATGAAAATATGGACTTGTTCGGTTTGAGAGAATGATTAATATTAAAATAAGTTGTAAGAGAAGAAGGGGTGTGTTATTGATCAATTTGATTTTGGTTTCATCTGTTTTTACTAAATTAATCATATATATATATATTAGGTACTATTCAAATTTTTTTGAATTTATGCTGTGAAATGGTTTCTTGATAAAAAAAATGTGCTTCCTAATTTCTTGGTTGATGGAATGGTTTCAAAAGATTCAAGAAATTCCAAGTAAGCCACAAGAAATTGTTGGTAAATTGATCTCTTAAAATTTCCAAACATTTTTGGAATAGCCTCGTGCACATAGATAGATAGATAGATAGATAGATAGATAGATAGATAGATAGATAGATAGATAGAAAAGTAAATATAAATAAAGTTTCTTCTTTAAAAAGAATATGAAAAATTTTGAATTTTTTTTGCATGGAAAATATTAATATAATTTCATCAAAAATCTGATTTGAATTAACAAATGATTTTAAACTTTTACAGGTATTAATGAATATAAACAGAACAAGAATGAAAATAAATTTCTTTTGACAATTTTCATCTTCCCATGATCAATTGTTGAACTTTAAGAAATTCAGTTCAGTGTACTATACAGACCAGGATACTATTTCTTTCTCAAGTGAAGGAAGTGAAAATTGATTGAAATTTCTTCAACAACAATTTAGTTTCTTGGTTTAATAACATATCAACCTTTAGGTGTTATTTAATGCTCAAGCCATCCTTTTAGAACAACAGTAGTATTACTATTCAACCCATAGCTGGATGAATATGGGGAAGGGTCATACCATTCTCAAAAGTATTAGTCTGAAAGTGAATGCCACAGTGTGATCAGAATTTGAACTCACTTTAATGTTACAATCCAGCATGTTGAACATTATATTTCAGGAACTCCTTCCAACAACAACAACAACAACAAGACTAAATATTTTTTATTGGGATTTGTGGTCACTTCCAGTCTTCTTTTTTCTTTCAATCGTTCACGAATTCAATTCATCTTTTTTCTAAATCAATAACTGATCTTTTAGGAAAATATTCAATTTCTTTTTTAAGTATTGAATTGATTTTAAGAGTGAATAACTTGATTAGGTTTTCAGGTTTTTATAATTCATATAATTTGAACAAGATTTTCATGCGATCTGTCAATAATAAATATTTGTTATTAATTGATATGAGGTGCATATGCATATGTATGAGCATGCTGCAGTTATATTAAAGAAGAAAAAATATACATGTGGTGCATTCAATTAGTTTCCAGACTTTCTTTGTACAGGTTTATAATTGTTGTTGACTCTTGAAAATTCACTATGTTATTGTTATACATCTTATGAGATGACTGACCAATTTTTATGACTTCAGGTTCAAATGAACAGCTACAGCAGCAATTGGAATACACCCTACTAAAGCCTGATTGTCACAGCTGCTGAATTTAAAAAATCTGGACGTAAGGACACTTTAGAAGAATGATATGCAATAAAATTCTGTTTTAAACTTGGAAAAAAATGCCACAGAAACGTATGGAATGCTTCAGACTGCTTTTCGACCATCTTGCATAAATCAAGCATCAGTTTTTGAGTGGCATAAGAGATTCAAGGAGGCAGGGAGTCTGTGAGGGATGATGAGAGGTGTGGGAGGAGTAAGGAAGTCAATACACCACAGTTGATTGGCCAAAGGGTTAGGGTGAGGGTTACTATGTTGAGGTTTTAAAGGAGTTCAGGAAGAGATGTGGTATTTTGACCTTCGACCCGGCCAAAAATGCCATTCCAAGGTGATGCACTAGAAGGAAGTGACACATTCTAATGGCAGTTATGAGAGGAAATCGCGTGGGCGGAAATTGGCTGATGAAATGGGACAAGGTAAAAAGATTCCCATGGTACACTTATAGACTGATGCACCGGAAGAGAGTGACCTGTGAACTGCATGACGGTTATTTCCACTTGATGACGATGAAACATGCGATTTCAAAAATCGAGTAGGCGACTGAGTGGGCATTGAACTATTATATAACTCAGTCAAGACAGAAGTCAAGACAGTTGCAGTTAGAGATCGGACAGAGTTATAGACGAGATGTGGTAGGGAAAGCCACATCATTATTTGTATTCAATGGGATCATGTGCAAAAAAAAACTCTTAAGAAACAACTTCACAGGCATGAAATATCCCTAGTTGGGTTGACATGCCATTAAAACGAATCAATCAATCTGATGCTTGAAATAAAGATTCAGCTCAAATTTATAGAAGTAAAAAAGAATACCTTTCTTTCTACCTGGACTGTGTAAGTTCAAAGAATGATAATCCAATTTGAAATAACAACAAAAACAATGAAAAATATTTTGTGACTATTGAAAATAAAAAAACAAATCTACTTTCATCTCCGTGTTTCCCAATATTCTTTGATTTTTATTTTGAATTTTACTTTTTGTATCTTTTCAGCAAAAAGTTCAACCTTTCTTAAGATGAAGTGACAGAAAGTCTTCACCATTCTCTTTAGTATTGACGGCTGATGAGGGTATTGCACAATGCTTTCTTTCACACATGTTGTATGATAAAAAAAAGGTTAACTGCATTCTAATCTGCACACTCTCCAACTCTGCCCAAGATCTAATCTCATTTCAACAGATTTTATTTGACCTGATTTTCAAAAACAGATTCTGATTTGTTCTTATTTGGTCAGATGACCAAATTTTGTTGTCATTCTCTCTTTCAAGATACAATTGAATCCTTTGAATATATTCAGAAAAGTTGAGAATCTTTTCTAAAAATTAAATTATTTGCCATTTAACAATAACTTTAATGTATGGATTTAACCAGATCAATTAATTAAAATGCAAAGTTTTCACAGAATTAAAACCCAAACTGATATTGAATTTATTTTCCTAGATTCATTATGTGAAAAAAAAAAAAAAAAAAAAGCAAAAACTGTTTGGTTTACTGATTCAAATTAGATAATTCTGCTTAAAATTTTCTGGTTTTCTATTTGTTCTAATTTTGAACGTGTACAGAAAATGGACAATATAGAAATTTGAATTCTGGCAGAGGCTGATTATGTCCACTTTGTAATAATACTTTTGGGAAAGGCATGAATCGATTTTTCCCTGTGCTCTGTCCCATTGCTTGAATGAAATGTTTTATCACTGGCATGCCCTGATAATTAACAAACAAGTGAACACATGGGGAAACCACTGTCCTATAACTACCTTACCTGTCAGGTGATGGCAAGAAATTACTCTTACACCCACTTTCAAACTTGACAGGGACCATTCTCTCTAATTAGTTTTCGACTAATGAACTCGTCTTTATTTTCAAATGAAAAATAGAATCTCTAGCAATTAATGTTCTTTTTATTTCAGAAAATTTTATATATTTTTTGAATGTTTTAGCAAATAAATTCAATTTCTGAAAGTTTCTAAGAACAGAACCCCCCCCCACCAAATCAGTCAAAATATTTTTGCTTCTCATTAATCTCATTATTTTTCTCATTGTATTCATATATCTGTTTGTGTCTTTATATGCAGACATTCTTGTGTGTCTTTATATGCAGACATTCTTGTGTGTCTTTATATGCATGCATTTATGTGTGTTAATATGCAAGCATCTTTGTGTATCTTTATAAGCAGGAATTCTTGTGTGTCTTTATATGAATGCATCTTTGTGTGTCTTTATATGCAGGCATCTTTGTGTGTCTTTATATGCAGGCATCTTTGTGTGTCTTTATATGCTGGCATCTTTGTGTGTCTTTATATGCTGGCATCTTTATCATTCTATCCTTTGCAAAAAATTACTCTATCTTCAATGATATTCCTTTTTTAGGACATAAAACACTGCTGCTGCTGACAATTCCAGTTGGTCAATCTTTGAAATAAATCAAGTTCTAATCATGAACATGAATCTGCACAAGTTTGAATGAACAAAATATTTCACTCTACAAACTTATCAAATTGATTTAAGTTCACCATTTGTAAGGATTAGAAAAGTATAAAGTTCCATTAAAGTCAATCAACAATAACATTACTTTGTGATTAGTCAAAAGTGTTACATGAGAGAAGATAATTGTTCATTTAGCTTTCTTCTCTCCATTGCTGGCAAAAAAGAGAAGGAAGTAACAAGTAATTGATTGATTTTAATGGCATGTTAAACTGTCTAGGGTTATTCTATGCCTAGAAGTTAGGGACTCACATTTAATGTATGTTTGTAGAGATTAATAAAAAAAAATAAAAAAAGTAAAATAGCGCTTCTGTCAAATACACCTACCCAAGCTGAATCCCTGCTGCATAGACTGGAGCAGGCAGCAGGTGGTATTGGCCTCCACGTGAATGCAGAAAAAATGGAGTACATGTGTTTTAATCAAAAAGGAAACATCTCCACACTAAATGGTGGTTCTCTGAAACTAGTGGACAAGTTCATGTACCTTGGAAGCAAAGTCTCATCAAATGAAAATGACATCAATATGCAACTAGCAAAGGTATGGACTGTTATCGATAAATTATTGATCATATGGAAGTTTTAATATCCTAACTAACAAAAGGGAAATAACCTCTGATGCCACAGGGGTTACGGCCCCTACTACATCCGGGCGATTTTGGTCAATAAAGGAAAGTACCAGGCATAGCGGCAGATGTTCATTCTTCCTCTGTCTTTAATCATCATTCATCTTATCGATTCATCTTGGTAATAGTCCATACCTGGCAAGTATCCATTACCTCAGATATAAAGACTTTACATTTTTGCGAAATCAACACCAAGGTGGAAAGAAATGCTTCCTTCCCTGATTGATTAATTTTAATGTCAGGTCAACTCGTTTGGGGTTATTTTATCCCTTGATATTATGGAATTGCGTATATTATGCATTTATAATTACATATTTTGCAGTTTCTTAAGTTTTTTGCACGGTTATATGATATCAAGTATTCCTATCAAATACAAATAATTTACATGCGGTTGTATGGTTTCAAATACTAATAATCTAAACACTATCATGTTATTTCAAGTAATTATTTCTATTTAATAATAATTGTTGCCGACAGTTATATGATATCAAGTATTCCTATCTAATACAAATCATTTGCACACAATGGTGTTGGTTTAGTTTGGTTTGGTTTTATGGCACATCTACTGTAAAGTCTTTATATCTGGAGTAATGGATACTTGCTAGGTATGGACTATTACCAAGATGAATCGATAAGATGGATGATGATTAAAGACAGAGGGAGAACGAACATCTGCCGCTATGCCTGGTATATTCCTTTATTGACCAAAATCCCCCGGATGTAGTAGGGGCCGTAAGCCCTGTGGCATCAGAGGTTATTTCCCTTTTGTTAGTTAAGATATTACAGAAGTCACACTGATCCAATAAATAAAACGCAATTTTTTCCCAGCAGTGGTCATGTCAATTCTCACTATATGGATGCACCACATGGACACTAAGTGTACAGAGAAAAGGCTAGATGAGAATTGCACAAGAATACTAAAAGCTATATTAAACTAATCCTGGAAGCAACATCCCACAAAATAGCAGCTGTACTGCCACCTACCTCCAATCTCTAAAACCATACAAATAGGACGAACAAGACAAGTGGGATACTGCTGCAGAAGTAAGGATGAACTCATAAGCACTGTTCTCCAATGGACCCCTTCACACAGATGTGCAGGTGTTGGTTAACAAGCGAGAACTTCTCTACAACAGCTCAGTACGGACACAAGAAGACCTGCTGGAAGTGATGGGTGATAGAGATAAACAACAAGAGAGAGTCTGGGAAATCCATGCAAGAAGCATGATATCATGATGATGATGATGGGGAAATTCCAAAAGTGTAGCAGTTCCCAGAAGCCTCTGACAGGAAGCAAAATCCACACACGCTTGAAAAACAGACTTACTGGCACCAAAGAGAAATCTGTTCTTACTTTAGCTTTCACCATAGTACTGAAAGAACCCTCTTTTACTCAGCTGCTAGCAGGTAGTACCCATGTTCCCCCAGTCTTAGACTTGGAGGCAGTTTGCGTCTCCTGTAGCAGTGGCCTTGATTGAAAAACATCCACCAGATATAATCACCAACTTTAAATAACAAATATATTTCAATGCCTTGTCTGGAAAATAGGACATATTTCTTCTGGTTCAGGAAAACTTTCCACACCACAGAATAGTCATTAAAACCCTAAAATAAAGTTGGAACTTAAACGGTATCTTTGTCACTTTTCTTCCTTCCTTAAAATCTCTTGCAGCCTTCCACAGACAAAGAAGCCAACAAGTTAAATGGAGTAAGAAGAAGAAGAAGAACAAATGGAGTCAGATTCTTAAAAGCAAAATCAATGACTGATGACCAACAACAACCAATGAAACAAAAATAAATAACCCTAACAAACCTTCTAATTTCTCATATGTTCATATTTACGGCAATACAAAGTACAAGTGGTTTTCAATTGTTGTACAAAAAGCAATGAAAATCATATGAAGTTTATATGCAAATTATAAATGAGCTGTGGTTGATACATTTGGAAAAAGAGGGGTTTTACCATTACGATAAAAATTCATCAAAGTTTGTGGCCCCCAAATATTGCTTGCCTGTGCTTGGAAAATGTTTATTAGCCATTGAAGATGTAAAAAAAATGTTGTTGATAAAACTTAAAGAACAGATTTTTAAAGGGTATTAAAAGCAAAATATTCAGGTATGAAATGTTCTGTTGGCTTTGTCATAAAAGATGATGCCTTGTTGTGAATAAAATTATACTGACATTTAAATTCTGACTGACTAACAAAGTTCAGTATTCTAAATTTATTGTGTTTTAGAGACTCCAGAATCAGTTATTTTTGAAATCTTGTTTTTTTGTTTTTTTTTATTGGTTGAAATATATTGTTTAGCTTATGATAAAAGTTTGGTAGAGTTTGAATAATTTGTTGATTCATCATGCTAATAAATAATGCCATAGAAAGTAAAACACTATGTGTGTATAAGATATACATGTATGAATATAAGAAAATCTACGTTTAGGATTATGAATACTTTTTATACGCTCTTGTATATATATATATATATATATATGTACACACACACAGCTTGCTGTCTTAATTTGATGAATAGAAAAACTATTACTTGGTATATTTTTACTTATTGTCTATGATTATTTCTGTTTGTACAAATTAAATCTGGTGCCTGGATTGTTTCAGAAAATAAATAATCTTTCATTAGACAGAAATAAATCTGTTTTTGATTTGTAAATTTTAAAGGAAAAGGATCTCTTCATCTAAAATGTTTATAGCTGTGATCAAAATTATCTCTTTGTTTAAAATTTGCCTCAATTTAAAAGAGACTATTCTTATCAGATTATTGTAAATGAATAAAATTTCAAATCAAAATCTTATTTGCAACCAATTACGATCACCATCAATCTCAGTATTTTTGATTATGACTGCTGTACAAAGTGAGATGAAAAAGAGGTGAGAAGACTCAAGCAAAAAATTCTGAATTTCAACAAATCATGAGGAACAGTTCATATATGATTTTTAATTACTTCAAAACTTACTAGAAACACAATCTTATTAATTATAATTTAAAATAATCAACTTAAATTTTTGCTAGTCATTATTTAAAGATTAAAAATTTACCACTTTAGACATTTTGGTGATTTTTTAATTTTTTCTCCAAAAATAAAGAAATTGTTAGATCTTATTATTTGAATATGAAATTATGTTTGTCAAAAGAGTTAAAATGAATTCCAATATAAATTTGAAATAATTTATGAAATTTATATTGTAATGAATGATGTACTCCTATGGACCCCCACACATGGCTGTGCAAATGAATGATGTACTCTTATGGACCCCTACACATGGCCATGCAAAAGCAGGACGACCAGCACGAACATACATTCAGCAACTATGTGAGGATACGGGATGTTGTCCTGAAGACCTGCCTGAAGCGATGAACGATAGGGAAAAGTGGCGAGAGAGGGTCAGGGATATCCGTGCTACCAGCACGACATGATGATAATGATGATTTGTAATGAATTAAATGTTTTGTAGAAAATTATCCAACCTAAATTAACAAACAATAAACAAAGATTATGTCTTTAATTAAAATTCATTCACAACAGCAACAACAATAATGATTCCACTTAATTTGGAGTTGTTGTTCAGCATGTCGTCCTTAAACATAAATCACAAATCAAAGATTTGAAAAATAAAGAGTTATAAATTCTAATTGGATTGTTTTTAAACTTTGATAATATTTAAAAGTTGAATCAGAGCAAACGATAATATTTTTTTAAAAATTCAGCTTTATCATTTAGAGGTGAAAAGAAGTCAAGACAAAACTTTCTCTTGAAAACAGTCAGAATTGAGGCAGGTGTTTTGTGGCTTTCAAAAAATGACTTCATGTTGGAAAGCTTTTGGCTATTTTCTGCATTTTATGCTTGCAAGTTCCTGATTTTCCTCTTCAAGATCTTCAATGTAACTTTATCCAAATTTGCCTTTTAAAACAGATTCTTATTTGCCAGCAGCTAGTTTTTCAGATTCTGACAAAATAATGGAGTCTGACATTGACAAAAGAGTTTGCAACTGGAAGGCCACTGGGAAAACAAGACTTAATTAAAGCCACAAGTGAAAGCAAAAACAGAAAAGAAAAGTAAGAAAGATTCATTCTTTTCATAAATGGTGGCTGTCACACAAAAGAAAATATTCACCCAAATCAAAGGTCACAAAATTAGGATTCATGATTTTGTATTTAGATAAGTAAAAACCTTAAACAGGAAAAACTAAAAAGAAAAAAAGATTTATAAAATGGAATATAAACAAAGAAAAATTCAAATTTTGGTACTTTCAAAATGTTTTTATTTTGTACTCGCGAGAAAAAGGACAATATAGTTTGTAACTGAACCATTAGATCCTTAAAACAAGTTGGTATTTCATGAGCCACTCAGATAAAAAAAGAAACATCACTCCTTTGCAGGAAAAAAAGAAACAATGTTTCCTTTTGGGGTCTTGATTTAAAGAAGGAAATAATATTTCCTCTTTAGAGTCACTCCAACCTCAATTGTGTCTTTTGATTAACAAGTAATTTAAAATTCAAAGAAGACTGAGAAAGATTTGTATCTGTGTGGGTGTGTGTGTGTTTTGAAAGATTTATTGTTGGAAAAAAAATTTTGCCGAAGTTCACATCAATGGAGCACTCAACAGATGCTATTAAAATGGTTTTTGAGATTTACAATGTGTTCTCAGAATTTTTTATGAACTGTTGGAATTTCTCGAGAAGAAAATCAAGAAAGACTAAATGGAACTTCAAATCTGTCCATCTAAGTTTCCTGATTCCTGAAACTTTCCTCCTGGCTCGGTTCTTTACTTTTGGTCTTAATGTTTATTTTCTATAAAAGGGACAAAATAAAAGAAACAATCATACAACCTTTTTTGGTTGGGTAATTTATCATGTTGTAATGGTTAACAAGCTAGTCTGTTAGATTATTACAACAGAATAATGAGTTCCATCCTCACTGTGTGTTCCATAAATCTGTATTCACTGTGTGCAAAAAACTAAATTATACTTATAAAATAACTACAGAAAAACATTTCGGTCATGGTAGAACTGACTTGGGATGGGACGACAATTATCTAAAACTATTTTTTACTGACATTTTGAAACAAATCAAAGTAAATCTTTCATTAAATGTTTGATGAAGTGTTTTACAAGGGTCATTTTAAACCATTATTTGGTCATCCATTTACCGTATTTGTGTGTATGGATATGATATAGTATTTTCTTACTTACTAATTATAATTAAGGTATGAACTAACAACATTTTGGAGAGTTTATGTTCATTAACACATGATATATAATATATAAATGATAACAAAAAATTAGTCTCCTATCAATAATATCAGTGCAATTCAATGTATAATATGGATATTTTTTGTTTGGTATGTATATTAGAGTGAAAGTTTACATGCTTTCTGAACTAGTATCTATCACACTGCATTTAGAATCCTGACCTGTTCAGTTCAAAAAGTTTGTGTCTTATTACTTGAATATATATAAGCAGTGAATTAGATACACTTAGGATATGAATTGTATATGTCAATGATAAATAAGTGTCAATTGATTTCTATACATTCTACATTTGACTTCCACATAAAAATTTACTGGTCATAAGGCAACTGCCAAAGAACAATGGTTTTCAAGCAAGTCTAGCCAAACATAACTCATTTGACAACTGCTAAAAAAATAGCTATCAAGCTAATCTTGCAGAACATAGCTCATTGGGTATCTGCTATTGGAACTTTTAACAACACCTATGTATGGGTCGTAAGAAAGAATAAACAAAGTGTTAAGATGTTTAAATAC
Organism: Sepioteuthis lessoniana; assembly: GCA_963585895.1. Taxonomy (NCBI): domain Eukaryota; kingdom Metazoa; phylum Mollusca; class Cephalopoda; order Myopsida; family Loliginidae; genus Sepioteuthis; species Sepioteuthis lessoniana. The sequence continues at coordinate 108,412,553 of OY757919.1, forward strand.
GTTTATATAAGAAGTGCAAAAGAGTTGCTAAAGCATATTCCTTTAGTGACCAATAGTCTTTAAAAGAACAAAGTTAAAATCATAATCCACTTATCTTGGTTGGAGAATGTCCTGTTGTGTCTCTGTATATTTTCTAGTTGTGTTTAAGACTATTTTAAAAGGGATGTGGAAATTTGGTTTTGTACGGCTCAAATTATTTTCGAGTTCTGTTTGTAGAGTTGGGTGGTCTGCTAACACACTCTGTTTCCAGGTTGTCTTTTTTCATGTCTCGCCTCATGGAGACTCAATGTGCTTCCGCTAGCCAAAAGTCACTTCTCCCTCCACTCTCGGCCTCTCCACATCCGGATACACAGCTGTCTAGAGGATAACTTGTAATTTTCTTATACTGCCAAAGAACAATGGTTATCAAGCTAGTCTGGCAGAACATATCTGATTAAGTACTTCCAGAAGAACAATGGTTATAAAGCTAATTTGGCTGGATATAGCTCATTGGCACCTGCCAAAGAACAATGATTATCAAGTTAGTTTGACAAACATTGCTCATTAGACATTTGCTGAAAACAAGATTGATCAAGCTAGTCTGAAAGAACATAGATCATTGGTCACCTGTCAAAAAACAATTGTTATCAAACTAGTCTGGTAGAACATCACTCATTAGGCAACTGCTAAAGAACAATGGCTATCAAGCTAGTCTGGCAGAACATAGCTCTTTTTGCGACTGCAGAAGAACATTGGTTATCAAGCTAGTCTAATAGAACATAGCTCAATTGAACATTGGCCGATGAACTATGTTTATCAAACTGGTCTGTTAGAACATAGCTCATTGGGTACCTGCCAAAGAACAATAGTTATAAAGCTAGTCTGTCAGAACATAGCTTATTAGACACCTGCCAGAGAATATTGGTTTTCAAAGTAGTTTGGCAGAATATAGCTCAACAGGCAATTACTGAAGAACAATGGTTATTAAGCTAGTTTGGCAGAACATAGTTCACAGGTCACCTTCCAAAAAAAGATGGTTATCAAGCTAGTCTGGTAGAACGTGGCTCATCAGGCAATTGCTGATTAACAATGGTTATTAAGCTAGTCTGGCAGAACATAGCTCATTATGCATCTGCCAAAGAATGAATGTTATCAAGCTAGTCTGGTAGAACATAGTTCATTTGGTATTTAATCCATTATTTGAAGATCATTCCATAAGTTAGAGAAATATGTTTAAAAAGAGCAAAAAAATTTTTTTCCAGAAAAATATTTTCATCAATATAAATTCTGTATTTACAAATGGACCAGGTATAGATCTATAGAAAAAGTTATTTTAATCTTGTAAAAATATTTGTTTTTAGGCTATTCAAAATGTCAACGAATAAAACAATGTGCTCCAGGTTTGAACAGAGGTCTGTCATCAAATTTTTACGGAAGAATGAATCCATATGGAAAAGTATGTTTTAGTCAAAAAATATTTATAAATAGGCTCAACAGAGGTTTTCCACTATGAACCTGAGTTGAAAAATATAGTCATAGAGCGGAAACACATTAACTCTCCAGTAAAAAAAGGTTCTGGATACAGTTGTTAGTAAAGGTTATCTTTTGGGACATGAAAGGACCCATCATTATTGATTTCTTTGAAAAAGATACAACAGTAATTAGTGCTTTCTATTGCCAACTCCTTAAACAAAATTCACCTTATTTATAAAATGACCCTAATATTTGTAATTCTAAGTTCAATTTGGCTTTAAACCACAGTAAAGAATCAACTTACAAGTAATGACTTGCAGGACTAAACATGACCTGAGTAAAGATACATGCCACTTAGTCTCTTTGATTTCTTCTTTCCAGAATATACAGATTATATCTAGTACAAGTATAGAGGCATTTATTTAATCTCTCAGTTTGGGTATGTTACAGGTACAAACTGGAAGATGAAGATTGTGTTTCACCAATCTTCCAAGTAGGAAACAGATTTCTATCTTGAAAATCAGCGTTTAAGAATTCTGGCTTTTATTTGTGCTTGAATCCTAGCTACTGATGCTGATAAAAATACAAAAAATACCCCAGCCACAAAGCAGATCCATATCCATATATATATATATATATATATATATATATATATATATATATATAAACACTTGACAGCTATGTAAAATTTCCTTACCGTATCTTATTTAACTATCTTGGTCCTAATTAAAGCAAAAGGAATATCTAGGATGACAACAGCTGAGACGATTAACAGACGTATTTTAGGAGTAAATGTAAAACATGTATGAGATAGCCATTAGTTATACAACTTTAATCTGTTTGGAAAATCACACCCGCTACTAAAAACCCCCTACAAGAGTGCAAAATTGAGAGGGTTGACCTGTAGATTAATTCCACTCCTGTTTTTGAATCGTTCTAACACCAAACATTTTGACCCCCTCTGCCCACACCTGTGAATGAAATAATTTGTAATTTTATTTCCATTTTTAGTCTTGTTTTTTATTTTATTTTTATTTTTACTTTTTATTTTTATCCTTTTATTTTATCTTCTGAATACAAACTGTAATTCTACAACTTCGAGAGAAACATGTAAATAGTCATCTGACGAGATGGAGAGTATAGTAATATTCTCCATTGAAATAAATTTATTATGACAACCTAACTGAATTTGAGTCTCCATCAAATTATACTATATATATATATATATATATATATATATATATGTTCTATAAAATTGAAAGAAAAAAGTCAATTTAGTGGTTTCATTATAAATTTATTTCAGATCTCTGGTGATTCTGTTCAGATGGAAACAGGATTACTGTTGTGTATTTGAATATAATTTAGTCAGGTTTACTTTACTTCTGGTGATAAGAGAATATAAAAAACATTTTAATCCTTTCAATTTTTTAGTTAAAAAAAGATTCTACCAGTGGAAATATGATTATTTATTCTCAAATATAAGGTTTATATATTCTCCTTTAAAAAGAAAATAGTTACCTCTAATTTAAATATTACTTAATTTAAAAAAAACAATGTGAATACTGAAAAAATTACTAGTAGCTTGAGACTTGATTAAGATGATGAATAAAGCATGAATCCCTAATTTCATGAAGATTATTGTGTATTATAAAGATTAAATAATATAATCCATGTAATCTAAAAAATAATAAGTCAATGCTAATAGTAATTTACTAAAAGTCTATTTCTAATTATGAAACATACTGTAAAAAATTCCTTGTGAGGAAGAATTTGCATCTTGATTGTTAAGTTAACCATAATAAGTAAATGTATTTTGTAATAGATATTGTATTGATATAGATAAAGTTGGTGACTGTAATCAAAGGCAACCCGAAGGCCCTCTTTTCATTAGCTACTACACTGAGGTGTAGGGGAGGGTGCTACTCCTTTTCCTGAATTGCTGCACTTTACCCATTGATCCATACCTTAAAATGTTGAGAGTTAAGCAAGGCAGCATTAAGTACCATTTTTTGAGTCTTTGGTATGACTTGACTTGAGATTGAACCCCAGTCTCCCAGGCCATTGGCAAACACTCTACTCACTAGGCCAATATCTGTCAAATCTGTCCTGTCAATGGATTTAGATTCGAGGTGTCTTCAATAAGTTTCCAGACTTTTTTCGTATCGGCACTTTTATTGATAGTACACACATGAAACTCTAGTCCCCTTCAAAGTAATCTCCTCCAGCTGCAGTCCACTTGTTGCACCATTCCAACAACTTCTAGAAGGCCCCATGGAAGTCCTCTTGTGTGAGCATGTCAATGACCTTCGTCACAGCCTCTTTCATCTCCTCAATTATCTCATAATGACAGCCTCTAAGTTTTTCCTTGAGCTTAGGGAATAAGCAAAAGTCACAGGGAGCAAGGTCTGGACAATAGGGAGGGTGAGGAACTGTCTTGATGGCCACCTTGGTCAAATAGTCAGTGACAAGGATGGAGTTGTTGACTGGTGCATTGTCCTGGTGGAAATGCCACTGATCCGATTTGAAGAGTGCTGGCCTCTTCCGATGGAATCTCTTCCTGAACTCCCTTGAAACCTCAACATAGTATTCCTTGTTGACTGTCTGTCCAGTGGGAACCCTGTGCATGTAGATCATGCAAGTGCTGTCAAAAAAAGGGATCATCAAAAGTTTGTGGATGGATTTGCTCTGTCTGGCCTTTTTGGGTCTGGGAGAGCCAGCATGCTTTCACTGGGAACTCTGTCTCTTGGTCTCTGGGTCATCACAGGTCACCAGAGCATCAAGAACTGTGGGATCTGAATTGATCAGCTCGTCTTTCTTTCTGATCTTCTATGAGCACCCTTGGGACAAACTTCACGCAAATCTTCCGCATGTTCAGTTCCTCACGAATAATTGTGTGTACAGTTCCCACACTGACATCAAACTGTGCATTTATTGTCTCTATAGACACACGGCAGTCCTTATCCATGAAATTCTTTATTTGGCCAATCAACTGTGGTGTTCTGACTTCCTTACTCCTCCCACACCTCTCATCATCCCTCACAGACTCCCTGCCTTCCTTGAATCTCTTATGCCACTCAAAAACTGATGCTCAATTCATGCAAGATGCTCCAAAAGCAGTCTGAAGCATTCTATACATTTCTGTGGCATTTTTTCCAAGTTTAAAACATAATTTTATTGCATATTGTTCTTCTAAAGTGTCTTCATGTCCAGATTGCATTTCTGAAATTCACCAGCTGTGACAATCAGGCTTTAGTAGGGTGTATTCCAATTCCTGTTGTAGCTGTTCATTTGAAGCTGAAACCATAAAAATTGGTCAGTCATCTCATAAGATGTATAGCAATAATATACTGAATTTTCAAGAGTCTATGACAATTTTAAATGCCTGTACAAAAAAAGGTATTGGAAACTTATTGAAGGCACCTCATATATTGATCTAAGGATAGCATAAACACAGTCATGATTATATAGAGAAACTGACAATCACCAAGTACTGTTGACTGTCTTTGTATCCTAACTTGCATAAGCTCCATCCCAGATATTGATCACTCTTCATTTATAAATATAGCAAACTACATTCCACACTGAGGAGTTGTGATACAACAAAACAGTCTATTTGTGGATGACAATATATATGCTCCCTCCACCCCCACCGGGTTTTTAGTACTCTTGTGAAGGAATTAACAGCTGCCACCTGCGTAATGCAAAGCTCTTCTAACAAATTGAGCACTCTGGTATCCAATAATGCAAAATGTAAACAAACGAAAGATAATACAAAATGCATTTTAATTCTTGAGCTGACATAGGTCACAGAAATAACTGATTAGTAAGATGCTAAGTCTAGCGTAAAGTTAGGCTTAAAGCGTCTTGCATGTCTAACCACACTGAAGGGTTGTGATACAACAAAACTGTCTGTGGATGACAAAATATATATATATATATATATATATATATATTGATAAATCTGTTCTGTCACTGAATAAAGAAACTATTTTATTTCCAAAATGTTTAAATGGATAAAGCAAATAATTATAAGGGAGTAAATTTCTAATATACTCATTTACCCAATTTTGATTTTACCTATAATCATTGTATTCTATCGAATAACAAGTAAAAGGATAGAACACAGGGAGAGCTGAATTCATGCCTTTCTCAGGAATAATCCAGTATTGATATAAGCAATAACTACTAGAATCTAAACCTTGTTCACTGATCCTGTTTTCTGTGAAGTTGGTTGCCATTATACAACCTTGAAATCCTTTAAGAAGATAAAATAAGTAAAATATCAAATATTTTAGCATTGAATTGACAAAAATATTGAATCTCTCACATCAAATGTAAAAATGTAAGCGATAAAAATTGAAAATGTAGAAAATGAAATCAGTCTTACTTTCCTTTATTCATCAGTTTGATATGAAAATAGTTGGTAAGTATACATACATTTATATATATATATATATATATATATATATATATATATATATTTCACTCTTATTTAAGATCGTCTTTGAAGAAGTTTATATCTGACTGTACATTGGCAGCACCAAAAATCCAAACTATTTTACCTAAATATTTATGTATTTTCTTTTTCTTTCCAATCTGATTTTCAAAAGTTGAACAGGAAGATGAATTTTTAAAGATATAGAAATTACTTATTTGACCATTTTTTATTTCATTTGTTATTTCATTTTTTATTCTTTTACTTCTTTCGAGAATTTTACTCTAGAACAGTGAGAGAGAGAGAGAGTATTTATCCACCATGATAACACATTATAGCTATTGATAAATTCAAGAGTTATATCCTTTTTTCTTTTCTTTTTAGTTTTCTCTGAGTGGACTGCAATTTACTTTGCTTATTGTCACAAGTAATAAAACAAAGCATTTCAGTTATCCATTTTTTTCTTATACTCATTACTGAGGGATAATCAGATTCAATGCCTTTTTTCTTAGCAGAGAGAGAGAGAGAGAGAGAGAGAGAGAGAATGGAAAACTGTTTTGTTCTAAGTTACAAATGGTACCAAACATTATTTTTTAATAGAAAAATTAAAGTGTTCAATAAATATCATAAAATATTCTACAAATAGATAATCCCTCAAAATCTTATTCTTCACTAAACATTTCACATTTAATGATTTGTTAAATAAATACTGTAAAGCTTGAGTAAGTCGCTTCACAAATAACAAGCAGTAATTTAATAAAGACTTTTCAGCTTACCAATTGGTTGTTTCGATGTGACAAGAGACTTGTCAAAAGTGACAAATTTTTCAAAGTCTAACAATTGGATCTAAAACTATGTGCAGTTTCAGGTGGTTCTGGAAATAAATATTTTAGTTGTAAAGGCAAAACAAAGTGGAATAATGATAATATGGTCTTAAGGAAAGACGTCGAGGTCATTTCCAGATAAAAAATTAGTGAACTGATCGAATGATATATAGATGCATCAGTTATGATTGCCGCATCAAAATTCTAAGAATCCTAATGCATTTAGCATCAATAAATGATGATTGGTCAGAAGTTTTCTTTCACTTCACATGGTTTATTATGCATAAAAGGCTGCAAAGAGAAAACGAACAAGAAAGACAGTACGTGAGATTTTAAGAGGAAAAATAATTATGGACATTTTGTCCAAATGAAAATAATATGGAGGTGTAAAATGACAATGTAATAAAAAGTTTGCATCAGCAAAAAGGGTTTCAATTCTGGTTACCAGTGTTTTCATATACTGGTACTCTTAGAAAAGGCATGAACATAAAAAATCTCTTTACCACACAAAATAACATTGGATAAGTAGAATTATTTTTGTTTTGTATCATATTTCATAGGTCAACACTGGCATTTCTTACTGCTGGCATCGTGTAACCAAGTATAATCTGTCACATCTTAGTTGTTGAAAAGACAGGAACTATCAAGAAACTCCAGTAAAAAAAAAGGTGCCACAAAGTGGAAATAGCACGCGACCTGACAAACTAATAAGATCACAGGTTGAACTAGAAGTGATAAGTATAATTTTCTAACTCCTTCATATGATGCGTCAAGGAACTATTTTTGAATAGTGTTTAGTGGATTAACAAATTCACTATATAAGACCATTTGATTCAGTTATAGGGGACCAAAAAAAATCAAAGAAAATATCAGTTAAAATGTTATGATAGAAATGACAAAGTTGAAAATGCTAGTTCTAATATTGTATAGAATAAGGAAAATATTTAATCTCAGAAATTCTGACATCTTTTAAGAAGTTAATAAAAATATCATTTTAAACTATAAAGGTTATATTCATGAATGGTCATGCAGAGGAGGAAAAAGAAAGAGAGAGGTGAAGAGAAGGCTGTCCTGATGAGAACCATACTGTCTCACTCACAGCTTTGTCAGAGTGGCAGAAAGAAATGATATTAGATAAAAAAAACAGGTCAACAAACTAAGAAGGATAAATTTATAAGTAATATACAAAAGAATTTTGTTATCTGAATGTTTGGGCAAAAGTTCTGTTTCAGAGTCTCTTGAAGGTCATGTCGAAAAATCATTTGGCACTCAAAAAATTAGACTTGTTTGTTGTCATTGTGGAAAAGGAAATGGTGATGTTTGTTGAAGGAATGAATTTCTATTCTTTTTGGCTTTGGTAGTAGAAAATGAAAAGATTGATATTTGCAATGGTGTCTTAATTTCATTCTTGTTTGCTATGGTAGAGCAAAAAGAAAGGTTGGTGTTTGTAATGTGGATTTACTCGTATTTTTGTTTGATATCTGTTATGTTTTTATGTACAAATAATTCAAGAACACTGACTGAAAACACGGATCCATGTGCTAGGAATTTAACAAGGGTTTATTTAAAGTAGGGTAGGGAAATACTTTTACCCAAAAACAGTCACTTAGCTCAAGTCTTGTTACGACCACATTTGTCATGGCTGCAATTCTTTTCCAGTGTTGTCTCCAGAAAAAGTAACTGTCAAGGAAAGTATTGCTCCCTCACAATTTGAAGGGGAGCAACTCCATATTTTTGTTTGTTAGGCTGCTCCTAACACCTCTCTTTTTTGAATGATTAACAATAGCAAGCACGCTTGGGGTTAATTTGCAGGTTTTTCCCTTGAGTGATCTTGTTTAAGCCATTTACTCAAGGTCCTGCTCTCCTCCCATTTGTATTTGTCTGCACGGGAGGTGATGGAGATGGTAGGTCAAATGTGTCCATTAACAAGTCCAGTAGAATAGTTGACATGTCAATTAAGTTTTTTCCTGGTGTATCTGCGATGTAATTGGTTTTTATGCTGTGCCCAGAGTTGCTTTCCAACTTGAATGTTATAAATAAACTTTCCTTTTCTTTTGGAGATAATACCTGGTGCTCAGTTTGGCTGTCTAGGTATGAAGTTTCTAGTGCAAACTGATGTGCCTACCATGAGAGTTTGTCCTATGTTATCGCAAGTGTCTTGCCTTTGTTGCTGTTTATGTGGACATAAAGCATCCAGTGCGGTGAAAAGTTTTCATCCCATATGAGTGCCTCTGCTGGTGACATGCCATTCTTTATTGCGCCATTTGGTGTTGTCCGATACAAGCGGAGAAATGCTTGTATTATCTCCTCTCTTGTTGTTCCCTCCCCCTTTACTTTGGACAAAGCATGTTTAAATGTCCACTAAATGTTCCGCTTGACCATTGGATTGTGGGTGGTAGGGTGGAGTACAAACATCTTATGCATCTTGACCTGCAGAAATGATAGACTCAGTTGTAAATTGTGTTCCATTCTCTGAGACATTAATCTCAGGCAGGCCATGTTGACTGAATAGCTATTTAAGAATGGTAATAGTTGAATGGTTGTCAGTATTTTTCATTGGGGAAATCTCTAACCATTTGTTATAGGTATCCAAAACTACCAGAAAACTCAAGCCATTAATACGGCCTACAAAATCTACAGGTATCTAGAACCATGGTTGTTCTGGGTATGTCCAATGTGAGTCCACAATCTGAGGTGGATTTTTTTTGTGCTTTCATGCAAGGGACAAAATTCTTGACTGTCTTCTCAATGTCATAATCAACATTGGGCTAGTACAATACACTGTGAGCAATGGCTTTTATTCAGTTAATGCCAGGATGTCCTGAGTGTAGTTGTTTATGAACAGCTTTTCTGAGTTTTATGGGAACCACAACATGATCTACAAATGTCAGACAAAGAATCAATGCACCACTTAAACTGCTGAAGGTTTCTTATAAGATCAGGGGGCCATGCATGTCTGAGAAATTTGTGGACTTTTTGTATCATTGAGTCATGCTGAGTTTCTCCTTTAATCTCCACTCTTGTCACAGGAATTGTTCGGATACAATCAGTGAGTGTGCTCTGAAAATAGTTGTTGACAACGATGATGGTATCATCATCTGGGACTGATTGTAAACTGATGAGGCATGACAAGGCACCAGCCTGACAAAATTTTGTTGTCTTGCAGCACTGTATGTCAAAATCATCCCAATAAGATGATTGCCCAGCATTGTAGTTGACTAGCTGAGTACATTGGAATTCCTTTTTTCAAGCCAAATATTGACAGTAATGGCTTGTGGTCTGTCAGAAGTGTGAAGCGGTGCCTGAATAACATCTTGTGAAATTACTTCACAGCAAAAATCAATGCAAATTCCTCTTTTCTACTTGGCTGTAGTAGTGTTCAGCGGATGTCAGTGATCTATCTGCATGCATGATAGCCTTTTCTGATTTGTCAGCAGAAATGTGTGAAGTCACTGCTTCCACACCATGACTTGAGGCATCAGCTACTACTGCTCTCTTCTGAGTTGGGTCAAAATATGTGAGTAGCAGGTCTGAATAGAGCGATGCTTTAATATTTTCAAAAGTCCATTTGATGTATTTGGTTAATAGTTTGTTGAGTGGAGCCTTAATTTGGTGTGGTGAAGGTAGGAAACTTCCATAGTGGCTCACCAATCCCAGAAATGAGCATAAACCGCTTATGTCTGATGGGGGTGGCATATGTTGAATACCTGCCACATTAGTTGGTAAAGATATCCTCTGGAATTGGCAGTGGGTATTAATGATCTTCCTGTGCTGCATTGAGACAAGTTGAAAAATCAATCATCAGCTTTTTAACTACTCCTGTTTGTATGTGTTTTTCTTTTCTGCTTATTTTGTGCACTGGTGGGGAGTAGAATCCTTCTTTACGTCCTTGCTGGTTGCTTTTGCTGGAATGATGTGTTTTAAATGGACATTTCCTTACAAAATGCCAGCTAGCACAATTCCAGCCAGCGGATAAAGGTTTCTTTTGTGTTAAGCTTGGGGATGGACTGCTGTCCTTGAATGGTTTTGATTGTGGATGTTGTGGCGGCTACTGACTTGTATCATATCTGAATCATTTTTCAGATTCACAAGCCGCCAACATTCCTCAGCAACTTGCCATAGAGTCATGTCTGGATTTTGTTCTATTTTTGATAGAATCCTTTTGCAGACATCCCTATACCTTGAGGACAAAAATCAAGCCGTTGAACTGTTCGTCTGCGATGGATAAAATTTTAAATCACTTACATTCCTCATTAACGGTTCCTGCAAATGTCATGAAATCGACTGTGTCACATTTTGTGATATTTAGGCAGTTGAACCAAGCATTGAATAGTGAGGTGTGCTCACTAAAAATCTGTTTTAAGGTCTCCACTGTTTTTGCACAACTACAATTTTGTGGGTGTCTTGGTAGAATGTAGTTGGAATATTTATCATGATCCGAGGGGCCCATTTTTTTGTAACAGAAGGCTAACCTTCCAGTTGTCTGTTTGTTCTCGAAAATGCACATTGAAAATATTCTCAAAACAAGCAAACCATGTAGAGAAAGTCAAGTTCACGTCTGTGTCATAGTGAAATTCTGTGAGAGAATTTTTAAGGGCCTCTCCCAACAATTAATTTTGTTTGTGAAGGAGTTTGCTGTGGTGCCCAAAGTCGTTTTGTAAACAGTTCCATTAACCTAAGTTGCTTTTGTAATAACTATCATATTGCCAGGTCCATTTTTCTTTCTTTTCTTTTTTTTAAATATCACAATTTTATTTAGTCAACAAAATAGGACACTAATAACAATAATAATATTCAAAGAAAATATGAAGGCAAAAATAAAATAAAATAAAATTAGAGGGACAGAAACCCTTGTTTAAAATTCAAAGTAGTTTATTATGACGAAAGGAAGGTCCCTCCAGTAAGTTGCATATGTGTTCCAGTGCCAATATGACAAGTAACTCATAAAAACAAAAAATAGTAAAAAATTTATAAAAATTTTTCACCTACTGATACACTCACAAAACAGGGAAAGAAGTCTCTAATTCTTCCCTCCAGCTAAACAAGGGTTCACATGTGTATCTTTTCGGGTTTTTTCTTAGGGACCAAGTGCCTAAAATATCCTTTTTTCCTTTTATTTTAATAAAAAGTCACTCTCTGTCTTTCTTTCTTTCTTCTATGAGACAAAGTCTCTGATAATGTTCTTTTTCTTCTTTTTCTTTGTCGGTCATTGTCTCCCTTGATAGAGTAGGTAATGGTAGCTGAAACTTGTGAAGTTGTTGGAGTCGACTAAAGTCATTACTTCTTTTTTCTTAGAACAAGTCCTCTAATATATATATATCTATGTTGTAGAAACCTACTTTCTTAGGTTTCTTTCTTTCTTTTCTCTTCTTTTTAGCTTTTGCTGTAGAACCTATTTTCTTCATTTTTTTTCTTTCTTTTCTCTTCTTTTTAGCTTTTGCTAATTTTGAATTCCCTTCTGGAATTCTGAATGTAATACAAAATCCTTCAGGAGGATTTAAATTCTTCTCATTTCTTTTCTTTTCTTTTTAGGTTTCAAACCATCTTTGAATTCCCTCCAGAAATTCTGAAAGAAACACTAAATCCTTCAAATGGACTTGATTCTTGTTACTCAGCTCCATTTGAGTTGAGGAGTAAAAAACGCAACCTAATTCGAAGGCCTTCTGTTTTCAACTAACTGCAGTTGATTTCGGCGGGGAAAGCCAGGGGTAACAGCACCCCAGCCCCCCACAGAGACTCCAGTCAATCATATTAAAGCTCCTCTGCCACATACAGATTTTCACTGAAAACAAAAATTAACCAGCAATAAAAAAACAAAAAAAAACAATATAAAATAGGCCCAGAATTGATCCAAAAATATTGGCTCTCCATTCAGTAAACCCTTTTACGGATAAAATTTCCAAATAATGAATAATTGCGAGTTACCAAAAAAGAAAATTTTCGTCCGCAAATATGTTATGTTTTTAACATACCTGAAATGTATTTTGTGTGTCCACGAAAATGACTTCTAAAAATCCAACTCTGAATGCTCACATGTGTGTGTGTTCTGAGAGAAATCTTACCGTTTCAATTTCTTAAGTTGAAATCCTCATAGTGAAAATTTTCCACGTATGTTGTTGAATCTCGAATCCTTCATCGCCACTTTTGTTAGATTTTTACATACAAATAATTCAAGAATACTGAATGAAAACATGGACCTGGGAACTAGGAATTTAACAAGGGTTTATTTAAAGAAGGGTAGGGAAATGCTTCTACCCCAAAAAATAGTTACTTAGCTCAAGTCTTGTTACGACCAAATGATGTCGATGTATAGGATCCACACTTTTATTTTTAGTTAAATTAGCTAAGAACACATAAATCATAATATTCTAGTAAAAAAAGGATACAAACCTCAATTACTTAGAATATTTTTAAGCCAATCAGCAAACACATAGATTAGAACATTCTCGAAAAAACGGATCAAACACTAACTTGCCGAAAGATTTTTCATAGAACAAAAAAATAGGTGCCTCAATAAATAAGTAATTTCTACAGTTCTTATAAGTTAGATCAGGTTGTGAGTTGTGTTTACTCATGCGTCCGCACATTTGAAATTTAGATGACTCGAAATAAAATCTACACACATAAACTTAAAATATATCATTTCAATCCACTCAAAGAGTATAAGAACCCAAAATTTTTTAGTTCAAAAGAGGCGACACACAGGCAGCCACAGACGACATGGAGATGACACACAGGGAAGAAAAAGTCAGACAAACTCAAATACACTAACACGTCAACAGTGGGCTTAAATGACCAATAGATTATGGGACTTATACATACAGAACTTACACATACTCACACACATAGGCATGTATGTAAGTACAAGTTGCTCTCTCTTTTTCTCCCAGTTATTCCAGACTAAAATATTCTTGTTTTTACATACACACGCACACTCCTCTATACATAGCCAAATTCATGAACACTTCTACCTTTGTATTTCTGTTGTTTGTCCAGTTGTGATAAAGTAAAACATTGTTTGTTTTTTAACATTCTTGTTTTTGTCAATTTTCTTTTTTTGTCTACGTTTGTTTGAACAAATTGTGCTGTATTTTGTGGAACTGGCACTCGGTGTTACATCTTAGAGAAATACTCATCCCTCCACAAATGTGTTTTCATTGCACCTGCCATGGCTGCAATCCTTTTCTGGTGTTGTCCACAGAAAAAGTAACTGTCAAGGAAAGTTTCTGTTCCCTCACTATTCGAAGGAGAGCAACTCTATATTTTTGTTCGTTAGGCTGCGCCTAACACTCTGGTATTGGAAAAGGAATGGTTGGTGTGTATAATGAACACTTACTTTCATTCTTGTTTGCTATAATAGTGAAAAAAGAAAGGTTGATGTTTGTAACATGCATTTACTTGTATATTTGTTTGCTATAATAGTGAAAAAAGATAGGTCGATGTTATGTATGAAAAGCTTGTGAGGTACAGTCTTTGGGGTAGGACTGGGGACTTCCGGCGCCGAGCCCTGAAAGCGAGTCTGGAATGAATAAACAGGTGTATAACGTCCTCCCATGTTTTTTGTTGATTATTCACGAAATTAACTTACATAGTGAGAAAAATGAGATGAAACTTCATCGGTGAACTTTTTTTTTCCATTTATTTCAATGCAAAAAACATAAAATATCCACCGGCTGGATTACACGAGGTGCATGCAGTATGGCTTCATATGAACGAATAAAAGTGTTTTTGCCAGCACAGGGTGATTGGATCACCCATGATGAGAGACTTTTATACTATTTCAAAGCTAACAGTATTACAGACACAAATAGAAAAAAGGCAGTGTTGCTCTCAGTGTGTGGAACGGAAACATTCTTCTTATCAAAAGACCTCATCACACCCAATAGCTTATGAGACATACCGTTTGACAAGCTATCACAGACATTAGGGGAACATTGTGACCCAGTGCCATCTGTTATTGTCAAATGGTTCAACTTTTGTAAGTGCAGACAACAACCAAACCATTTCAGACTTTATCACCTGATTAAAAAACAAATTTCTTCAAATTTGGTCCCGTTATTCAGAATATGTTAAGGGACTTGCTGGTTGTAGGTGTTGCGGACGACCGTATCTGCAGACATTTATTGGTGGAAAGAAAGTTGAATTTTGATCAGGCTTGATGGATAGCCTTGCCAAGGAAAAGTGCTGACAAAAACATTCACGACATAGCAACCTGCTCCAACATTGCTTTGCTCACACAGCCAAATATAAACTGAATCTACAGAGGAAATTCCAGTCAAGGAAAACGCGAAAAACCATGTTTTTGATATGATGGCAAGCACTCACCAGATTTTTGTTGCTTCAGGGATGCAATTTGCGACTTCTGCCAGAAAACTTGCTACATTTCAGCAGCCTGCCTGAAAAAGGAAAGGTACTAAGGACACCAGAAATCGCCGAACGCACTCCATTACTTTAGGATATACTGTCTCAGTACACAAACTCTTCCGCATCTCACAAAAAATTGACCCTCTAATGGTTTTGGTGGGCATTAATGATAGATGGGTAGAGATGGAAATTGACACAAGTGTTGCTGTATCACTAATCCGCTGCACCGTTTTTGACAGACACTGGCAGGAGCCCAATAAACTCAAACTGAGCCATATGGCACAAAACCTTGTCACCTACACAGGAGAAAACATAACCCATACAGTACCAGTGAAGTTACTGTAACATATGACAATCAGCAGTATCACCTACATTTAGTGGTTGTACCAGGATTGAGACATTGTTAGGAAGGAACTGGCTGGAGGTAATCCAGTTTAGCTGGAATAGGATTCATCAGCTCAAGGCAGTTAATGCTACCCCGGCTGTCTAGGATATCATATAAAGGTACCTGGACGTTTTCAAAGATGAACTGGGTGAACTAAGAAATTACAAAATATCATTGAAAGTCAACCCAAACACAAAACCCATTGTAGCAGAAAGAATTTCAAATTATTATCTGGCACAGGAATATTTTGACTCTTTTGGCCCAGAACTCATATTTTCAATCAATGAGAATATTTCATGCCATTCTGCCCAGGTCACTTCCCCAGGCAACTATAAAAAGGCGAGGTGACATTCTTTCACTCTCTTCCATGCAGGCCTTTTAAGCAGGACAGATCAACCAACATGACAGAGCACACATTCTCTCTCTTCGCTTCCTAGCAGCAGGAAGGGTCAGCCAATATGAGAGACCACATTCACTTTTCTTCACTGACTCTCTCTTATATATTTCGAGCAGTCTGCTAAGCACCATAAGGAGATCTCATCCAATTTATGGACAATTGGTGTCTGTGAAATCATTCTTTCATCATTCATCTTTTCTTCTAAATCAATGGATCCTCAGAGAAACAAATTGGATATTTTCAACTCCTGCTTTAATTTGTGCATTTTAATTCCTGTCCTGATGATAGCATTTCAACTCCTGCTTTTAACTTCAGCATTTTGATTCCTGTTCTGAAGACAGTGTCTTAATACCAGCTCTATCACTTACAACCATTTCTTCTTCCTGCAACTTACAGCACAAGGGTTCTTTTCATCTCAAGCTACTAATAAAACTTCCATGTTGAAAACTATCAATATCTTCGTCAACTCATTCGTTCTTCCTTTTAATATAACAAGAGGCAACAGAACTCAACAATACTAACTGCCATTTTTGTACCATGTGGTAATATTATCTATCCCCCCACATGTTATACCATCTTCTGCAAAGCACGTCATGTTCTTTATGCATTGCAAGAAAAGTTGGACAAAGAGCTGGACAGGCTGGAGTCTTTGGGGATAATCAGACCCATACAGTATTCGGAATGGGCAGCCCCAATCGTTTCAGTCCTTGAAATAGACCAATCAATTCATCTATGTGGGGACTACAAGATGAGCATGAATAAGTGTACCAACCTGGACTCATACCCCATACCAAAGATTGAAGATCTACACACGAAACTGAGCCAGGGAAGAAAACTCACAAAACTGGATTTGAGATTTGCATTTCTACAGGTCCCACTACACAAAGACTCTAAAAATTTCCTTATAATCTACACCTCTCGAGGCCTGTACCAGTTCTACCACCTCCATTGTAGAGTCAAGTCTGCCCCTGGCCTATAACAACGCTGCATTGACAAACTTTTCGCGAAAGAACCACATGTTGTAAGGATGACATTCTAATAACAGGATATTCAGACGCAGAACATCGAGACAGACAGAGTCTTGAAGAAACTCTCAGCCTCCTGCCCAGACTCGATAAATGCAAATTCATGACTCCCTCAGTTAATTACCTTGGACACCGGATAGATTCACAAGGTCAACATCCCTCTGAGGACGAAATACGAGCTATCAGAGATGCACCTGTACTGTGTAATGTGACATAACTGAAAGCCTTCCAGGGATTGTTCCAGTTTTAATTTAGGTACATTCCCAACATAGCAGATAAGTTGGGCCCCCTATACCACCTGTTATGGAAGGGTGTCTCTTGGAGGTGGAAAACAGATCACTCTTGAGATTTTCAACAAGTGAAAGAGTCATTTTAGATGAATCGTGTCCTGGTCCACAATGATCCCAAGAAAGAACTTATGATGCAAGTCAGTATGGTGTGGGAGCAGTTCTATTCCATATCATGCCAAATGGTAGTGAGAAACCAGTTGCCTATGTTATCCGGATGCTTTCTGTAGCTGAAAAAATTACTGCCAGCCAGATAAGGAAAGATTAGGCATCATCTTTGGAGTAACAAAATTCTACCAGTACCTGCTTGGACAGACTTTCCAGATTGTTACAGATCACAAGCCACTCGACAGTCTTTTCAGCCTGACAAGGCCTGTCTTTGATAGCCTGCCACCAAGAATCATCGGTCCTTGTTGATGAGTTTGTATGATTATAGCATCATGTACAAACCGGGAACAAACATTCTTGCTGCTGACACAATGAGCCGTCTATCTCTACAAGAAAATCTACAAGTCCTGACGCTGGAATGCATCATTCACCTAATGGACCACCTGGATGACACTACAGTGGATTCTGCCAATACTTGCAAACATACCTTAAAGGATCCAGTCCTTTCAAAGATCTACCAAGCTGTATGATCAGGAACAAATTTACCAAAGGGGCCCCTCTTCTTGCCGTTTCATACAAAGAGATACAAACTGAGCGTCGAAAATAGATGCTGCTCTGGGGATCTTGAGTGATAATACTGCAGACCTTTAGACAACAAGTCCAGAAGGAGCTCCACCAATGCCACCCGGGTATGGTAAAAATGAAGGCTCTGACTTGAAATTACGTGTGGAGGCCAGGGATGGAGGCAGATATTGAGTAAAAAGTTAACCATTGCTATACATGCCAGTGCTCGAGAACTTCTTCTACAAAGGGACCATTACATCCCTGGGAATGGCCCAGGGAATGCTGGCACTAGATTCATGTAGACTATGCTGACTACAACAGCAGAAATCTTCTCATAGTCACTGATGCTCACTCAAAATGGATAGAGGTTTACCTTACAGGGGCCACAAACTCAACCACCACAATTGAAAAATTAAGGTGTTATTTTGCCATGCACAGCCTTCCAAATTTCCATGTCAGTGCTAATAGCCCATGCTTCATCAGTTTGGAGTTTGCTTAATTTACAAGGAAGAATGGTATTACGCACAAATTAGTCAGCCCCTACCATCAAGCCTCAAATGGCCAGGTTGAAAGTTCAGTTAGAATTGTTAAAAGTGGACAGAGAAGGATGTCAGGTAGAACACTGAAAACAAAGTTTTCACATTTCTTTCTCTCCTACATGACAACACCACATACCACAACTGGAGTTACACCAGCAGAAATGAAAAGGGTTAGACAAATCTGGACAGGTTGAGGCCATCCACCTCTACCACTCTACTCCACAGCTAAGATCATCAGAAATTCCATCATGACAGAACCACCAAGATGCAGATGATTCACAAAGGCCAGGAGGTTTTCATCCAGAACTTTAACAGAAGCCCCTGATGGCTGGCTGGGCATGTTTTGGAGGGTATTGATGCCTTATCTTTCTTAATAAAATTACGAGACAGTCGAGTTATTTGATGTCATGAAGACCACATGAGGGCTCGCCTCTGTTCTTCTGAGCTAATGTCATCTACACCAGTGAATAACTAAGGACCAGAGCAAACTGAATCAATATAGCCACCACAAACAGACACAGTACCCCAGGGTCCTATTCATACTCCAGACTCAGTAATGTCAGAGGATCCTCCAGTCCAGAAATCAACTGTTGCTATGTCAACCCCACTGTGATGATCCACTCGAGAAATCAGGGCACCTGATTGTTTCGGTCCCGGATAAAACTTGTATCTGAAGCAAGTACTCATAAATAAGGAGGGAAATGTATTGTATGAAAAGCTTGGGAGCTACACAGTCTTAACGGTAGCACTGGGGACATCCAGGAAATTTGGAATGAATAAACTGGCTTATGATACCCACAAATGTTTTTTGTTGATAATTCTTGAAGTTATCTTATAGTTGATGTTTGTAGCATAGAATTATTTGTATTCCTGTTTGTTATTATTGTGAAAAAGAAAAGTTGATGTTTTTAATGTGGACTGACTTGTATTCTTGTCTGTTATAATAGTAAAAAAAGGAAAGGTTGATATTTGTAGCATGGATTTACTTGTAATATTTCTTTTTGTTATAATAGTGAAAAAGGAAAAGTTGATGTTTGTAATGTGAACTAATTTGTATTCTTGTTTGCTATCTTAGTGAAAAAATAAAGGTTTGTTTTTGAAATGTGGACTTACATGTATTCTTGTTTGCTATAATAGTCAAAAAAAAGGTAAGGTTGATGTTTGTAACATGACTTGTAGTAGTTATTATAGATGAGATAGTAATTTGTGGAGTGTCTCAATGTTCTTATTCAAGCTGATCATAGATAGAGCCATAATAGGTTATAATCACATCTTTGCATATGATTTGAATGTGTCCTTTGTGTATGTTAAATGTTTATGTGGGAAAAGAACCATGACTGAAGGCTTAATACAGATTGCTCGTGTCAGCATAATGGCAACGCAAATTGGATATGACCATTAATAGTGGGTGTCTATATGGTATTTTTTGAAGTAGGTATGATGCTTATATGGTTTGTTTTTAAATCTTTCACTTTTAACTCTGATAAACTTTTACAAATAGTGACTAATAAGTATCAGAAAGAATTAATTTACTTAATTTCATAAAGATGTAATTAATCAAGAATGTCATATTTCCTTTCAAATGTTTATTTATTGTAATAATTGGATGATAAAATGATTAGAAAAATGCCATAAAAGTAACATTTATATAAAAGTCACTAATTCACAATGAGAGATAGAAACATCAATATTTTAATTTTCAGATAAATGAAAATGTTCTTTGTAGAATGTCAGATAACAATTAAGGCCAAAAAAAATGTATTGGGAGAAGAAATTATGATAAAATCAGAAAACAATAAAATTACGGTTCTCATAACTTGTTAAAAAACAACAATAACTTAACAAATAACTTCTAATATCAAAATATCATTTTTATTGTAAATAACTCTCTGTACATTATGCCAGTCAGTTCTATTTTTTAGTTCAACAGTTTTTGTTTTTTTTTCTTTTTGGGTTGGTTGGAAGGAAATAATTCTTCTTCAAATTTCTGTTTTCAGGACTGTTCAATTATAGAAGAATACAAAATATAAAATAATGTATTTTCACTAAAGAGTATTCCAGTAGGATAAAAACTCTAATTCAAAGACTCACATGGTTACCAACATAAAAAAGAGTTTGTCATCTTCAGAAACATGGAACTTTTTTTTATTAGCACAAGCTATACAATAATTAATATAATTTTCTTTCTTGGGCAGCCATGAGAAAAAGTGAAAAGATGATTGGGTTCAACAGAAAATTATTGTAATCAATGTAACATTTATTTAATTGGTAGAAAATCCTTAATAAAATATTTGGCATGGAGGAAATAACACAAATTAATTGACTCTTCACAAAGTGATTGCATCTGATAAAAACACAAAAAACAAAATTTGGATATTGGGATATAGCAGCAGTTGATTCCTTATCAATTGACTTTTGATTGATTAAATGAATCAGACAATGGCAATAAAATTTCAGAAGACAAAATTTGGATATTGGGATATAGCAGCAATTGATTCCTTATCAATTGACTTTTGATTGATTAAATTAAAGTAAAAACACTAAATTTGATATTTGACATTATGCAAATTTATTTTACTTCTTTAATTCAACTTTCATTTTAACTTTTCAATTGCACTTTGCGTATCTTTTAACTCCTCCGTTTAACAGTAAATTCAGCTTTTTATCATTGCTTTTTTTTTTACACTTGAATTATAAGCAATAAATTATTTTTTTTGCTGGAAGATAACTTCTTTTCTCAGCATTCTAATCAGAATGCACATAAAATGAAAGGCCATTATTTGAGTTTATATCCAGATCAGGTAATGTCAAATTAAATGAACTATTCTGAATCATAACAAAATAAATCTAATGATCTCCTTAAATGCAGATCATATATGTATAAAAATATTATGTTTTCAGGAATGTTATTTCAAGTTATTTTATTAAATGAGAATATAATTATGTATATTTGTACATGTGATTCTTCAACAATAGTTTTAGTGTCTTTCTAAGCCATAAAATCTAATCCTCTTTTTATGAATTTATTTCATCGAATATATTGTCAGCCATAATTGAGATGTTTTATTTTGAATTCTAATAAATGTCCTTCCACATAAAAATGGTGTCAAGTGAATTGTTAGGCACATAATATTATTTGCAATAAGAAACATGTTTTCAGTCTTTTATTAAGACTATCTTAGTTTGGTACAAGGCCAGATATATGGAGGTCCATGAGAATTGAACTTAGTTTTAGTGGTTTGCTTGTATAACTAATTAATCATAGGTTTACAAAGAATTGTGTTAATAAGTGTAGAAAAGTGTGTTTGTTCTGTGTGAAATGGATTTTTATTGAATCACAATATACACAGTGTGATTTGGCATGATTTAATGATTTGCTCTGAGTGATCACTGGATGCCACCTAAAAAACCGACCAAGAGGAATGGCAGATATTGATGGATAGCAAGAAAAAGTCAAAGGAATCTACACTATTGGCATGCCATGATGTTGATTGGTTGCTATTAAGCAACTTTATTACTTACAGATTGTTCTAAATATGGAAGTACTTTCATATTAGTGGATTAAATTTAAATTTAGCAAAATTTGTCCAAAACATTTTGGATCAACTTTTTGTGTTTCATAACATATCTAAGTGTTTTATCATTTGTGATTTTGGTTTAGTATCAATTATTTCTGGTTGCTACAAAGGGTTGATTTTTCTATACGATTGGAATCAGATGAAAAGTATTTTGATCAACAACCCACCCTTCATTATCTTATGTTATCATCTTTACTTTTATTATAAACAGGGAAGAAAAACAACAATGCTGATTTACAAAAATATCATCATCATCATCATGTTGTGCCGCCAGCACGGATATCCCTAACCCTCTCCCACCACCCTTCTCTATCATCCATCACTCCCGGTAGGTCTTCAAGGCTACATCCTGTATCAGCACAGAGCTGTTGTATATAGGTCGTATATAGTCATCCAGCCTTTGTTTGTCCATGTGAAGGAGTCCACAGGAGTACATCACTTATGAGTTCATCCCTACTTCTCCAGCAGTGTCCTGCATGTCTGGTTCCTCTGACTTGGATAGTTTTCGTGATGGGTGGTAAGTGGCCGTACAGTTGCTGCTTTGTGGGGTGTTGCCTCCAGGACTCATTCAATATTGTTTGCAGCATTCTTGTGTAATTGCTGTCAAATTTTTTCTCCATACGTTTAGTTGGCGTCCATGTAGTGCATCCATATAGCAGTATTGACATGACCACTGCTTGGAAAAAACTACGTTTTATTTTATCGGTCAGGTCTGACTTCCATATGACTGATAGCCTATCAATAGCTGTCTATGCCTTTGCTAGTCATGTGTTGATGTCTGCCTCAGTTGATGAGACACTGGTTCCTAGGTAGGTGAATTTGTCTACTAGTTTCAGGGAACTATCATTTAGTATGGTGATGTTGTCTCTTTGATTAAAGCACTTGTATTCTGTCTTGTCTGCATTGACACAGAGGCCTATGTCAGCAACTGCTCATTCCAGACTATACTGCAGGATTTCAGCTTGGACGGGTGTATTTGCCAGAATCACTATGTCATCAGCATTCTCTGCAACTGTAATTGCTTGTGCGGGGTATCTTCTGCTTCTTTCCTTTGTCAGCTTGTAAACATTGTCTTTCATTTTATCAATAGACATTCTAAGCACATAGTCCAGACAGAAGATAAAGAGGTATGGGGCTAATGTGTCTCCTTGCAGCACACCTGCTACAATGTCAAAGTAGTCTGTGTCTCCATCATGGGAGCAGACTTTTACTTTTGTGTTTCTATATAGCATCATTATGGCTGCAACAGTTTCTTTGGGAGAGTAGTATCTGCTCCATTTTCCCTCTATGTATGGAGTCAAAGGCCTTGGAGAAATCGACAAATAATATTGTTGCCTCTAGATTTTTTGCAAGTACACCTTCGAGAATTCGATGGATAGACAAAATTAGTGATGTTGTGGATCTACTTCTCTGGAAGCCATTTTAGTTCTTCCTAATTATCTTCTCAATTTTGGGTTCTATGCGGTTGTGTAGTAGAGTATTGTATATCTTGACCGCTATGGATGCAAGGGTTATACCTCAGTAGTTCTTGGCTAATCTGTGGTCACCTTTTTTATGGAAGGGGAGGATGCATCCCTTTGTCCATCTGTCTTTTGTATTTTGATTATATATGGCATTACAGTGTCGGTGCAGTATGTCATTGAATTGCCTGGTCTTCCATACTTCTGGGGGTATTTCAACAAGCCCTGCTACTTTCCTATTTTTAATTATATATCTTAGTACTAATTCGAGTTCTTCTTGTGTAAACTGTCCTAGTTTGATGCCTAATTGTTTATAATAATTCTCATGATTGGTTCATGTGTAACTTTCGGAGGGTTTCCAAGTATATTCTCAAAAAACATATAATCTGCTTCATTTCTTTTCCTTTCATTATCTAAAAGGTGTGAAATGGTAGATGGCTGACATGTACACACAGGGCAATATACAAATTTTCAATTAACCGCTTCTTTGTTCTGCTTTCTGGAGACAGGCATAGATTCATATTAAGTTTCTCTTCATTTCCTGACTTTCACAAGTCAGGTAAAAGTCCATCCCAAAGCATCGAATCATTTTCTTCTACTTGCTTCTCAATGTATACGAGTCACATCAGGACCATTTCAAGGCACCAAATCATCCTCATTTCTACTCTCTTGTTGACGTTTGCTAGTCTCATGAAGACCATCTCAAGGCACTGAATCATCTTCATTTTTTCTCACTTCTTGACTTTCGTGACTCTCATCAGGAGTATTTTAAGGCATTGAATCATCTTAGATTCTTCTTCTGCTTATGTGAGTCTGGTACAGCTCTGGATTTTCTTTACATTTCAGTGCTAGGCAGAGTCTGGAGTTAGGCCGGTGCCAATTGCAGTGTAATGTCTAGTAACTCTTCTACTCATCTTCTTTATTGTCTTTGCTCATCTTCCCTGAACTTGAAATCGTCCCTGGTTTATATAATTTTCTGAATGCTATCCTCTTGTTTCCTCCTCCCCTTTACACATTACACATTTGAAATGCTTCTCGTTTATTTTGCCACCCACAAAACTTATGCATCACTTGTACTGAGGAAACACCTGCGTTATGTTTACAGGAAACACGTTTATTTCCTCTTATGTCACCCAAGCAATTTACATGGCATGTCAAATGATTCCTGTAGACTCCTTGAGAAGTATACGGTCATACCCATACAAACGATTTAAGACTCAGAGACTAGATATCTAATAAAAATTAAATTTCTTTAAAAAATGATTTTGGTAAATTTTCAACATTTCATTTTCACGTTAAACCCACCACATTTCCCATATCAGCAGCTACTTTCCTTGACTGTCTTTCAAAAACTATTATGAGGATTAAAGTCAGTGAAGTTCCTATCAATGTTCTAGAAGACAATGGCAGCTCCAAAAGCTTTATGAATTCCAGCATTGTGAAGGTTAATCAATGGAAATTTTCATTTTCCTCGAATCAAGTTTCCATAACAAATGTTTCTTAATCATCACAGGTGTTCAGATATATTTCTTCAGTAACCTGCAACTCAAAAACACCTTATATTGTTGCTACTAAACTTTCAGCGATGAAAAATTTCTACCACAACTGGACTGTGATTTATTTGGCAATACTTTTGTATTGGAATTCCCTTTGAGGGTCTCTAACTGGCCCTGAGTATCTGTGGGTGAACAGTCATCAAAGTAAAGAACCCTTCACTAATTAACAATTTATCATTATAATTGTAGAGCAGTACAACCAAGTCTGTATTTCCACAATGACAAGCAATTCATAAAAGTCAGAAATAATGAGAGCTCAAAGCAAAAAGACCACGGAATCAAATAAATCTACCATGGATGGACCAGGTATTTTTAACATCTGAAAATCATTAAAAATATTTTACTGAAAATAAAGCAGAGACATCATTTATTTTGCACAATCCATTGGTGAAAGAGGAAAAGTTGATTGAAGTGAGCCTACTTAATATATTTGTCTGTCACCCAAATGGAAGACAATCATCTTCCTGCACACCAGAGATTTACCTGAATCTGTTCATGAAGAGGGAACTGTATTTCCTGTTTCCATTATTCTACTGTCAATATTGATCACTAATCAGACAACTTGGTGAAAAATTATATCCATTATAGAAGACAGTAAAATTATTTTAAAGTTTTTTTTAAGCATTTTATAGTATAGTGATCAAAAATTTGGTATGACTACATTGACACATTATTTAGTTGTTAGACTTGAGCCTTTTTTAATCAATAAAATACATTTTGGCTATTGAATATTGCATTTTATTGTCAAAAAAAGGGAAATTTGTGCTATTAATATAGTTTTTACTAAAATATATGTTTTTGAAACAGCCTATAATTGAAATCTGTGTAATACATTCTACTAAAAAGGCTCTTCTCTCACAACCAGATAATGTACGGAGTAAATTGTATTGGATTTATGATAGCTTCATTGGGAATTATTCTAAAAATTAAAACAAATTAGAATTTTATTGTCTTTGATAATGAATATAAGTTTGAATCTAGCTGCACACACACACATACACACACACACACACACACACACATATATATATATATATATATATATATATATATATATATATATATATATATATAATCAAGTCTGTGTCCTATTGTGCTTGAACTGGTAAACTACAGTATACTTATATTCTAAAAATGAACTCCCTCAAATGTTTCTCTGATAAAAAGAATCTTTCAAGATACATTTATCTGTATCATTCAGTGGCTCGTTAAATGAAGGAGTTAGTTACCCTGGATTAAAATTGTTTTTATAATTTTGTATTCTTCAATTTCATTAAAAAAAAATATTCTTAAATCTCATTAGTTTTTTCTTGTGTCCCCAGGTAAAATACTTTTCAAAGCTCCTGGGTAATAGACCCCTCAATTTAGTGATGTTGAGGTAATAACAAGTATTCTCTGACTGCTGCTATAGATTTTTGACATTAAAAAAAAAAGTAGAAAACTCACACACCGAGTCTTTTTCCAAAAAAAAAATGGAAGCCAGAATTTGAAAACCTCTTCCTCCTCATCTACCTTGTTAAGTCTGAGATCATGTCTTCTGATTTCCATCAAACTAAAAAAGACTGAAATACTAGATACTTGAATTATCATAACTTCCTCTAGTTATCATCTCAACTCTCTTCAGTGAGTGAGAGAGAGTGGGAAATCACACCTCATTAATACAAAAACACTCTCAAACTTCAATAATGTGGAACATATATAAAAAAAAATACTTGGCTAACAAGATAATGATCTAAAAGATGTGCATTGTACTAACATTGTAATTTATCATTATGCTGTTCAGTATAAGTCAGTACAATTGACAAACTCTTAACCTAAGAAGATATCAACAATATCTAAGTGGTGAGAAGAGACAAAGTGGATATCTACAAAAAGTAGATAATACAATTCAAATTCAGAATGTTAGAAATAGTTCCATCTTTTCACATCCCTATATGAAGAATTAGCAGATCTCAAAGTTCATTTCAGGTACCTGGTTGATAAAGCTTATAAAAATATTATGCATAAACATTTCATAAAAAGAAAATTTTTGCAGGAACATCAGAGAGGTTAGCTTAGTAGTTAGAGAAGTGATTAAAATCTGAGAGGTCTTAATTTACATCTAAACTGACTGGTTGGTGAGGCTAATTTTTCTTGTTTATCTCTTCTGTCTTTTTTTCTTTTCTCTATCTTCCATGTTTTTTTTAATGTAGGCATCAACATTTGTTGGGTTTCTCAACAAGAAGCACAGCGCTTTGGAATGATCATTTTCTCTACCCCCCACACACAAACGTTCAACATATCAAATGTAAGTTATCCCATTGTTCTTTCGTGTAATGGCACATAGAACCCCACAATTCTTTGATTAGGCAAGATAAAGTCATTCCACTTTGTACTCATTAGATGAAACACTGATTTCAAATGAAGCTTAAGGATCCTTGCTCTTTAAGACATTCATCAATAATTACAGAACTTAAGCAAAAATTAGATGTCAGGTGGATGAATAGATCAAAAGAATATTTTATAAATGTGAGTGACTGGTCAATTATTCAAATATATAATAATTCATTTTAATGAAATACTTAGAAGATTTACATATGAAGTTTTCTCTGCATCATCCTCACTCAAAATCATTTTAATGCTGCCGTACCAGAATATCATGTCTGCAAAGAAAATAAAGGTTCATGACTTAGTGTATCAATGCAGTCATTGTTTGTTTTTTATTCCATTTAAAAAATAGGTATCTAATTTGTGCACTGGTTTGTTTCTCATAAAGAAACTCAAAATCATTGAACACAAACTGATTTGATTTTTGTTGACAGACAAAATTTATTTTAGCTTGCAAGACAAATAGAAATACTTGAATACATCTTTTCAATTTGGGAATTCCTTTCAATAAATAAATAAATAAAATCTCATCCTGTTATTTCTAATTTTGAATCATGATTTGTCCATTATGAGAATATTTTATGCAAATTCTACATCTTTGCAATTCAAAAAGAAATTTTAAAATGATTTGTATATTTTAATGTTACAAAAATCATTAATTTCAATTTTAAAGGCTTTTTCAATAAAGAAATTTAATTCTTTTTTAATAATTAGCAAAAAGATGAAAAATATTTGAATTATTTTTTGTCTTAGAAGTTTTCTCTATTAACTCTTTAACTTTCAAATATGCTGGATGTTTTAGAAAAATCAATTTAACATTTTGTGTATCTGGTTATGATAAATATATTACAATTTTATAAAAACTTTATTCTTAACTTTCATTTATCATCTTTCAGTATCATCAATTGCATTTTCCTCAAACAAAATTTGTCTTATTAGAAAATGAACAAAATTTGTGTTATGAAATGTCTCCCTATTTCCACATTTTCTGTCTGATAAAAAAAATTCTCATTTGGAAATGTTAAATATATTACATGCACAAACATACATGCTAGATAAAATAAGTGGATAGTTATTATTCATAGGAATGTTGGTAAGAAAGTCAGCAAATAGCCATGAAAAACAAATGTATTAACACAAAGACAAGATATACAAGAGGCACCAAGTAATTAAGAATAAATTATTATATCAAGAAAAAAAAAAGGAAGATATTCAGGAGAATAAAATCAGCATATTTTCAAATAATTTCCCCAAAAGTTATTCAATAGAACTGTGATCAGCCTTAGAGAGTAATGTGTGTATGCATAGTAATCCAGATAGTTTGAATCAGAAAAGTTTGGAGACTACTTTTGGGATGATATGAAAACTTTCAGTTTGCCACTTCTCAATCATATGAGCCATGTGAAAGGAAACAGAATCCTGTTGAAACTTGTACGGCCTCTTCTGGGTACCTTCATCCCATCCTTGTCAATCTAGCGCTTAATCATTGTATTTAGAATGTTAATATCGGTGGGAAAAAGTAAGACAATATGACATTTTCTTCACTGATCATCACAGATCTTCTTATCAGAGAAGAGCTGGAGCATGCTAGGATACTCATATGCTTGAGCTTGTTCAGCAGGCATCTAAATCAGATCTCATGGTTCTTCTGAGTTTTGTTAGACATGAACTGCCCTCTTCTAATAAAGAAGGACTTGCACCTGATATCCATATGTCTGGCTTTACCATCAACAGCTGCTTGGTGAGAGCCCTTATGTTCAACCTGATGATGGTTGAACAAAAAACAAAATATTGTCATATATAAAAAAATATTTTGTTTTTTCATTATTAAATATTTATGGGAACTACACAAGAATGGTATTGACTCTTTAAAAAGAAAATCCTGGAAGCAAAACACCCAACAAAACAGCAGGTGGCACACCTCTCCCATCACACAAACTATCCAAGCAAGACAAATAAGATATGCTGCATACTGCTTGTGAAGTAAAGATGAACTCATCAGTAACATTCTCTTATGAATTTCTACTCACATGGACATACCAGTGTGTGGACACTGGATGCAGTCTAAAGGACCTGTCAGGAGTGATGGACAAGAGGGATAGATGACAAAAGAGAGTCAGAGAAGTGTATGCTATCAGCATCACTTGATGTTGATGATGATATTCATATAAAAATTTCTTTATATCTATCAATCTATTTAGCTAACATGTCAAATAGGAATGGGAAACATCTAACAGATTTCATGATAGAAAATAGATTAGCATGCCTCAATACAAACTACCAAAAAAGGGAGGGCAAACTATGGACATACACGTATGCGAACAATAGTAAAGCACAGATAGACAACGTCCTTATAAACAAGAAATGGAAAAATAGTGCAATGAATTGCGAGGCATACTCCTCTTTCGAGGGTGTGTCCTCTGATCACCGAATAGTCATGGCGAAAATACAGCTAAGCCTACGAAAAAACGCCAAATGAACAGCGACCACCAAACCCTATAACTGGGCCCTTTTGAACAACAGAGATATAAGAGATAAATACGTATTAGAATTAAGAAACAGATTCAAAACACTACAAGAGAAGACAGAAAAAAAAGTACACCAAATGACGAATATGAAAATTTTGTCAATGCGCACCTCAAGGCAGCAGCGAAATGTATTCCAACAAAACTCAAAACTAAATATAGAGTCCCATGGGAAACTTTAGCAGTGAGAGAAAAAAACGTGCACTAGTGAAAACAGCCTCCAAAAACTATCGAAAAAACCCAACAAACACAAATGCCCGAAAACTAAAAACAGCACAATATCAATTAGCAGGCATATATATAAAGGAACAGACAGAATACATTCAAAATCAGATAGATAAGATTAGAGACTCAGTGGAAGATAAACAATCTAGGATAGCCTGGCAAACAATAAACGAAGTGAGTAGAAGAAAGAGCACAGCCAAAGCAAAACTGAAAGCTGCAAACCAACAAGAAAGAATAAAACTGTGGAAACAGCACTTCGAAAACCTACTAGGAAACCCACTGAAAATAACACATGAACCAATCACCAGAATAATTAGTAAACAATTAGACATTAAACTAGTACCGTTCACACAAGAAGAACTCGACTCAGTTCTCAGAAAAATTAAAAATAGGAAAGCTGCAGGGCTGGACGAGATTCCCCCAGAAGTATGGAAGACCAGACAATTCGACGACATACTGCTCCGACACTGCAACGCAGTATATAATCAAAATCTGATAGATTGATGAAGGGATGCATACTCCCCTTCCCTAAAAAGGGTGACCTCGGATTAGCCAAAAACTACTGATGCATAACACTTACATCAATAGCAGTCAAAATCTACAATGCCCAACTACGAAACCGCATAGAACCCAAAATCGACAACATACTTAGAAAAAACCAAAATGGCTTCCGAAGAAATAGATCCACAACCTCACAAATAATAACCATCCGTAGAATCCTTGAAGGTGTACGGGCAAAAAACCTACAAGTGACATTAATATTTGTCGACTTTACCAAGGCCTTCGATTCCATTCACAGAGGAAAGATGGAACAAATCCTACTAGCATACGGCATACCTAAAGAAACCGTAGCAGCAATAACGATTTTCTATAGAAACACCAAAGTAAAAGTATGATCACCAGATGGAGACACAGAATACTTCGACATTGTAGCTGGAGTACTACAAGGGGACACACTAGCTCCATACCTCTTTATCATTTGTCTAGACTATGTACTTAGAACATGGATTGACAAAATCAGAGAGAACGGCTTCGAGCTGATAAAGAAAAGAAGCAGAAGGTACCCTGCAAAAACAATTACTGACGCCGACTACACCGATGACATAGCGATGCTGGCAAATACACCCAACCAAGCCAAAACACTACTGCATAGTTTGGAACGAGCAGCCGCAGGCATAGGCCTCTATGTCAATGCACACAAAACGGAATATATGTGCTATAATCAAACGGGGGACATCTCCACTCTAGACGGAACCCCTCTTAAACTAGTAGACAAATTCACTTACTTAGGAAGCAGCGTCGAATCAACCGAAAAGGACATCGACACGAGGTTAACGAAAGCATGGACAGCTATCAATAGGCTTTCAATTAAATGGAAATCAGACCTAACCGATAAAATGAAACGCAGTTTTTTCCAGGCAGCGGTCACATCGATACTGCTATATGGATGCACTACATGGACTCTAACAAAACGGCTGGAGAAGAAGCTAGACAGCAATTACACAAGAATGCTGCGAGTAATCTTGAACAAGTCCTGGTGGCAACACCCCACAAGACACCAACTGTACGGCCACCTGCCTCCTATCATGAAAACTATTCAAGTTAGACAAACAAGACATGCAGGACACTGCTGGAGAAGCAGGGACGAACTCATAAGTGATGTACTCTTATGGACCCCCACACATGGCTGTGCAAAAGCAGGACGACCATCATGAACATACATTCAGCAGCTATGTGAGGATACAGGATGTTGTCCAGAAGACCTGCCTGAGGCGATGAACGATAGGGAAAAGTGGTGAGAGAGGGTCAGGGATATCCATGCTACTAGCACGACATGATGATGATGATGATGAGATATATATTACATTAAATTCTCAAACCTACGCAGGTTGCTGAAATGGCTGAGCAGTAAAGTTATCAGTCTAGCATAAAGTTAGGCAGGTTTTGATTCCAGCTTGAAGTATCCAGTATGTCTAATCACACTGAAGATTTGTGATACAATGAAACAGTTTGTGGATGACAAGATAGATAGATAGATAGATAGATATAAGCATATGTTTCTCTTAATCATGCTAGCAAAGGATTTTGTTTAATTTATCATTCATCATAACTACTTAGAATGTAAACTATTTATTTGCATTCTGTTCTTTTATGATTCCTTGTAATATATATATATATATATAGTTTGTAATATTAGATTTTAAATAAATGGATTTGTATACTTCCTTAAGGCCAAATTGTATTTCTATTGATTGAATTATTTACATTACCATCAACAAAATTATTGTTCCAAATCATTCTTTAGAATATATTAGATGAGTTTTCTTTGATTTTTTTGTTTTTAGCTTGTTTGAAATGTTGAAATGAAAGATCTTTGGACTTCTTTTCTAGCCGAACCTCTGCATACAAAATTGAGCAAAAATAGTAAAAGTGGTTATAGTGATGGTTGATTTATTCAATAATGAAACACTGAAGGAAAGTGAAGGAAAGAAAAAAAGGAAAATAATCAAAGTCTTGGATTGAAAGCAAAACTGAAAGAAACCAAACAATAAAATAAAAGAAGGAAGGAAATGGATATAAAATGCAAGAATCAAATGAAAGAAAAATCAATGAAAGAATTAAGGATTAAAAAAAACGGTTTGAATGAAAAGTAAAAGAAATTAGAGAATAAGAAAAAATGAATTAAATTTCTCAAAATGAAAGAATCCAAATAAGAAAAATAAAAAGAATGAATAATTGTATCAAATATTGTCAATTTAAATTCAAAGAATTGGAATATCCAAGACTGTAAAAAAATTCCATTGTGACAGAACAGATATTAAGAACAAAATGGAGAAATAACTTGGGGAATATCTAGTCTTCAAAGTTTATTTGTATTTCATGCTACAACTTCAGAATTAAGCTTTTTATCAGTCACCCTAGCACTTCATTATTAACCACCCCAGCACTTCATTATTAACCACCCCAGCACTTCATTATTAGCCACCCTGTGACACTATGTAGGTGGTCTGCCAAGCAGACGATCCTTTTGTCTGTTTTGGTGCGAAACCAAACAAAGGCCTGGACTTGAGATCTCGACGCGACCGGAAGAAGGAAGGGAACGCGAGTCAGAGAGTAAGACAAAGGAACCCAGAGAAGGCAGTTGGCAATGGGCAACGGAGAGTGGCAGATGAAGTCGACACTGGACAGCAGAAGTGACCAGTCAGCATGAGAGAGTCCAGCAACAGTGAGAGAAGACCAGTCAAGATGGGTTGGCATTCCTAGTAGCTTTGTAGAAATTTTGCTAGAAATCCACGCCAGTGTTAGTCTACATATGCACAAAGAAATTCACAGTGTCACAGAATCACCCTTCTTGCACTTGAATTAACCCAAGCATATTGTTCGTTTGTTCTTTTTCTCCCACTCCCTTGATTGTATTTCTTGTAGCCATAAAGAAATGTGCGATGTCCCAATCGGAACCACTAGTTGATCACTGGCTAAGAAGTGAAATGGTTTGAAGAAGTTGATGTAAAAGGTGGCCAAGGGGGTATTGTCATAACCCCAGCACTTCATTATCAGCCACCCCAGCACTTCAGCCAAAATCAACTTGATCTGTGTTATCTTCAGCAAAATCTCTTTTTTGGTTGTTTATTAATTTTTTTTTATTTTACAAATATTTCATGGGTTATTAATATCTATCACAAACAATAATTTAATTTTTCAGTTTTTTCTTCTGCTCAGTGATTTAAATCTCAGAATGAATAATTAGTGCAAAAAAATAGAAATAAAAATAATATCATCATTATAAATATTTACTGTCGAAGACTTGACAGCGACAAAAGATGGCAACCACTTTTCCTATTTAACTGGATAAAGAAAAATGAAATAATGGAAAAAATATGTTATACTCAAGAAAATACAAAGTTATTACATTTACATTTGGATGTTGTGCATGTAAAGTAAAAGTTGTCTTTCTTTCTTTTAAGATTTCAACATTGGCAAAAATAGTGGAACCAGATATCCAGAAATACAAAAATTAATAATTGAAATCCTCAAAATCTTAAAACTGAATAATTCAAGAGAATAAAGTTAATAAAAAGCAAAAAATAAAGAATTCAAATCTTTAACTTCTTGAGAAAAATAATAATCATGAAATTGCATCAAAAGAATTTTTAAAAGTTGGTTAGAAAACTCACCAGAATGATTCATATTAAATATTTTCTTGTCTTGAGTGTCAAGCTATTAAACAAAATATTGTTTATAAAAAATCCAATGCCTCCAGTCAAATTACTTAGAGAATTGTAGAGCTAAATATTTATATCAAGTATTACTTTCACTGATTTGCCTGAAATAATTCCTCTGGGTCAAATAAACACATTTTTAGGATGTTTAAATTTCTTTCTATAGAAATAATATTGTTTTAGTGACTTATTCATGAATAAATTTATCTCCATTTGATAAAAATCTAAAAAGAAACGATGGAGGGGGGTCCTAATGGCTAAAGTTCTCAACTGCAACCATGAAGTGAGCGAGTTTGAATTCCAATCATACTATTACATTTACTTTTGAACTAATGCCCCTTTGGGAAAGGTATGAACCCTATTACCCCTCCAGCAATGGGTTAAATTTAATCATTGTTTTTTTTTCTACGGGGATGACTTTGGCATTAAATATAAATATGCATTTATTAGAAAAATACCCATGAATATTTTCTTCTTTGACTAAAGCTTATGATTGGTACTATTTCAGTTTTTTTCCTTTCTCAAAAAAAAAAAATTCCAGAAGTTTGAAAAGTTTAAAACAGTGATTCAATCTGCCACCTTCTTCAGATAAGCTCAATGGTGGAAAAAATTTCTATCACTGATATTCATTGCATCATGGGATATGTTATAAATGGGTGATAAAATTTTTCTTGATAATGTTCCGTAGCTTTTACTCTTTGTGTGTGTGTGTGTGTGTGTGTGTGTGTGTGTACTGAACTGAATTATCAAGATAATTTTGTCTGAGACCTCATGATGACAGAAAATACTGTCAACAAACTAGCAGAGAAGCCCCTCGCTCTCTTCTTAATTAATCAATTTGAGCTAAAAGCAAAATTTTAAGAAAATAAATTTTCAGAAAATGGAGTAAAGTCATAAAATGTGAACTTATTGAATTTTATTTCGATTTCTTCTTTGAATGTTTTTGTTTTTTTTGTTTGAAGAATCTTTGATTACCAGAACCAGGTTTGCTGCAGGGAACCCAATTCCTTTGAATTTTAATTAATATTTGGAGAACTCGAATATAATTGAGAGAAGAAAAAATTCCATTTTGATCAGCATCATTTATCACAGGTTATTGCATTTCAATCATGTGTTTTACTGTAAGATTATCACAAATTTTACAAGTATTAGACTAATTTTTTGCAAGGAGGTTTTGTCCAGTTCTGAAAATTGGGTTTTTCACCATCATCATAAGGGAATATTAATTGATAATATTGTAGTTATATTTGTATGTGTGCATAAAAATAGAACACCTAAAATCCATAATAATTCTATTTCTGATAGCAGTTCTAAATATGACATAGAAGATAACATGCAACAAAGTACAATTGGATTATTGAATATTGCCAATATAAATCTTAAGACCAGAAAACACAAGAAAAATTGGATGACTTTGCAGATTTATTGCATATCTTTTAGACAAATTCCTGGGATGTGAGTTTTAATTATATTCAAAATTATTTCTTCATTTTGATTTTTTACTCTTTAGTTTAATGTCCCAAGAATTGTATTAAAAAAAGATTTGCAATAAAAAGCAACAAGACAGGAAAAAATTTTTGATGAGTTGAGATTTTTTGATGATTGTCCTTTAATCAAAAATATCCTCCAGCTGCACTGAAATTATAAATAGTTAATAAACACAACACACCCATTGCCCCATCAGCTGAAGCTATAGAATACACTGACTGCACCTCTGCAGAGAGGTAAGACCCACTCCCCAGCGAGTGTCCTGTATATGACTGGAAACAATCTGATGGTGAGGTTCCAGTAATGCTGGAGCTTTGGGGAATGTAGAGTACCCCTTTATTGCCATTGCCCCCAGGTCCACTCTGGCCTGGAGTGGCAGCACCTGACAGGACCCTATCTATTGCTCTTATAGAACTAAAATGAATACTTATGCTAAACTGAATTACTTGAAATAGAACTGTTTTGACATTTAACT
Organism: Sepioteuthis lessoniana; assembly: GCA_963585895.1. Lineage (NCBI taxonomy): Eukaryota > Metazoa > Mollusca > Cephalopoda > Myopsida > Loliginidae > Sepioteuthis > Sepioteuthis lessoniana. The sequence continues at coordinate 108,448,827 of OY757919.1, forward strand.
GTGTTTATGGTAAACTGAATTGTTTGAAATAGAACTGTTTTGACATTTATCTGTGTGTGGACAAAAACTATACTTATACTAAACTAAATTGTTTTAATTAGAACTGTTGGACTAAACTGAATAGCTTGAAATAGAAATGATTTTTACAATTAAATTGTGTACTCATGCTAAACTGAATTGTTTGAAATAGAACTGATTATTTATAAAAAAATGAATTTGGCATTAAATAACCAAGAAAGGTTGATCTGTCATTGGTTTGATTTTATGGCATCTCAACCATTGTAGGTTATTTAATGCCAAATCTGGTCTTTACATATATATTAGATGTATATGATTTGTAAACTTAAGTTAACAATGTTAAATGGTTCCAAGTATTGGTATGTATTACTAACAATTCAATTAAAAATCAATTATTTAGTTACACAGTTCTATTTCGAACAATTCAGTTTAGCATAAGTCATTTGTTTGCTCTCAGTTTAAATGTCAAATAGTTCTATTTGACCTATAGATAGGACCCTTTCAGATGCCACCACTCCAGGTCAGAATGAACCTGAGAGCGATGGCAATGAAACTTCTGCAGAAATGCATTCAGTGAATTCTACAGCCCTGGCCAACTGGGCCAGATGGTTTAGTGTCATTTCCAAGACACTCCTTCGGAAAGTCTTCCTCCTCAGCAGAAATGCAGTCAGTGTATTCTACAGCACCCCACCCCACCCCACCCCACCCAGCCGACTAGACTCTCATTGGAAAAGTCTTACCTCTCTGCAGGAGTGCATTCAGTGTATTCTGCTACCCGGCCAGCCAACTGAATTCTCATTGGGTAGGTCTTTCCCTTCAGCAGAGATGCAGTCAATGTATTCTACACCCCACCACCAGCTAACTGGCCTCATCTATTTTTGAGTTTCATATAAAGTTATCTGGTAAGTCTAATTTTCCTCTATTGAGTCAAATTATAAAAAAAGAATTGATTGATTAAAAATTAGAATAAAAATCCATCATAAAATTTGGGTTTTTACTTTATTTTTCTTAAATATCTTTTCACCCTTATTCCCCCCCGTCTCTCTCTCTCTCTCTCTCTCTCTCTCTCTCACACACACACACACACACACACACACAAACATCCAAATACATAAAGAAAAACTTTGAAACATTAGTTATTAGATTTTGTTGTTGAATTAGAGACACATTTACAATTCAGCAGCAGCAATTTGATATTTATATGAAGGATACAACACTGCTTGATATTTTATATCTATATGGAGGATACAACACTGTCAAACAGATAGACTCTCAAATGAAATTCTGTTTTGAGAAATTTTTTACAAATCAATTTTTACATTTTTTAAACTTTATATAAATCATATAATTAGCAATATCTATAAATAAAGAGGGCTTAATATTGGTATTAGTGTGTATATTACTAAGATGGGAAAGTGTAGACACATAGTCAATGATGCTTGGTGACTGTCAGTATATATATGTGTGTGTGTGTGGAGAAAGAGAGAGAGAGAGAGAGATAGAGAGAGAGAGATACTATTAATTTCAAAGATAACAAGACTAATTGAAGCAACTTTTATAAGCAGTAATTATCAAGAAATAATAGACAGGCAGACAGATAAATAGTGAAGTTGAAATAAGTTGATAAATAATAGTGAATAGTAAAAAACTTAATATTTACTTTAGAAATAACTAAAATTGTAATCCTGATCATTATGACTCAGCATGCAAAAATTTGTTCTGCCAGATATAAGAAGTTTTCAATAGTGTAACAGTATTTCATGTCTAATAATGTCATATTTACCAACAAAATGGCTGAAAAAAAAATGAGTGGTCAAATTTTACTGCTTGTACTTTATATGCCATCAAATATAAAATACATTGTAAAAAGACAAGAGAGAGAGAGAGAGAGAGAGAGAGAGAGAGAGAGAGAGAGAGAGAGAGAGAGAGAGGAGGGCTTAGATAGATATATAAGAAGAAAGCATATGCTTATTGTTTTGAATATCTAGGTGATAACATATACGTAAGAAATACACTGTTGGCTGAGAGAAGCAGGAAAAAAAAAGGATAAATAATTTTTCAGTTTATCTGGCTGTTTTAATCAGGATACAATCTTCAAGTCTCCCTTTTTGAAAGAGAACCACCCTTTCTATTAGAATACAAAGAAAAGGATGAGTGATCTGATGTAGAGATCAAAGATAATTCATATATTATACTTTTTATTCTCTCCCTCCTTACCATCTTGTATGCATACTCAATTGTTCACACACAAAGCATTATTGCATTCATCTAGAAACGCCTAAATAGAAAACTCAACATTGTACAATTACTGACAATAGTCATGAAAGGTGTTTTATTCATGCATGTTTTCTGATCAAAGGTGAATTTTATTTGAAATTCATTGTATATTAACTGATTTGTTTAAAAATTGACAAAATAGATGAGGTGTATCAAATTTTAGGTTGTTCTGTTATTTTAATTGTAAATATTTTTTAATACTGATTGTGTTTGTGCATTGGTCCAAAGAATAAGATTTTTTTCTGTGTAAAGACTCAATAAATATGTGATTACTAGTCATGAAGTGATGGCAGGTGGTAGGTTAATTTGAAAAGTCATGGCAAGTGAAGTTGATTCTCATTGAGTGCTTCAGTCTTGTGTCTTTGTTATGGATTAAAATTAGTTTAACACATATCTCTAAACATTTGCATAAGTGAAATTCAAATTTTTCATTTGACTGCAAGACAGAAATTTAATACTTCTTGTTTATTTGCTATGTGTGTTTTAAATTCTTAACAAACAGGCAACACCTCAAGCCATTTATCTTTATTTCAGGCTGTAAACAATCAACTGTTTTAAAAAAAATCCTTTTTTTTTACTTTGTTAAACTTAATTCAAATAAATTATTCACCAAGTGAGTTGCAACACTTTAGCATGTCGCTGATAATCTTTAGATGTGTTGTAGAATTTAATCAAAAGTGATTAATTTTTATGAAAATTATTTTTCAAATACATTTAGAATTAGATATTTGGTTTGACAAACAAAACTTAATATGTCACAAAAATTATGTTTTTAAAAAGTCTGTTGCCAAAACAATATGTTTAGAACGCTCTGACCTAGACAAATACTCTTGATAAAAATGCTTTATATACTGCGATACATTGAATGATTTATTCTTACTTAGATTCACATGTTTTTAGCATAATCTTTGGTATGATGCATTCTCAATTCTTTCTTTGGTTATTTTGCATCTGGTAATTCTTTGGTAGCAATTTCAACCCCATTCATAGGAAAAATTTGCTGATTTGAATGTCATATCTTTGAGTTTACCTGGGAAATTCTTTAAACAAACTGAAAAAGAATTTGAGTATATATATAAAATATAATAAGAAGGCTAATTTTTTGATATTGGCTTTAATGGCTGTTATTGATTTTTATGAGTTTAACTGAACATTCATAAGGCACTAAATTCTTTATTCCAATATTTATACAACTTCTTTTGTGACAAACACAAATACATCACTTCTTTTTTTTTAGAAAATAATAAATAATAAATCATATTATTCTTTTACCCAACCACCAAAAAGACAGTGTGCTTCCGTTTTACTTATAAATCAAGTTTAGAAAGTATTAAACACCCTGTGAAATGCATTAACATAAATATAAATATGAAATAAAAAATAAAGAAAAAGGAAACTTGTCAATACAATTCATGGAATAATGACAATTTCAACTGATACAAGAAATGTCAGAAAATTGATCAAAACCACAAAGATGAAGATGCTCATTTGAAAAACTCTAGGAATAATGACTATATTCATCATCTCAGAACATTTATGTTGAATCTTGTCAAGATATAACCTAAAGCCATTTTGATGTTGATTCAGATTTTTGTTACCTCTTTGAATCACTGGGGATTTTTATAAGTTTAGCCTCCACAAATTTTGGTGTTGTAATTATAACATTTATTTAGAATTGGAACACCAATCAAAGAGCACACATACAACAGCTGCTTCCATCAAGATGTGCTTCATATACAATAATATAATCACAATATGGAATTGTTGTTGTAAATTTATAAATGATTATTATATATACTGAAATGTCAATAGGATTCTACTTGAACTTTCACTGTAAAGAAACTAAGTATATCCAGTTTTGTGTTTATCCACTTGAAACACAGAAAGCAAACATTTTTGATGATGGGCAACTGAATTCTGGAATTCTCCATGAGTAATGTGACATAGTATAAGGGTCATTGCAAAAGTTCTAAGCCTCACCCAGAAGCAGTTTTTCCCTATTTTTCAATAGAGTTCCCATTGACCTCAATGTATTTGGTTCAACAATATTTAAACAGGGCAATCCTACCTTGGAAGAAAGTGGCATCCTGGTCCTCTAAAATGCCTTCACAGCATATAACAGAAAGAAGTCAAAGCTAAATCTGTTGATTAAAGTGGGTGGGGTAGCTATTCAATAAACTGTTGGTTGTTTTAGCTACTTCAACCTGAGCAGTATGAATGGGTATGTTAAAAAGAACACCTACCCACAACTTGATTGCTTCCTTCAATTGTCTTTATTCTGATACATAGTACTATTCATTAATAGTTTTTCCCTTTTTTAGGTAGTATATTATGATTATATCTTCAGAAGGCAAAAGAACAGAAGCCATAACCTTGCCAACAGACACTGCCTACTTGAACTTCTTTGGAGGTTAAAGACCTGAGTGTTTCCACTGTTTGCTCAGAATCTTTGATTCAGTTTTGATATGGTGAATCCAGGTTACATCTTGAGTTACTAATCTGCAGTAAAAATTCTTCAGGTTAGGCTGGAAACAAGTCAGAAGTGTCTTGTAAATGTCAACCCTTTTTAATTTGTCCTCTGGTATTAACATCTTTAGGAACCCTCTAGCAGACAGTTTGCTCATTCCCAAGATCTCAGTTAAAACTGTATAAACTGAATCAGAATTAATGTCTATGGACTTAGCAATTTGCTGAAAAGTATGAAGTCTGTCATCCAAAACTATCCAGTGAATGGCATCAGCTTGTTCATCAGGAGTTTTTAGATAACCTGACCGAGGGTCACCTTCTGTGCTGTCTATGACCCACTTGAATTCCACCACCCACTTCTTCATAATTGCATTGGAAGGGAAGTCCCCACCAAATATCTGTACCATGTCCTCATAGATTTTCTTTTGAAGATAAAATCTATGATGGCTTTTGAGCCTCTCTCGTTTTTCTCCTCTAATTTTACACGTTTTGTCATACACACCCTCTCACCTACACATGGGCCTCACCGACACAAAAATCTATGATGGCTTTTGAGCCTCTCTCGTTTTTCTCCTCTAATTTTACACGTTTTGTCACACACACCCTCTCACCTACACATGGGCCTCACCGACACAAAAATCTATGATGGCTTTTGAGCCTCTCTCGTTTTTCTCCTCTAATTTTACACGTTTTGTCACACACACCCTCTCACCTACACATGGGCCTCACCGACACAAAAATCTATGATGGCTTTTGAGCCTCTCTCATTTTTCTCCTCTAATTTTACACGTTTTGTCACACACACCCTCTCACCTATACATGGGCCTCACCGACACAAAAATCTATGATGGCTTTTGAGCCTCTCTCGTTTTTCTCCTCTAATTTTACACGTTTTGTCACACACACCCTCTCGCCTATACATGGGCCTCACCGACACAAAAATCTATGATGGCTTTTGAGCCTCTCTCGTTTTTCTCCTCTAATTTTACACGTTTTGTCACACACACCCTCTCACCTACAAATGGGCCTCACTGACACAAAAATCTATGATGGCTTTTGAGCCTCTCTCGTTTTTCTCCTCTAATTTTACACGTTTTGTCACACACACCCTCTCACCTACAAATGGGCCTCACCGACACAAAAATCTATGATGGCTTTTGAGCCTCTCTCATTTTTCTCCTCTAATTTTACACGTTTTGTCACACACACCCTCTCACCTATACATGGGCCTCACCGACACAAAAAATTAAAAGACGGAAAAATCTGAATTAGATTTTCTAGTTTTATAAGAAGTGGTGTCGTGTATTGCCACAAGAAAAGTCTTCAGCTATGCTCTTCTCTCTCGGTGATAATTAGGTCTTTTTGAATGATGCTTGTACACATTTTATTTTTATAGACCAAAAGAAAAGGGTTATGAGAACTGATTGGCACTTGATTTCTATGATTTTTGGCGGGGAAGACAAAATTTGAACTGATAACTGAGACCAATCAATACTTCAGTTTGCCAAAATAAACAAAAGAACATACTCGTAGGAATTCTTTCGGTGAAGAATGCTAATGGGGTTCATAGACAAGCCAGTGCATACTTATCCAGAGACCAACTTGAGTCTATATCAGCATTTGGAAAACACATTCCCAGGGATAGATTCATGAATGTGTTGATATTTCTACACTTATCTGACAACACAGCAGCCCCAGAAAGAAATTCCTTCAACTACAAAGTGAAACTGATCTGATACCCTGAAATAGATGCTTGAAATTTAGGATCAAACATGATGATGAGGCTTAAGCTCTTTTTAAGAGACAGTCACTGTTAGTGAAAAAAAACAACCTCATATTTCGCATCTGCTCAAAATAGAAACTAAGATCATATTTTAAGATATCATGTTTGGGGTTGAGCCTAAAAGGAATGGACCCAGTAAATATAACAATTTAATGATAAGCATCTTGTCACTGGGTAACACACATCTCTCCTCAAAAGAAAAATAAAAGTTAGATAAACTTTTAACAGGGCTTCTGCATTTTGTTTCCTACAATGAAGTTTGGTAAATTAATTGTGTAATAAGCTGAGCCAAATATTCAAATGAACTCCAAAAGAAGAGTTATTCTATGGCACATTAAAACATTCTATTATGGGCATGTGGGCAAGTCCATTTCCTGGATTGTAATTGGCTGCTGGTCAATAAATGGATGTGTTCTTGTAGATATACCAGCTTCAGTTTAATAGTATCACAGGATCTGTATTGGGTTATAACCTGGCCTACTGGGCTAGGACTCATTTCGGCCAGCCATGTTGCCTGATACAGGGATCAGGTCGTGTGTGTCTTGGTTCCAGTGGCAGTCAGTCGAGGCTGTCTGACATGGATTACAGAAAGCCAGCATTCATGTCACATGCATACTGGGGCTCCAGTGGGCCATAACCCCAAGTTCTAACTCTCTCCAGAGGGGCTAGATTTATCGCCTGGCACCTGAGGAGCTTAAAGCATTTTTTGAACCAATAGGCATGTGTGAGCCATGATCCTGCACCTGGTTCACACGATAAGAAGTTCATGTGCCATACGTGGGGTGCTTGTCAAATATCAGGTTCTGTATTGAGTTACAGCCTCTTTTATTTTTACTTGCCGACTGGATGCTAGTTGGGACCCCTGGGCCAGTTAGTGTTATTATTGTTATTATTATTATTATTGTTATTATAGTTATTATTCTACATCTACCCTCCACAAGATGATCACTGTTGGTGGTTTGCTTTACCAGTGTGAGCCATGCAAAGTTATTATTAATAGGAAACTGAAAGCCAAGGGCTCATGTACCATATTCACAATTAACGCTATGTGCGAAATGGACATATAATGTTCACAACTATAGAATATATAAAGAACATAGGAATCTCAGAACTCGAAAACACGTAACAACTTCTTGTTCAGGTACGAAACCTTTTTATTAACTTTGAGCTAAAGGTTTCGATGTAAGGAGGAGAGACACAATCTTCTATGCTGTCTTATTCATTTGGCCCTCAACTTGAGCGGCCCCCATAAGGCGCACGTTCTCCTCGCGCCTGCAAGCTCCAAAAGTCGATCCTTCTCGTTTGGCGTCTAGTACCTGACTCTCTTTTCAAATTCTCACACAAACCTCCGCGCGCTTCCGGTGCGTGACGTCACCTGCACCCTGTCACCCAGTATCGTCTCGGACTATTATGACATCTGAGTGACACCTCCATCCGCCTGCACGCACCCACGTTAACACCTGCTTCAATGTTGCACCTAACTAACCCATGTGCTGAGCCGAAAGGTTCTCAGCCTAACTAAACTCAAAGGCATGAACCGACATCCCTCCACTATTTTATAACACTCAAGCTATGGACTCCTATACATGGACATGCAAAGTTGGCTGACCAGCATACATCAGCTTTGTGAGGACACTGCATGTAGTTTGGATGACCTGCTGGGAGCGATGGATGATAGCGACAGATTGAGTGAGAGTCAAGGTAATTCATGCTGACAGCACAAGTTGATGTTGATAATGATGATGATGAAAAGTTTTTTAAAATTTGTTTTAAAAAAAGAAAAGAAAAGGAAAGGAAATGGCTATGAAAGACAAAAGTGTCTTTTTTGTGTACATTTGTTGTATAAGCAAGTAAATATATATTTTATTTACTTAATACTGAGTTTACAGTTGCAAAGAATTGCATTGTAAAATTTTAGCAATTCTACTATTCACAAGTATTTCCGATTTATCATAATTCTTGACAACATTTCAACTGATAAGATCAGATGTGCAAGAATTCTTAATGGATACATTATCACTGTCTTCAGACATTTAATTCTCAAGTTGCCGCAAATTGAATCTCAACTTTCAACCTTTCTTGCCCCAGGTATCTGTCTGTCATGACAGATACATGCTTCCATATTGTTACATCCAGTAACTTCTTCTCCTTTGCTGATAGATGATTAATACCTCATCTAAGCTTTTCACCAATTACCTACACTCCATGGAATCCATGAAATGGCTATCAACACCATCTTCTTCCCAATTCAACCAATAACAATTTCTTCACTTTCTCCTGATCACCATTGGCCAATCAAAATCAATCATCGCTCTTTTCTCAATTAAGTTAAAGAGAAACATTTGATTCTGAAAAACAGAACTAGTGATTTTGCCAACAGGAAAACTTTTAACAAGATCTTTTTCCAACCAAAAATTTACTAGCTTTAATATTAGCTTTTTCAATATTTTTCAAGTCCTTTCAGATGATAGAATCTGTGCTATGACAACTGTAAAATGTATGGATGGAAATAATTAAAAGACATTCCATAAATCGAGATTATCAATTGAAAATCAAAGAGTGTAACCTACTTTGTGATGAAAAATTGATGAGGAATTCAATTTCGAAATCAGTTTTTACCTTTGTGCTCTGAGTAATTTGCTATATATAACTTTTGAAAAATTGCAAATTTCTTAGGAAAAAACAAAACTTCATGGAAATTTGCGAAACCAAACATGAAAAGACAGTAAATAATTATAAAGTTTTCCTTTCAACTATAAAACATTAAACCTGTTTTGCATTGAGGAGACAAAATTTTTAAAGATTTTAAATGACATTTATTCCCAGCAAGGATTTATGAAAGAGATGAACTTCTTTTTACAAATTGTGTTCTTTGCTCATTGACAAATCTAAAAAGGATTCCTAATAAATTCTCAATGAGACTAAAATCTGGAGGGAGGTCAATCCATAATTTCATTGCATTCAAATCATTCTTTAATGATCTCAACAATGTGAATAGCTGGATTATCCTGCTGAAATACAAAATATTCCTTCCATTATAGTAATTAACAAACAAGACAAGACTTGAATATATCTTTATAACATGGACTTTTTTGATTGCACTCCATCATCAACAATTCAGCTTTACCTTTGACTAAAAAAATTCCACACCCCATAATCGATCCTCAGCCAAATGAACATTTGGAAAAAAAAAACCTTCTCTTACTTCCAAAGATCATACTATTTACATTCCCTTTCTTTTTGGACCATCCAAATTTAACAATTTCTTATCAAAGAATTCCAGCTTCTTCCATTGTCCCTTATTCCTGGTCATATTTTCCTTTGTCTGTTCAATATACTTTTTTTTGTGACCATCAAAGTAGGGACCTTCTTTCTGGATTGAAATGCAATATTGCTTGATTCAATGAGAAATTGTTGAATTTTTCATGTTATTATATTAAGATTACATTTTATGTTAGTATCTCTCCCTGTCACACCAAGTACAGTTCAACTTTTTAGCTTACTGTCTCTCCCTGTCACACCAAGCACAGTTCAACATTTTAGGTTTCTCAACAAAAAAAAAAGTGGCAACAGTCTGCAACATTTATTTTGGGTGACTTGCCTAAATGTTTCATAGTTACATGTTTTTCTCTGTTCAATTTTCGTACAAATAGAATTAATTCTATTTTTCTCTTCATAATGAGCCAACCATTCTCTCATCTGTTCTTTTAAAATCTTCTAATAATAAAGAAAATGTAGTATGTGTATCTTATGGAAAATTCAAATAACAACTGACAACTAAAATCGCTTTAAAGTTATGTAAATAAGAAATTCTAGAAACTTCTAAAAAAGATCAGAAAAAACTTCTTTAGCAATATTTTCATACCTATTTCCATCCTCAGAAGATTTGATTTTTCAAAGTTTGCATATATGAGAGCAGAAAGCTGAAACATGATTTTGTAACTGAATTCCCCATCTTCTTTCATATATAACAAAATTGGTTAGACTCTGAAAAATATTCTAATTTTACATGCTGTATTTGTGAAATGTATTATAATTATTTGCGGATGAAGCATTCAAATTTTCATGCATCCTGTCAACCACAAATTGGTGTTTCTTTATTCAACTTTCTACCACAAATTGATGCTTCTGTACTTCACTGTCTACCACAAATTGGTGTTTCCATAACCTTCTATTTACCACAAAACTTCTTTGTTCATTGTCCCAGAAAAAAAGTGACAAAAAAATACATTGGGTCATTTACAGAAGTAAATAGTTAATAAATTTGTATGAATATTTTCTTTCATACAGATTCCTTTGAGGATTTCAAAAACATCATCTCTATTTTGGATCATTCCAAATTTATAGATTTTGATCTAAAATATTTCTTTTGTACTTGTAAATGAGATGTAACAATAGAAAAGAGTCATGAAATAATATTTACATTTTTGTTGGCTTTCATTTGGCTTCTTAGAAGTTTTGATTTTTCTGAAATTTCACGTTTTAAAAACTATCAAGTTTTTTTTTTGCTTTTAAAAATCTTGTTATTTAAAAAATATCCACAATTCTATTAGAATAGGATTTGGGAGTGAGAGAGTATGGATTTTATGAAAATTAATAAATTTTACTGGTCGTAACCCAGTTAGATACTAACTGGCAGGTGTTTTATTTTTACCAAAATGGGACAACTTGTTTCCCCGAAGATATTTTTTCATGCCTACAAACCTGTTTCATGCCTTTGTCATCTTCAGATTGAGAGTTATAATAAAGAGTACATTGCCATCATGTGATAGATAGAAAACTGGTTTCACAGATCAAAATGATCCTTATTAGACACTCCATACTTGTAGTTTTGTTCCAAAATTAACCTTAGTAAATAATTATAGAGTCTGAAGTGAATACTATGACACTGAAACCACAAATGAGAAAGAAATTCCTTTTATTAGAAAGAGAAAATTAAAAAAAAAACCCTCCAACCATAAAATAATATCCTATTCGCTCAGTACAGACCTAACATGATTTTTTTAAGTTTTAAAAATAATGAAACCAGACTCCTGGAGCTTCTAACAAGATATATAAATGAATTTAGAACTTGGTTACTTGGTATTTCAATGTAAAGCATAACCTTAACTTACTCGCAACAGTACATTATCTTTTAGAATAAACACAAAAGAACATTTTATATAGAAATATTTTGATCCCTGATAAACTTGATAAAAATATGTGTCCATTAAGTTTATCTCTCATTTTTTTCTGTTTCACATATCAAATAAACATTTCTCAAATATTTAGAAATATACATATGATCACTAACTTTGTTATACAAACTCTACTGAAAAAAGCCCTGTTTATGCACAATGCACCTTTTTTTAAGTATATCAACTAAATGGATCAACTTATGTATATAAATTTTGATGTTTTTTTTTGTTTTTTTACCACTATTATAAATCTCTTGTTCTTTGTGTTTTTGTGTCTTGATATTTTTGTCCGTCAGTTCAGTATAATAGATATATAAATTTTTAACTTTTTTTTTAAAAAAAATTACCTATTTTGCCACTGCTATTCATTACACCATTAAGTACTGTTTAAGAGAACATTTTGTTTTTTTTTTTTCTTTCATTTTGGCTACTTTATGGGATACACATTTTTTCTAGTCTTAAAATAAGCAATAAAAACATACTTAAGAACATTCTAGAAATTTAGGATCAAAACCATATTAGCATTTTAGATACATTTTTATATTTTTCAACCAATCAGCTAAAAACATTGAATAGAACATTCTAGAAAAATAGGATCGGAAGTCAACTAACAGAAAATATTTAGGCTCGAAAATAAAATAGTAAAATACAAATCTGATTGGTCAATAAATGTCTACGCGCCAAAATTTTAGGACGATTCTTTGATCCACCTGTAGGATATAAATAACACAGAGTTAGGAAGCCATACACACAGACTTATACGAAGACTAAGACAACACCACAAGCCACTAAGCCAGTAATGCAGTAGCCGATACTGTGTCCGACAAATTCCTTTCCTTCCTCAACTAAAGTTCATGACCTAGCTTCAGATGGCCGCAAATCACAGAACTCCGTTAACATGAACATACACACATCTTTAAACAAATTTATTTTCTTCTTGCCAAACTTTATTTTCCAAAAGGCCATTTTCACATCATGTATTTTATTTGTTTTTATATTCTGTTATATGCATATTAAATTGTTTGTTTAATGTTCGTTGTGTTCTATTCCATTTCTTTTACGTGATTGTAAAGTTTTGTGTTGTATTTGTGGTGGAAATAATTTAGAGAGCAATACCCGTAAATTATGAACGCACATCTACTGAAATAACCAAAATACATACAACCCCCACAACTTCAAGGTGTTTTGAAGATGTCTTTTAAGACTTTTTCATTTCTTGTTTTTTCTCGCTGCGGACCAAAATGCTTCTGTTTATGAAATTTTTGACCTCCTCAATCCTTTAAAGCATTCCCAAAATTTGGTTTGCACAACAAATGTTATTAACTCACCATGAAAATAAAAGCTAATTTTGCTTGTTTGAAACAATTGAACAATGAACAAAGCTTCAAGATATTTTTAATTTTTTGAATATTTATTCTATTTTACAGTAACAAAATAATTGTTTGTTGGCATTCAAAAAATGACAAAAAGACACTCTACAATTCTTGTGGTAGAAATGATTTTCATGTCTTTTTTACATAAATTAATTTTTGACAAAGTGAATCCATTGATGTGAAGAATTATACTTTCCACATTTTTTATATTTTTCCAACAACCTTTAAATTCTATTAATTATATTCTCAGTGACAGATTCATAAAAATATTTATTTTTGCATTGCTATCTTCTGATATTAAATGTTGTATGTCCTTTTTGTATTGAAATTATTCACCTCAGAATTCTGCATATTTCCCCAAAGTTTCTTTTGTTACTTACATCTTTATTTCTAAAATCCTTCTTGATGTGAAACTTTAGTCAAAAAATGGAATTTATCTCAGTGAAAGGAAAATATTAAAAGGGAATTAAAAAAGTGATTCTGTAGTTGATGATGTCATTAATTCAATAGGGACCTGAAATGTCTCAGTTTTCTTGTGAGCCCAGTTTGAAGGAAGTCACAGAATCTATTAAATTTCATGAAGATCTTCCAGAAATTTTAAAAGAAGGTTTTATCTTAATATTCAGAAAATTTTGAAGTCTGATATTTAGATTTTATCGTCAGAGAATTGGACACATATTTGGATACACATTTCAAATGATTGGTTCTGTGATATGGAAAGCAGATTCTGAAAAACCTAAAGGAACAAGTTGAGATGATAGGAAGTTGAAAATGACTGTTAAAAAAAAAATCATTAAAATTGTCAAACAAAATTGATTCAAAATTTCAGAATTTAAAAAAAAAAAAAATCATTTCAAGAATAAAACTTTCATGGAGTCTGAATGAAGCTGATTTTTGTTTTTTAATTGAATTGCAATCTTTGATATTTTGTCCTGGTCAGTTGCTAGATCTTAATCATATTGAGAACATATGGGTATATATTAAGACCAGACTATTTGGGAGAAAATTTGAAAACACTGATTAATCATTGGAAAAAAGTTGAAAATGAATGGGGCAACATTCATGTGATACTCAGTAAATAATTATCAGACAAGTCATTTTTCTTGAAAAGAAAACCCAACAAAAATACAAAAACAAAAGAAAATCTACCCTTATGAAAATGTAACTGCACAAAGACAATGCATGCATTTTTTATAACTTTGTTGCATATTAGAATTAAGAATAATTTAAAGAAAACCAGATAAAAAAGTTTGCCTAATTTTTTTCATGCAGGAATCTATGTGTTTGTATATATATATATATATATATATATATATATATATATATATATATATAAAATTAAATACATAATCATATATATATATATATATATATATATATAGTTACAAAAATTATTTTGTGAGTCAGGAACTATCCTACTACAGTTTCACCTAAATGGCTCCTCAGGGTATCTAATCCTGAATTCTGGCGGGTTTTTTTCTTTTTGCCTGTCACTATAAGTGCTTTTAGTCAGTAAGTTGGTAAATATATATATATATATATATATATATATATATATATATATATATATATATATATATATGTGTGTGTGTGTGTATATATATATATATGTATATATATAAACATGTTTGGTTAAAGACCCCAGATTGTTTCCTTTTCAAAATATTCAAGTGAAGATGTTTGAGTTTTATTATTATTTTTCTTCTGTCTGGTACAAAATGGCGATATAAGCACTATAAAACAACATCTAATGACAAAACATAACAAAGACTGAAAAACTCAAATCCCAAAACATAAGAAAGATCCTAATTGACAATACAAAAATCATATATAAAAATAACAATAAAAAAACTTTTACAAATCCTCAAAGCAATAACTATAAAAAATAAAAAAAACGACGATAAATAAAATTGCATTCAACTTAGGTATTAACATATTAGACATATTCAATAAACAACCCTACCACCCACCCTAATAGAATGAGCCAACCCCATCAATCATTTAAAAAAAAACACTACAAATAATAAAACTCACAACAACAAACAACCTAACACATGAAGATGACCAGCAAAATTGTCAAAAGTGCTTAGCTTAGTATTGGGTACTTTCTTCACCATCTTGATCCAGACATTAGAAAAATATACATACATATAAATATATATAAATATGTTTATATATATATGATTATATATATGTACACACACACACATGCACACACACATATATATATATATATATATAATTGGCAACATAAGCTGAACAAAAAAAAAACAGTTTAAATAGCATACCTAACAAAACCAACAACATAAAACCACTAATAATCAATCTAATTAACATTTAAATTAGACAAAAATCAGATTGATTTATAAAAAAGTACATCTAAAATTTTGCCCCACTCCTAAAAGCAATTGAAGAGAATTAAAAAGAGATGGATGATAGGGATGAATGGAGAGAAAGAGTCAGGGAAATCAGTGCTGCCAGTGCAACTTGATGAGGATTATATATATATATATATATATATACGAGGATCATTAAATAAGTTTCCATACTTTTTTTGTATGGGCACTTTTATTGATAGTACACATATGAAACTCTGGTCTCCTTCAAAGTAATCTCCTCCGACTGCAATGCACTTGTTGTACCGTTCCAACAACTTTTGGAAGGCCACATGGAAGTCCTCTTGTGTGAGCGTGTCAATGACCTTTATCACAGCCTCTTTCATCTCCTCAATTGTCTCATAATGGCAGCCTCTGAGCTTAGGGAATAACCAAAAGTCAAAAGTATTCGGCCACCCTCAAAAATTTTTATTTCTTATTCTCAAAGTCTTATTTTTAATAAAACAAGTCAAGCACCAAAATGGTTTTATTTATTATATTAGATATGAGTCTTCCTCAACCACTTTAAATACAAATTAAACCAAAAACACAAAAAACTTCTTAAACTTTTGATTCATCAAAATGACCCGCTTTGGCCACTATCATTACTTCACTCATTCTTGACATTAATTCCCCTAAAGACTGAAAGTAGACTGAAGGTAGTTCAGCCCAGAGGTGAGCAGCACATGGATTGTTGAGCACTGATTTTTCAGTCAAGTTCATCCCACACCAGTTCAGTGGGATTTAAATCTGCTAATTGAGCCAGCCAAGACATCAGTTGAAGGATGTGCTGTTCTTCTTTGCTTTTAATGTACCTCTGGCAAAGTTTACTTGTATTCTTTGGGTCATTGTCTTGTATGAGTTCAAATCCTTGATCCAAAAGCCACATTACGGATTGGATAGCATGATGCTGCAGTATGCTGTGATAGCGGGTTTGATTCAATCTACCCTTCACCTGGTATAAATCCTTGACTTTGCAATTGACAAAAGCCCCCCACATCATAACAGAGCCTCCTCTATGCTTCACAGTTGGTATGATACAAGAGGTTGCAGCTCTTTTACCAACTCTTCACTGCACATAGACCCTCTTATTTGACCCAAAGATTTCAAACTTTGATTTGTCAGTCCAAATGACTTTATTCCAGTGCTTTATTGTTCAGTCTTTGTTCATCTTGGCCCACTGATACATTTTAACATTGTTTTGCTTCCTCAACAGTGGTTTCTTGACAGCAATTCTGCCTTATAGGCCAGCTTCACAGAGTTTTCTCCTCTCTTTGGATGTTGGCACATTTTTTTTGCGCGATTGGTTCAGTTGTTATATAATTACGGAATGATTTTTTTATATTAATCATTTTTCGTTAATTATATTTTATCATTCAGTTTAGTTGGGCTTTGAACTATTCACCTCCTAGTGCAGGTGCACACACATTGAGTACATTTCACACTCATGCACAGAGGATATGACAATCACAAATGTCATAATAAAAACCCCAGATAGGAAATGTGATTGGGGTGTGAATGATGTCATGCCCGGAAGCGATGGGCTGTGAATTTGGTGATTTTGAAAAAGACGTTAGTTGAGATCCGACTCTGGGCTGGGCCAGTCCAGCTGGGGGCCACAGGATGTGCAGCATGTTTGTTGGGTCAGATAGTGCAGTCAGCATAGTAAAAATTGTGTCTCTCTTTTCTCGTGTCAAAAAACTAAAGTCAAGAAGTTAATAAACATTTCATACCTGAACAACGGAGAGTCATCTGTGTTTCATATTTCCCTGCACCAGTATATTTTACACCGTTGTGCAGTGATGTTTGGACTAGTCAGCCTTCTGTCATGCAAGCTGGTGACTCTGAGAAAATTATCCTCTGCTTGTGTTATCACTTTTGCTCGACCATCCCTACTTTTGGTCTTATTTTGTCCCATTTCCTAATGTCTTCTTCTAACAGAAAATCCACTGAAGTTCTGAAAAGTTTTGTTATTCATGCTCAGTATAAAAGAAGAAAAACACCTTCCAATGAATTTTTCAAAAGATTGCTGGTTATTCTAAGATTATAAAGTCAGTTAAATTGGCTGACCATAGTCGAGAGCAACCCAAAGCTCCCTTTTCAATAGCTACTGCATTGAGGTGTAGGGGAAGGTGCTACTCTTTTCCCTGGATTGATCCACTTACCCTTGACTACTTCATTTACCCATATCTTATAATCCCAAGTGTTAAGCAAGGAGGCATCAAGTACCATTTTTTGAGTCTTTGGTATGATTTGACCTGTTAAGGGCAAAGTTACTGGAGAAGACTTGTATTTACTATAATGAATATAAACGTTGTGGTCCTTAACTTGTTTTATTAAAAACACTTTTTGGATGGGAAATTAGAATTTTTGAGGATGGCCAAATACTTTTGATTGTTAGTGTATAGATGTATATAATTCTTGTTTTGAAAAATGTGATACAATAATAAGAAATAGATTTAAAAGCAAGGTAATAATACCTTGTATATTTAAACAGAAAAGAAACAAAGCTTTTGACAAATTACTGAAAATACCAAACATTTTTCTTGGTAAAATTCAGAAACTTTTGAAAATTTCTTGATAAATTTTCAACTGTTTTTTTTAATGTTTTGTATTAAGTCATCAGAACGACTGAATATCCTTCAATTTTTTCACTTTTTTTTCAAAGATATTTGTTACAATTCACACATTTTTTACACTAAACATTCTACACACAACCAGTTTTAATTTATTCCAAATAAAATTTAATAAAAAATCTTTTCTGTTTTTATGACAATTTTATTTCAATGAATCAAGAAATTAGTGAAACTAAATTTGTTTTTGTCACTTCTTCATTCAAAAGCTGTCATCATTTTAAGACTGTTTAAATGAGATGTCATAATATGAGATAACCAATGATGAATCTTTAAGTTTGATAAGCTATGAAGATGAATCCTAATTTGATTACCTCAGATGTTAATATTTTCCTTTATCAAAGAAAGAATCTCTTCACACTGACAAACGTGTTAAGTCTCAATCAATATCACCAAAATGAAAAACCTCTTTTCATACACTGTCAAATTATCAGAGACTTTGCCCAGTTAAGATTAGAATAGTCTTACAGAGAATTATCTGATGTTCAAAATGCTGTCTCATCTAAAATTCCCCAAATCTTTTAATGGGTTATCTGAATGGGTGCAATAAATTTTTTAAAGGAGACGTTCATTTAAAAATATTCTTATATTTCTTTTAAAAGGCGGATTAAAAAAAAGGATCAGAATTATAATATAAGTAATAGTTAACATATTGTTAATTCCTAACCTGATCTTTTATTAAAAAATAGTATGGAGCCAAAATATAATCTCTATCCTTAGAACTCAAGATACTGAAACATAAGGATGATAGCAGCAGACATATTCATCCTTTTGAACGTACTACTTTATATCTCGTTCAATTTTTTTTAAGCAATTCATTTTGTTTGATGTTTATCAATGACTATATTCTCAGAATTGTCATTTATAATAGAAATTTTTTTTTGAATTATTCCCTGCCTCTTCTTTCACTCTTTGCTGGTATTTTCTCCTTCTTTCTCAGATCCTTTCTTATCTTTATTATTTGTCAATGTTTTTATAAAAACATTTTTATAACAATAAATCATGAATACCAAAATACATCCTTATCTTATTCTATCTCTTCATAAAGAACTTTAATGTATCACAATTTCACTCCTTTCATCTTTTTCAATATTTTGCCTATTGCTTGATTATCTGTCCAACAAACCTGTCTTTCGTCTTTGCCTCTTTCTCTTCTCTCTATATCTGCATATTTTTTCCATTCACCTGATTTTCTTTTCATTTTTCTCAAGTCTTTTTTACTTTAAACAATTTTTCCTTTATTCTTTCAATTTTTCCTCTCTACTTCCTTACTTTTCTCAATTCCTTCTCATTTAATTTTGATTGTAACTGATTAATTAATTTTTACAGCATTTCAAACCATCTAGGGTTATTTTAAATCTAAAGGCTTGAAGAAATAAAAATAAGAAAAAAGAAGATGGTCAGCTGATAGATCCTACATTGACTGATTGATTTTAATGGTATATCAGTTTGTCTGGGGTTATTTTATGTCTAAAGGCTTGAAGAAATAGAAATAAGAAAAAAGAAGATGGTCAGCTGATAGGTCCTACATTGACTGATTGATTTTAATGGCATATCAGTTTGTCTAGGGTTATTTTATTCCTAGAGGTTTGGGAATCACATTCATTGTACATTGATGTTTACAGTTTTTTTTTAAACCTGGTTCAATCAAATACAAATGGCTTTTTAACAGATCTATTTGTGCCATAAGAGGTACTAGTATTTCAGGTCAGAGTGAACCTGGGAGTGATGACAATGAAAGGATACTTCACATTCCTTAGATTTCTAGATACAGTTTAGTGTCATACTCCAGACACCCCTTGGGAGGGGGTCTTACCCCCTTTACAAGGGATACAATAAGTGTATTCTAAGCCTCCTCTCCTGACAGGGCAGAAAGTTTAATTGATTCCTGCTAGTGATATTTTATAATTATTATTACTGTTGGTATGTATGACAGTGATTTAGGATCAAAGTGTAATATCTGCCCAGTCAGCATAAATGGACATTTATCTTCAATCAATTCCTATCATAGACGGTAATTCATCAATCATTTGACCAAATTTTACATTACGAGAGCCAAATTAACGCTAACAGAATACTGTGTTTTTGTAAATCATGTCTGGAAAAAAAAACCATCATCCCATTTTGTTATTGGGCTGAAAACACACACATGTTATGTGAGTTTGACTCTCACTGGGTTCCCATCTATTATAACAATGCATTAGAGAAATCTGAACAAACACTGTTTATTAATTTGATAAATCCAATATTGAAAAGACGAAAAACTTTTTATGCTTTTGATGTTTTATCAGTAAAAATAAAAAATGTTGGTTTAACTTGTAATAAAAAAACTAATTTTCATTTTTTATTTCAAGTTTATAAGAGAATGAAATTATTTGCTTTAATAATAAAAACTGAAAATGGATTTTGATTCTTGAATAATATATTCAATAAACAATTCTTGTATTGTATAAATCGCTTTTCCCCTTAATGTATTTTGTGCCACCTTTTGACATTTTAACCCAAATGTCATCCATCTATTTGTTAGAGTTATAATAAGAAATTGCCATAAAATACTGCTTAGGTTTTATTTTTGTAAATAAAATTGAATTTATTAACACATTGGATATTTAAACCTTTATCAAACATTGTTAATGTTTTTATTGGATTTACAATTAGAAATTGATTTGGTTAATAAAATTTGCTGAACTATAAAAAAAAATTGGTACAAATGTGCATCCATAGCACTAGATGTAGTTGTTTACATTTTTTATCCATAGTGTCATATAATACATTTCTGTGAATCATTTTTGTTTTACTAAAGGACAACTTTACAAAACTCCATAAAAACATCATAACATCAATTTAGTGTAATTAAGAGAAATAAAAACTGTGGTATGGATGCACCTGTATGTCAGAAGTAATATACACAATATGCTACAAGATGCACTTGTACATTGTGTGGCTGTAGGTGTGTTTAAAGTCCTGAAGAGATATTTTTTACTGCGTTTGGAAGATATAAAACTAAAACATACTTATGTATAAACTACAATGTACATAAAATTATAACCAGATATTGTCCTTTCTTTATTTAGAACCCAAATGTCTTTAATTAAATTTTTGTTTTTGTCAACAGAACCAATTGGTGACCAAAGTTTAAACTAATGAATAGTTACTATGACTTGTCTCGTCAATCATTTACAAGCAACCACCCACCCAACTGACAGGATGGCATTATTGTAATTAATAGCCCACCCTGCTAGTCTTGTTTTCAAATTCTTTGCATAAATCACAAGAATTGGAGCAACAACAAAAAAAAACAACAACAGAGAGAACTTTACAAGAAACAAAAAGATTCTTAGAAAAGAAACTCTTTTGAAATTGGCCAATGTTTGATCTCCTGTACCATAGACGTTTTCTTAAGTTTTGTAGATATTTTGACAAGATTGTATGTTGCACTATATTTATCAAATATCTTGAAGAAAGAAACAAAAAATAACATGAAAATTTTGAAAAAAGAATAGTTTTCAGCAGGACTAATACCCTGACATTTTAATAATAGACATTCAACTTAGTCCCTAATTAAAGCTAAAAATGAGCTTTGTTTAACCCACACAAATGGAGGTTTCAAGGAAGTCTGTTAAATTTTTGTTTTAGTTTTCTTATCAAATAACCTGGGGCTATAAGGTCGGTTAGGTTTATGTGAGGAGTTAAAGCGAAAACATCAGGAAATTGTTTTTGTAATTAATTATTACTATTATTATTAACTGTTTTTAAGGATTAAAAATTATTCTCAACTTCTTATTCAACTTTTTCTTTTGGAAAATTTTTGAGATTGTTGTTTGCTTCTATTCATTCAAACTCTAGGACATTTTCTTAATGAAAAGTGAATCACATTTGCCAACAAATACAGTAGGCAGCATTTTTTCCTTTAAACATGTTTGATTAAAAAAGACAGACACTTTGTGTCTGCCTATTCTACCCCAGATCCATTCAAATCACCTAATGAATATATATATATACAGTGAAGTGAAATAAATATTTGTACATATAAAATTTTTTATCTTTTATCTTTCAAACATAGCCTGAACAAAATTGTTATATACATTTACTGTATAAGGATATATTCTACTAATATGTGTATATAAACTTTGGTTACAATTAATTTTACAGAAATTAATGCCATTTATTCATTTTCATGAGTGAAAAAGTAATCGTTCAGCCCAAAAAATAATGCATTATCTTCATTTAATACTTTGTAGAATACCCTTTATTCACTTCAACAGCCACTAATCTCTTTCTGTAGTTCTCAATTAATTTCTTGCAATAATTAGTAGGTATTTTGTACCATTCTTCCTGGCATATTGTCTTCAGATTATTGATGTTTGCTGGAGCTCTTTTTCAGATTCGAATTTTCAAAAATCACCACAAGTGCCCTATTGGATTCAAATCTGGGGACCGACTTGGCCATTGCAAAACATTAACATTATTTTCAGATAACCATTTCTTTGTAGATTTAGCTGAATGCTTGGGATCATTATCCTGCGGGAAATGTAATCAGAAGGTAGCTGAAGACTCAACAGAAGACATCAAATTTTCTTGCAAGATTTTTTCATATTTTTGGGCATTCATTTTACCATTTATTACTGATATTTTGCCTATACCCTCCACTGAAAAACATTTCCAAATCATTATACTGCCACTGCCATATTTGACAGTTGGTACTGTGGTCTTTGGAGAGTTGGCTTCACCATCTTTCCTCCTCTCCACATGATTTCAATAATTATGACCAAACAACTCAATTTTAGTTTCATCTGTCCATAATACTCTTTCCCAAAATGAATTTTCCTTTCTTTTATGCTGTTTTACAAATTTCAACTGTGCATCTCAATGTCGTTTCAATCGGAGAAGAGTTTTCTTTGGTTTTGATGAATTTAGACCATTCCTTAGCCTTTCATTACTTATTGTTTGTTTGGTTATACTACATCCAGATGAATGCAAATCTTCCTGCATAGCTTCACACATAACCATTGGATTTTGGTTAATCAGGTGTCCTAATTTTCTTGATAATCTTGGAGAAATCTTCCTTGGAGCACCTATTCTTTTTTTGTTTTCAACTGTGTTACATCTTTAAAACCCTGCAATGAATGAACTCATCATAGTAAAAGGAATATTCAAGTTGCTTGAGATATTTCTTTAACTTTCTCCATCTTTCCAAAGTTTAACAATCAGTGCTTTTTGTGAATTACTCAATTCATTACCTCATGCCATGATAAGCACCTTCTCGTACAACAAGCAATTGCAGAAAGTCCTAGTTAGGATTTTAAGACTAACTATAGTTACTGATAATATTATTGGAACATTCTAGAAGGCTAACTATGGGTACTGATTGCATTACTGGAACATTCTAGAAGGCTAACTATGGGTACTGATAGCGTTATTGGAACATTCTAGAAAGCTAACTATGGGTACTAATAGTGTTATTAGAACATTCTAGAAAGCTAACTATGGGTACTGATAGCATTATTGGAACATTCTAGAAAAATATTGCAACAATGTTGTACTATACAATTACTTTTTTCACTCATGAAAATGAATAAATGGCATTAATTTCCGTAAAATTAATTGTAACCAAAGTTTATATACACATACTAGTAGAATATATCCTTATTCAGTAAATGTGTATAAAAATTTTGTTCAGGCTATGTTTGGAAGATAAAAGATAAAAACTTCCATATGTACAAATATTTATTTCACCCCATTTTATATATAGGAAAACATATTGAGATGAAAAAGCACAAAGTGTTCAGTGAATGATTTTATTTATAGAATTTTTTGCCAACACTAAATGCTTCAGTTTTTAGACCTTCATCATGGCTTGTGAAAGAAAAAGATGAGAAAGTTTTAAAACATTCTATTTCTGTTGGAAGCATTCTATTTCAAATTTGTGTGTTGTAAATATGTTTCCAAAATTCATTTTAAACAATGGAAACCAAAAAAACATTTTGGTCGAATAAAATTTAGAAATTAATCACAAATCTAATTTTTTAAATTCCAAGATGTTAGTTTATCTACATTAAAAAAACACGGAAAAATTGTTGAATTTTATATCATTTCAAATCACAATATCATCAAAGACTGGGTTTTTTCAATTTGTCTCCTTATTTGGTCAGATTAGGGTTAAAAAGTTACAAAATCTCTTATTTAAAATAATTTGGTTTCATTGTTTATATATACTTTGATAGGTAAACAGAGAGTTGAATTGAACTAACAGAAATTGAAAGAAAGAGGCAAACATTGATAAAGATTGATAGATATTTTATGGAATGTTTACAATGAACTAAATAATATATCAACATAGATAGATAGATAGATAGATAGATAGATAGACTAATGTGATATGGATTTTTTGAAAAGTAAATTTTGGAATGCTGATTATATGACACAAATATGAAGTAAAATGCTACCAATGGAAATAGAATATTTTAAAACTTTCTCATCCTTTTTGTTTAATTTAATAACTCACACACCCTGATGAAGGCCTAAAAACTGAAACATTTAATTTTGGCAAATAATTCTATGAATAAAATTATCATCTGATGACTTTGTGTTTTTCATCCCTCTAAATTTTTATACTGTTAGATTTATTTTAGTTTTTCCCTGTTATATATATATATATATATATTCATTCTTAGTTTTAGTAAAATGGTCACAGATTAATTCATTAGGAAATTTATTTGTTTGAGTTCAATTTACAAAACTAAAAGAAAAAAATATATATATATATTTGTAATAGTTTTTTTATTTGAGCCACTAGACTATTTCATTGGATCAGTGTGAAGAAACCAACTAGATTTTTGGTTGTTCATTGCTGACGAAATCAAACTTTAATCAGCTTAGATCAGACAGTATCTTCCATATATACATTATAAATAACCTTTTAGAGTAAAGATACAATTATATGTGTCAATTAGTGTATGAAAAGTTACAAATCAGTAAATGTACAAAAAATTATATTTAGGAATTATGATGAAAATTTAGAGAAAAAAAGTAATGAAAGAATTGAATTATTTTTAATAGATACCTACACTGATTTTATCTGCATACAAACTCTTTAAAGACTTTTGAGGGTTACAGTCTATAAATACTTCAAACATGAATGAACATTAGGGAATTTAGTTGTTCATTGTGTCATTTAATCATTGATATGGCAACAAAATATTTTTATGATTTTATCTAAAAATTAACTGAATTTGTTTTAGTCTTTGCTTTACAGTAAAAGTTTTTAGTTCAGAAAAAAGGAAAATAAAACGTTTAATGTTCTCTATTCTATGCTAAAACTGAGAATTGTTGCAAATTGTAGATTCGGCAGTTAATGTCTGCTCAAATCTGATTGGCTGTTTTGAAGTTGTGCCGTTTACCCTTGCCCTTACTGTTATTTTGGTTTTTTCAGCATGAGCAGAAACTCTGTCTGGCTTATTCCTTTTGCTTTGTGAGCTTTTGTTTATTCACCTTCAACTTTGGGCAGTTTTTTCCAAAGAAATGTGGCTTAAGCAAAATAGGCCCTTTAGTCTTGGGCTAAGCCTCTTTTTCTTACAAGGTTTTTATGGTTACTTGTTGAAACAATAAGCCTACTGAGCCTACTGCAGGCTATTTGTGGTTTTGGTATGCTGTCCCTTTCAAAAGAAAGTTGAATCTAAGGTCTGGAGATAGTATTACTGGACTTTTTGCCAACAAAGAAAGCTGTTGGCCTGGTCAGAAGATGTGGTAAAAGCCTCCATTGGCTCAACAGAAGAAAATTCGAGTTGAAACAAAAAGATATTCATCTAAGAGGAGGAAGCAGTAGTTTACCTGAAGTTCACTTAAAGAAATAATATACTTTGTTTTCAATAAGTCTACACAGGAAACTAGAAGACCAAGGTTGTTCAGGTTGATTCTACAAAAGAAGGAGATGCCGAGAAGAATAAACCTTAAAGATTGGCTTCAAAATGAACTTTGACCTAAAATACCAAAGAATAGTATCTTATCATTAAAAAGAAGTTAAACTGACAGTAGGTGGTTGACGGCATGGCTTCGAACGAGTCAGTCGTATTTCTCTTTACCTTCTTTTTTTTTTTTGGTTATAATATTGCCATTACTTGAATGTATGTTATTTTTGTTACCTCAAATTCAATGTTTTCAACAAGCATAGGGAAAAATATGCCAAGCTGAATTTTATAAAGTTTATTTCTCTTGAAATAAATTACTTTGTGGGAACTGGTTGTTTTGAAATATAGACACACTTTTCTTTCAGTTAACAAAAGTAAGCTTCCTTTCACCCTTTTTTTATTTCCATCATTTTTTATATTTTCTCTCCCCCTTTGCTTATCCTGACAGTTACTGCTAGATATTCTCTGGCTTGGCAGAGATAAAGCCTTGTATAATTTTTGAATTGAACTCTATTTCTCATATCTTGCATATTTCATTTCTTATAGAATTCACAGATTTAAATCTAGTTATAGATAAATAGATTAAAGTTAAAAATGTATTATATTCTTGAATAAAGACATCAAATATATTATAGATAAAATAAATGTGGAGTTTAAAAACAAATAATATTTACAATGAAGTTTAAATGTATGAGGATCATTAAATAAATTTCCAGACTTTTTTGCGTATGGCCACTTTTATTGACAGTATACACATGAAACTCTTGTCCTCTTCGAAGTAATCTCCTCCAGCTGCAATGCACTTGTTATACCGTTCCAACAACTTCTGGAAGGCCCCATGGAAGTCCTCTTGTGTGAGCATGTCAATGACCTTCATCACAGCCTCTTTCATCTCCTCAATTGTCTCATAACGACAGCCTCTGAGCTTAGGGATTAACCAAAAGTCATAGGGAGCAAGGTCTGGACTATAGGGAGGTTGAGGAACTGTCTTGATGCCCATCTTTGTCAAATAGTCTGTGACAAGGATGGAGTTGTTGACTGGTGCATTGTCCTGTTGGAAATGCCATTGACCCGATTTGAAGAGTACTGGCCTCTTCCGACGGAATCTCTTCCTGAACTCCCTTAAAACCTCAACATAGTAACCCTAAGCCTAACCCTAACCCTTTGGATAATCAACTCTGGTGTATTGACTTCCTTACTCCTCCCACACCTCTCATCATCCCTCACAGACTCCTTGCCTTCCTTGAATCTCTTATGCCCCTAAAAAACTGATGCTTGATTCATACAAGATGGTCGAAAAGCAGTCAGAAGCATTCCATACGTTTCTGTGGCATTTTTTCCAAGTTTAAAACACAATTTTATTGCATATCGTTCTTCCTCACGTCCAGATTGCATTTCTGCAATTCACCAGCTGTGACAATCAGGCTTTAGCAGGGTGTATTCCAATTGCTGCTGTAGCTGTTTATTTGAACCTGAAATCCTAAAAATTGGTCAGTCATCTCATAAGATGTATAGCAATAACATAGTGAATTTTCAAGAGTCCACAACAATTTTAAATGCCTGGACAAAAAAAGTCTGGAAACTTATTGAAGGCACCACATACTTTAAGTCATTCATAATCCTTCTCATTGGGTCAAATTGTTAAAACTTCTCTTCCTATTCCCTATTTAATGAGAATTTATGATTATCTGATGCATTTTATAATATTTACCCATGGATTCTGAATATTTAATTGTGTCAGTTGAAATAATTCTTTGCTTTCATTCACAATTATCTTTTGGGTGCTTCACATGTTGCAGTGGCAAACATGCTAAGCAATCAAACCACTACTATTGAGTTTGATTCTCACTGGGTGCCCCAGATGTCTGGCCTTATGCTAAACTAAGCTTAGTAAATGGCTATAAATCATTGTTGTTTGAGCTTATCTCACAAGTCATTGATATCAATACATTTTGAGTATTCCATCTGTTATGGTGCTGTAGTCAATGGGCATATCACACAAGCAGTTTACAGTATATTTAGATGACTGATAATCAAAAATTAAAATAATAGATAAGAAATTTGGTGTTGGATTATAAAATAGTCAAAGAAAATGATAAAAAGATAAACAAAGAAAATAATAGCCCAAAAGTTAAGAGGTGATAAAATATACGGTACATTTTCTGTTCTCTTACAATATAAAGATGATAGAAAATGTTAGAAAGGATCATAAAAAATGACAAAATTTAATAAGAAAACGACAGAAAGTACAATAGAATCAAGTAAAAAAGACTAAACTGTCTGAATAAGCACCACAGAATTAAATAAAAGGACAAAACCATATTGGACTTTGAATATATAGTGCAGAGGTTGTATATATACGAATTTGTCTTAAGAGTGAATTGACTTACAACCAGGAGGTCAAAACCAAACTACCATTTATAAAAGCAAAGCATAACACTATCCTAATTCTTCCTTTGATCTTTCTTAGATAGGACCTTTCTCTTATCCATTGAGCTATACCAGCTGTGATCTTCAGTGAATATTTCTTGATAATTACTCTGCCATTGTGTTTCTTTCTTTTTATAACCACAAAACCACTTCACCTTTTCATCTTACAAAGAATAAATCTTCATAAATATCAATTTTTCAAAGTCACATGAGTCCAGCTATTTCTACACTTGATAAAAATTCTTTGAGTGTTTGATGAAAGAATCTTTTCTTATCAAAAATATTTTGCCTCATCAAAAGTAAAAAGAAAAAGTTTTGAATCAATTGAATTATCTGTCTAGTATTTAGTAATGTCTTGCTTATCCCAATTGTGACTCAATTTCCAACACCACAAATTGTTTGTGTATAACAAGTAAAAAATAACGTAATGGTCCCCCCCCCGAATTGAATCTAAAAAAAGGTTGCATGAGAACAATTCTACGAAATGCTTGTAAAAATATACGAAATTACTGACAAAAGATGGAATTAATAAAATGGCCATGTTTATCTCTTGCTCTCACTGGTTGTGTAACCTGGTTTGGTTTATGGGGGAGGAGTGCTACTCATATAGCATGTCTTGGATTGGAACAGCTGGTTGCTGTCCATCCCTCTCCAGGTCTGGTTTGAATTCTGAGTTTTCTATCTCTTAGATCAGTTGCCATACCTAGGTTAAAGAACCTAGTCCGCCCTACTATTTACTCATAGCTGGAGAGAGACTCATTGGATTCATACCTTTCCTGAGGGCATTAGCTCTGTGTGAAATGCAAACTGCTTTAAATTTGGGTAGCTAAGTCTTCTTCCTAAGATGATAGATGTTACAACACGAATGCCTTAAACGAATGATACAAAGAATTTTATAAAAGTCAAAGGTGCAGAAACAGTGATGATCTGGCCTTAAATTATTCTTTTGTTTCTTTGCTGGGCTGTGAAAATGAATATTTGTTAATTGGCTTGATAATTTTGACTCAAATGGTCTAATGAGTAGAGTGTTTGCCAATGGTCCGGGAAATCTGGGTTCAATCCCAGGTCGAGTCATACCAAAGACTCAAAAAATGGTACTTGATGCCGCCTTGCTTAACACTCAGCATTATAAGGTACGGATCAAGGATAAAGTGAAGCAATCCAGGGAGAGGAGTAGCGCCCTCCCCTACACCTTAGCATAGTAACCATTGAAAAAGGAGCCTTCAGGTCACCCTAGACTACGGTCGCTAACTTTACAACTTTTATTATCAACTGGCACAATTTGTTTTAATTTTCGTTACTTCAAAAAGAAAATTTGTTTATCATTTCACAAGAATTGCTTGGCTGGTGATAAAAACATTCATAAAACTTGTCCTTACTTCTGATGAAAAGAACACATGACAGTGAATATTTAGAGAAAACCAAGGAATTTTACAGTTGGGAAGAAAAATGTTTATTTGGATCTTTTAAAATGTCTGGAATGAAAAAAAAAGGAAAATGATTTGACCAATGAAAATCAAAGACCTGATTATTATATCATGAAAATGTGTGTTCCTCTATAAAAATTGGTGTTTACTTGAACTTGATATAAAGATAATTCCCAATTGATCAACCAACTTTCTTTCTGGATTGATGATTTTTAGAGGATATTAAGAAAATTAATTGGGAAATAAGCAAATCTACGAAAATGAACAGTAGAAATATTTGCTGAATTGTAAAAATAGAGACATAAAAAAATGATAGCAGTGATTTATTCCAACAAAAAGAGAATTGAAAAAAAAAATTATCTGAGCATTTGTACTTGAAATCAAAACTTCATTTAATGTTTTCCAATGAGTATATCGAATTATGTCAATACCTAGAATGTTTTTAGCGATGCTAATACAACAAGCCCCATATTCAGCAGATCTCCTTGCTCTGTATATTTTCTTGTTTCTTAAAGAGAAAATCCATCTCAAGATTTGAGGACATGGAGGACATTAAAAGAAATATGTGCAGTTTTCCAACACAAGAGGAATTTTAAAGGTACTCTGACCAATGGAAAACTCACTGGAATAAATGTATTGAATACCAAAAGCACTATTTTGAAGAAAGTAAATATTTCATTGGTTGTTCATTTTTGTCCTGATAGATACAGCTTAAGTATTCATAGAGGTCTCACAGTTAATTCCTACAAGATCATTTACTTGTTTATATGGAAGATGATCACCAAATCTTAATGGAGTATTGTTAAACATTAACACCTTGTTTAGTACTAACAAAAATATTAAACAAAAATGCTTTTCTGTCAGACAAGGGTTAAATGGAAGAAATGATATATCATTTCAAAATGTAACTTGTCACAAATTTAGTTTTTAGAATTTATATAAGTTTAATGGACAAATATTATCTTCCTTTTAATCTTCTAAATAAACTTTTTGCTTTGCTGTTTTTCTTGGTATTATAACGTTTTGAATGATAACACTATTGTTTTTAGGCACACAAATGAATTACAAAACTTTGCTTTAACAACACAACAACGAAAGTTTTTATTTGCTGCTTTGAATATTTGGTTTGTTCTTGGTGCTGCAAGACTCGTGGTGTTTAGGCTTGTTGGATGTTTGAGACGAAATGGCTTAGCGGGATGTTGAGATGGCAGCGTGTTGTTGGACGTGTGAGGGAAGTATTCAAAGTCACCGTGTAGTTTTGTGTGTCGAGAGCGGAGTGACGCTCGGATGGACATAGTCAATTTTTGGGGTGACAAGAAGTGGTGCCTGTGGAAGGCATGCTGAATGTTTCTAATTTATGTTCCACTGGGATTCCTCGTAAAGAATCCATAAATTAGATGGTTCCCTCGTTGAGTGTCCATGTTGCTGCTGCTAGTGTTAAAGCCACAGTGAGATGTCCACACTGGGTGGCTTGTTTAGCTAAAAAGCATCGCTAAGCAGGGACGACCAGAGGCACGTCTGTTCTGGTCGCCGTCTCAAGCTGAACAGAGTGGATTTGGCCGCTCACCCGTTTTGCTAGCCGGAAATGAAGGTCCGGGCTGAATGGGATAAGTCATCCTGATTGGGTAAAATTCAGTGTTGAATTAAATTGCGCGCCAAAACAAAATACGAGATTTTCCTCTTCTCTACAGTATTAATGAATTTGAACTTTTTATGTTTTGACGACAAAAAGAAAAAAACCTTAAAGTTAATTACTGTCTTTTTTTTTTTTTTTTTAAATATTTACGCTTACTCTTTAATTCACAACTATGTAGCCATCATTCAATATCATAGATGTATGTATTCACACAACCCTTCTGCCATGGGTAGGATGTGACTTAGGATCAAATTTTGACTGAAGTAAACCTGGTTTGAATTCAGAGTTTTGCTTCTCCTATACTTGTTGCCTAACTGTTATGGCCCTGGAAGGGGTCACAAAGAGAACAGAACACCACGGTTATAGTATAGGCATATATTTACAAGAATAGAGGATGGCAAGCTAGTTCACATAACCGTGCCGGGGCGAGGTTAGCTTCCGGATCTAGACTGACTTCGTATTGCTGCGTCTTCCGGTATTATGGAGAGTGGTTGAGTCCATTAGTAGGTGATTCCGCCACAACACTAGCCAAGGCTAAAAAACCCAGGCTGCCTTACTATTTACCTATAGCTGGTAGGTAGAAATAATGGATTCATGCCTTTTCCAAGAGCACAAAATGAAACATAAACATCTTTATCCAAGACTTGAACTCAGATCGCTGATAACTATTATGCTCCCTTAATATCATGCAAATACACACACACATGGATGTACACACATACACACATACATGCACATACATATGCACACGCACACACTCATGCATGAACACACATACACACATACACCCACACACACACACACATGTATACACACACAAAGGTTTTAAAAGCAATATCATAGTTTAGATCTGCAAACTTAGAACCATCCAACAATTATGAAATCAAGATTTTTATCAATTAGCTTCCTAAAATCTGAACTGTATAGTTGTTCCTATGTAAAAAGTCAAATATGCCGAATTCAAACGAGGAACGTTGATATTGACTTAAAATTATCACAACAACCAAACTGAGGAAACCAAAATGAATTATTCATGGACCAAGAAAAATATTTCATTTCAGAATTTTAAACATATGTATCTAGTCCTTTTCTATTTTAATTGAATAATGGTTTTCCCAAGCCAGATTGTAACTATTAATAAATCCACAGGTAGCAAGATAACTTAAGATTTTTTAGTTAATGTGTTACAGGAGAATTTATGAAGTAACATGCATGCTATAAATATCATCATGATACCCCATGCTGGTAGCATGGATGCCCTTAACTCCCTTTCATCATCTGTCCCTATCAACAATCCCTCTTAGCAGGTCCTTTAGATGGCATCCAGAGTCTGCACAGAGCAAATTGATGTAAGTTTATGTTAATCAGATAATGCTGATGTGTCCATGTGTAGGAGTCCATAGAAGAATACTGCCCAGCATATCTTGTTCATCTCACTTGGATGGTCTGTGAGATGGGAGGCAAGTGACCGTAGAGCTACTGTTTTGTAGGGTGCGGCTTCCACAGTTTGTTCAGAATAGTATGTAGCATCCTTCTATAGTTCCTATCTAGCTTTTTCTCAAATCGTTTGGTTAAAGTTCAAGTGGTGCAACGATACAGTAGTACTTACACAGCTTGGAAGAATTCCCGTTTCATTTTATCAAAGAGATCAGATTTCTATATGATCTATAACCTGTCAATTGTAGTCTATGTCTTTCCTATGCGTGACATAGCTTTCAGTAGATGAGATGTGGCTACTGAGGTATGTGAACTGATCTTAGATATATTCACAAATAATTATCAGTATATGAATAAATTTATTAATACTGATTTCAGTATTAATAAATTTATTAATACACTCTTTGTTATCTTAGAAGAGGTCAAACAAGTTTAAAAACTTTTCCTTTTCTTCATTGCTTACATCAATCCAAATTTAGACTCACAATCAGTGGATTGTGAAAAGAACATTATCAAGACTGGTCAAACAAGTAATTTATCTGAAACAAATTCATTGACCCTTCAGTTAGAGAAGGGAGGGGGAATTAAGCCTACTGTCAATGGACTGAGACAACTGAACCCCACCCTATTCTTTCACCGATCACCTAGTTTCTTCGCTTTTCTGTTTTGGTCCCAACTGTAGGGTGTTGTCATTTTCTTACTTCTCCCACGTTTTCATTGTTATGTAAGTAAAAATAGGACAAAATCAACTTGAAGGGAAAGAAAGAGAGGGCTAAAACGTATCAAGTTGAGGGTAGAGACATTCAGGGCATAAAAAATGTCAGAGAAGAAAGTTGGAAATAAAAACTTCTTTTGCGCAAGTTTCTGAAAATGATGAGACAAGTGGAAACGACCAGAAGTGCTAACACGAGTAAAACCAGCAAAAGAAATGACAAAGAAAGAGTTGTATCAGAATTTAATGTCTACATAAACGAGAGAAATAATACCAAAATATCTCGGTGAAAGACTTATGACACTGACTGACCACCTTAGTCAAAAAGAGAAAAAAAAGAAGAGGTGTTTTTATTAGGCTTAACTTATCTTATTACTCAATAGTGAAACATTAAGTAAGTAACGAATTCACAAAACTAACAAATCGCCTGCACAAGAGAAGCTTGTTCACCATCACGTTACAGGTGTCCAATAATAATTATAATATTTGCTAAGTTTTTTGTAATCAGGTACAAGGCCACAAAAATTGAAGGAACATAATACAGTCGTAAATTGATTTGCTAAACATTTGTTATGGTAATAATTATGATGGTGGTGTATTACTTATAGGTTAAAATAAAGGCAGAAGAAAGAAAGATTGAAATTTTTAAAACTATAAATTTGACTTTACCGGAAGAAAGTGTGGGTCAGAGTGAAGTTGAGTTAGAGAGGTTAAGATTAATAGAATTGAATTGTGGGTAAGAAGAAAAGGTGAGAAAATTAAGAAAGGTTGTGAGCAGAAAACCCTTCAGTTTTGGGAGTGAAATTACTAAAAAAAATGAATGAAAGGCAAAGGTGTAGCTGAAGAGAAAAAAGAAAAAATGGATTTAAAAAAACTTCATAAACACTAAAAATTATACACACACGCACACACACACACACACACACACACACACACACACACACATATATATATATATATATATATATATATATATATATATATATATATATATATATATATATAAGAGAAGGAAGGACTGCAACATGGGTGATCCGTCCCTCACTAAAAAAAGACACGAGAGGAAGAGATAGAGGTTGGAAGAGAGATAACAAGGAAAGCTGGAACAAACAAACACACACACACACACACACAAAAGTGTATATATATATGTGTGTGTGTGTGTGTGTGTGTGTGTGTGTGTGTGTGTGTGTGTGGAGAGAGACAAAGACAGAATGAGAAAGAGAAAGAGAGAGCAAAAAGACACTATGGAAGATGAGGAAGTGATAAGGTGTGTCTGTCGTTGTTTGATTATTGGCTGCAGCAGCATCCTGGGCTGCTGCGCCACTGTTAAACCCCATTCAGTTGTGGCCGTTTCTCCCTCTCTTTACTTTTTACTGACTCCTGTTGACACCCAGGGTACCTCTTCAACCACCATCACTACTACTACTACTACTACTATTATTTTATTATTATTATTATTATTATTATTATTACTACTACCACTACCATTTACTGTTACTTACTACTTCTAGTAACCAGACAAGCCACCCAGGGACTTAATACACCACACAGGCCGCTACGTCAAATTACCACACGCTATGAAGGTGGGTACATCCACACAAACATACATACACACACATAATTAGATCTATTACTCTTTTAAGCCGTATACACACACACACACACACACTCTGTATACTCATCATCATTATCAACCCTATTGAATTAATATAATGTCTTAAGTTAGTAACCAATTATCTATATCAATGTCGACTGACAAGAAAGGTTGTAAAAGAAGAAAGAAAAATAATTAATTAACCTTATCAATCTGAAATATGATAACGTGAGATTTGTATTATGGTATGGAAGCTCAACATAAGCATGAATGTAAACATAAATGTGTATTCAACAGAAGTGTATGACTTGGTTTATTTGATTTTGGCTTCCGGTTCTATTAAGAATTACACAAGTCTACACTATTCGACTGATTGACAGTTATTGTTAGTTAATTTTAAGATTTTAGGATATTTTAGACGGTAAGTAGTTGTTATTAATTTTCAAGAGCTTAAAATATACATCTTTGTATTATTAATGAATATAGTTGTTTTTTTTTTGTACTCGTATGGCCATGGAAATATTACTTTTATTTTATTTTAACCAATGTTACTTACTTTTTATTTTTATTTTTTTAAACCGAAAATAGATCTCATTTATGAAGTGCCGTCAACAATCCCATTGCTATTTAGGTAGACTTCCTCACTATCAAATAAACTAATGTTAGATTTTCGTGGTTCCTTTACTTCAAGAACGAGAAAGAAACAAAGAATGAAAGAATAAATAAGAAAAAAAAGTACCATTTCCCCAGATGTGAGAGATTTCTTTGAAGAAATCTTTTATTAACTCACCAAAAACAAAGTTTCTCAATAAATGTCTGTAAAGCAAAGAAAATAGAAGTTTGTGAATGTGAAGAGACGAAAAAGTACATGTTGTTGCGAAAAAGTTACTAGTCGTACTACTTAGTAGATAATTTTTATTGACTTGGAGTTAAAATGGTGCCAGTGAGATTTTGACACAACATGGCAGAGTAGTACCTAAATGATAGATATTTCTTCCTTTTTTTTTTCCTTAATATATTCACATGTCAAAGCCGATTTTCTTGTTATCCAGAATGATTAAAGTTAATTTAAAAGTATGCACTGCCTGCGGGAATGAACTAACTTTTCATTAATTAGTAACTAACTTGAAATTGGAAAGAAAGAAGAAAACACCTTTTTTTATTGTTATAGTTTTGTTGTACTTATTCTCAATTTAACCCAAATGAACTTTATTATAAAAAAAAGGGGTGGGGAAAGAATCATTAAATGTTTTAAATCTTAAAATAAATTTCTAGGCTTTTGAATAAATAAAATTAGGATTTTATCTGAAAATGGAACGTTATGGAATAGTTTAAAATTTAATTAGTTGGCAATTTTTCGTGAAACAAATTGTTTTTTCTTTCTTTTTTTTTTTTATTAACGATATAGTAATTTATTTAACTTGGTCATCTAACTAGACTTTTAAAATTTAGAGTTCTGTTAATAATTCTTGCACGTGTCATCATCAATTAAGGCATTTCTACTGCCAGAACCTTCCGTGATTCATTCATCGTTTTTTTTTTCACACGGTAATATTTTACACATGGATTTTTTTTTTTACTTATGAAAACCCAAATCCATTATATATATATATATATATATATATATATATATATACTTTTAACAATAAAATAATTTTCCTATGTTGTTGGAATAATTATTTTATAACTAGCTTCATAATCGGAGCAGATATTTGTTGTAAGTCTGGTTTCAACCTAATTGTTAGTGTTTGTCTTATTGCAAAGTAAATAAAGTGAAAACAGAAACCAAAAAAACAACAACCCCAAAACAAAACAAAAGCCCAATGTTCATAATAACCCGTTTCTTCGTTGCCAAATGAAAGTTTCTGTGTACCTAAATATAATTTGACACATTTTATTTTATTTGTTGTTACACGTTTTTCTTAGTCTTTATTTTTGTTGTTTTTTTTGTACAATTTCGTTTTGATTGTAAACTTTTTTTAGTAACAAAAAACTAAGACTTGTTAAATGTTTTATTATTAGAAAATCAAAGTAGTTTAAAAGATTTTTTTGTTTTTTTTTATATTCACAGTAGTTTAAAAACACTTTGCTTTTTTTTTTCTTTCATTTCTTTTGTTTATTAAACTTTTATTTAAGACCATTTTACGGCTTCGTGAATCACGTGATCAGAGCCCAACTGTAAAGTTTCTTCGAAAGGGAAGAATGGTAACTTACTGCTTTCTTCTTCCTTCTTCTTTTTTTTCTTTTTTTCTCGCTTCCGAATGGAACAAACACGTTTTCAAAATAAAATGTTCAAATGATTTGTTTTGTTTTTATTAATTTTTTTTAAACGAGATGAGGAGCTTCAAAAATCTGACGACAATCATTGCTTTAATAATTGGTCTGTCGTCGAAATTGTCATCGGATGATGAGATTGTTTACATCTCGGCATCTTTTCTTCTCACGTGTACAAACACATTGTCATTCACTTGAACTAGTTTCTTCTCTTAATTTGATTCATAAGAACCTTTTAGTTCCTTATTTCTTCCGACAATACAACTTTCATCCATTTCGAAAAGGATAACAGTGAGTGTTTGTCGATTTTATTTTAATAATAATATTAAATTAAAAATAAATTAAGTTATCAGTAATAATTTTATTTTTGTTTTAGAATTAAGTGGCGAGATATTGCTAATAATTTAAACAATGTTCATGGCCTTTTAAAACCGGGACATTGGCCCAGCGGTTAGAGTGTTCGCCAATGGCGAGTCATACCAAAGACTTTAAAAATGGAACTTGATATCACTTTGCTTAACACTCAGCATTATAAGGTACGGTTCAAGGGTAAAGTGGAGCAATCCAGGGAATGGTGTAGCGCCCTCCCCTACACCTTGGTGTAGTAGCTATCGAAAAGGGAGCCTTCGGGTCACCCTCGACTATGGTCGCTAACTAACTTTATGGCCTTTTCATTAAATATGACTGTAGTCGAGGGTGAACCAAAGGCTCCCTATTCAATAGCTACTACACCGAGATGTAGGGAAGGGTGCCTCTCGTTTCCCTGGATTGCTCCACTTTACCCTTGATACGTACCGTATAATGCTTAGTAAGGAGGTATAAAGTACCATTTTTTAAAAATCTTTGGTATGACTTGACCTGGGATTGAAACTCGGTCCCCCTGGCCATTAATAAACACTCTACACACTTGGTCAATATTCTAATTTGAGAATTTTCTTTGTAGTTGGTATTAATTTAATTTTTGTCTGTAAAATAGATTATGTAGAACTTAGTAACTAAGTCTTAGTACTAAAATACTTTAGTTTTTAATAATTAGGCAATCATTGATCTATGTCATGTCCTTTAGGCAGAGCTTAGTACACAAAGGGATTTTTAGATAATCCAAAAAGTTATTTTTATTTTTATTTCGACAATTGTAAAGTGAATAAATTGATACTAACTTCCACTTTTACACGTATTCTGTGGTGTATTATTTCGCTAGCCTAAAATAGTTTTCAAAAACTTAAGACCGACCTTCTTATTTCTATTTAAGTGTTTCTGATTTCTGTCGAATTTTTAAAAAATCCCAGATCTGACTGTGATAGTCAGAAGAGGTAGATATTACAATTTCCAATTGTGAAATTGAGAATACTTATTGTTGCAATTCAAAGAAAAGAGCATTTCGAAATAGAGTAAAAAGACCCTGTCCCTTTTAACGTAGTTTTTTTTCTTTCTTTCTGATCTTTTGTTATTGGGGTTAAGAAATTAAATGATATTTTACAAAATAGAAATGTTGAAGAACTGACAGGTCAAGATTGTAATGAATATACCTTTTTATTCGTCCTAAAACAATTTGAGTCTCTTGATTAAAAAGATTGAAATCAGATAACTCTAACTTGTTTTCATTGTTCAGAAGCTAAAATGTACCTTCAAAACATTTTGGGAGGAAAGGGCTTCTTTTTTCTTTTTTAAGACTTCACAAAGGATTATTGCGAATTCCCGAACAACAAATAATCTTTACATTAAAAAACAAATTACGTGATCTTAGAAATTCCACTTTTCTTTTTTCTTTCTAATAAACAAAAAGAAAGGAATTGGTGATCCCTTTTAGGAAGTAAAATATTTCCTTTCGAAACTTTCACATCTACCATTTTAATTTGATACAAATTAAACAAGAATTATTTGTTAAAGTGAAAGTTCTTCAATTGTTCGTTTTCATGGATTTAGAAATGAATAACTTATTTGTTAAGACTGAAGAGTCTCAACTAGATTATTACTTTGCCTATATATCCGAAATTTCAATTTAAAAAAAAAAAAGATAACGCCAAAAAAGTTGTGATTGGAATTAAACTTTTTTTTTTATTAAAGGAAAATTTTTGGACCACTCTAAAAAGAGAGAAAAAAAAAAGGTCAAGTTGTGCTATTGTTGTTATAATAATAAAATGGGTCGGTGGGTGCTTCTTTCTTTCATTTAGTAACTTCCGTAATGTAATTCCACTTTTCTTCCTCTTCGGTACTGAAAAAGAAATTGACATAGATGACAACTTCGTAATAAATTTTTAATGTTGGGTGTGTGTGAAAGTAGTCATAAAAAATTATGATAAAATTATAACAATATATATCCTGTAAATTGTAAATATTTGTTGCTTAAACGTATCGAGAGGCGGGAGGAATTTCTCTCTCTTTGGTATCCTTATGGCTTTCCCCCCTCTCTGAGAGTTGCATATTTTGCACTGTATCAATACTCGAACCCAAGTTAGGTAAGTCAACTCTCCTCCACCTGCAACACATAATCTTTGCAATCCCCATTCTTCCATTTGCCCTCAAGCCGAACTACGAAAACTAAATTTAGTTCGTATAATAAAATTCAGTTTAAAAGTTTTGTTTGTGCCTAAAAAAATTTCATTGTGCGAATGAATTGATAGAGAAAGAGAAGAAAACAAAACAAAAAAAACCCCAGACTCATAAAAGGAGAGGAAGAATTTAATATTAAATAAAGCTAACAAACACTGACTTAACATTTTTCAGCCAAAATTCACCAATTTAAAATGGAAATATTTCACCTTGAAAATCTGGTAATTCTTCTCCTAAATTGAAATGGACACAAAACAAACAGGTGCTTGGGCGGTTGAAAGAGTTGATGGGTGTGTGTGTGTGTATTGAAGGTAGAAGTAGTTTTATTGAGAGAACTGACAAAGTGTACTTGAGAATGCACTAAAACTTTACCAAGTTTCATATTGTGTATTGTTTTCGGAATTTTCGAGCCTTTTTTTTTTCTTTTTTTTTTCTAGCTAAGTCTAAATTTAATTTCCAGTTTGGTTTTTTTTCTGTTTTTTTTTTTAAATTATTTTACTACATGGTCATTGGCGGTTACAATCTGCAAAATAAAACTCTTAGATATAGATTTGGTTCTTTTTAGTTTTGATTTAAGTTTTATGATATTAAAAGTTCATGAAAGCTGATGAGAATAATTGAAATAACTGATTTAGTTCTTAATTTAAGATCAACCTGTTGAATTAAAAGTTTTTTAAAATCACTATCAATGGCACAGCTAAAATAAATTTTATAAACGACTTATCTTTTAAGGACTCAATGTTTTTTTCTTTTTTTCTTTAATGCTCAAGATTGGAATTAAATTTCATTATATAAGTAAAAAGATAAAGATTTTACAAAATTTGTCTTGGACGATTTTATTCGTTAATTTTATTTTCTTAAGCTTCTTTTCTTTATGTGATATTCATTAATTGTAAATGATATGTTAAAAAAAAATGTCATTTAAAGTTAATCCAGCTGTATTTTGTAACCTGAATTTTTTTAGGGTATCTGGAATTCCTGAACTAGTTTAACAAAACACGTCTTCCTCTCTTTTCACTTATCTAACCTTATTTAGATATTTTTAATAGGTGAAGTAATTTTAGAACAACTGGATGGATAAATACACACTGAATTTTTCATTCGGCTCCTAAAGTGTGTTTCTGTTCCAGTATCATTCATTTAGTTGAACAACAGATCCAAAAAGGTTAGAATTTCAACCTCAGATGCCCAGCAAGTAGGTCTTAATTGGTATTTTATGAAATTTACTTGTTGTTATAATGAAAAAAAAAAAAAAAAAAACTAGTGAAAACATCTCGAAAATGTGGTGCCAAATTTATTGTTATGCCAATTACAAAGACGTTTGAATTTTTTTTTATTCACTTCCCTGAAAAAAATCACTTTTATAAATCCTTCCAGAATACTTTACAAGTTTTTTGGCGGCTGTAAAAACATTTTATATTTTATGAAAGTATATATTAAGATATTTAGGGAAAATGAAATCGTGTCACTGTAAATATAAACTTTATATTGTTTCATAAGAACATAATTATTCATTTGACAACAGAATTTAAAACAGAAGAAGAAAATAACTTTGTAAATGAATCATCATTGTCTCACATGAACTAGATAATCTGAATAAATATTTATAGATTTCCCAGTGTGAGCTTTGTACTGTTAAGAAAAAATTAATTTAAATTGGAAGATTGTATAGAGCCAATCTTCCAATAGGTGAGAAGAGCCTTTCTGCCTTGAAAATCAACTTTTGAAATTCAAATTCTGGCTTGAAGTGAAAATATTAAAGTGAGGGACTTAAAAAGATGACCTTGTATTTGATTTTTATTCCTTTTTAAGTTTTTGCTTTTAATTCAAGAGGGTTCCGCCCCATGCCAGCTATTGATCGCTTGTAATTTTGTTAATCTCCAAAAAAAAACAAAAAACAAACAACAATATGAAAATTGAAAAAACAAAACAAATAAAAAACATGAACCGATATGAGGCGGGTAGAAAAACAAATTCTAATAATTTGGTTAGTTGGGAATTCAAAATATCTGAGATAAGACAGCAATGTTCTGTAAACAGGTTTCTCAAGAAAAAAAATCCTATTTGAAGTCAACTGTTAAATAAAGATTAAACATTTTTAGCAGTCAGTGTAGTAAACCTTATGATCTTAAGGTTATCACTGGTCATCGTGTAAAATGAATGTCTTGGTTTTCTGTTTTTAAAAAGAGGAAAACAACAAAAACAGGAAATCGTCCAAAGGAGTTGAGAGGGTAATACACATGTTGAAATGATAATTATGTCTAAATATATTTTAGTTGACATTTTTAGGACAGAGGTTATCTGAACCTGTACTGAATGATAAAGATGAGGTTATTTGTGTTTAAATATCGATGTTACTCACATCAAAAGAGATTAGTAATGATAATGTATTGAGTTCTGTTTTTGTGCAATTGACGAAATAATTAGCATGTAATTTAACATTGTTTTCTTTTTTTTTTAAAGAATGCATTATAATAATCATGTCATATGGGTCAAAATATCTTTTTATATTCTTATTGACCAATAAAATAGTAATTTTTAAATATTCAAGCCAAAAATCTTATTTTAAAAATCTTTTCAATTTTGAATTGCTTACATAGTTTCACTAATGTTGATTTATAAATTCTAAAATCTTTGTCCAAGGTTTCTCTTACGTCAAAAATGATATGTGATATTTAGTGTGGTTCATAAAATTAAAATTTTGGTAATTTTTGTTGTTGGTTCCTTTTTGGGCAGTAATAGGAATATATTTTGGT
The DNA here is from genome assembly GCA_963585895.1 of Sepioteuthis lessoniana. NCBI lineage: Eukaryota > Metazoa > Mollusca > Cephalopoda > Myopsida > Loliginidae > Sepioteuthis > Sepioteuthis lessoniana. The sequence goes on from OY757919.1 coordinate 108,491,658, forward strand.
TTATATCAGCAAAGAATCTATTATAGAAATAATTATTATAGAGTAATTGGAGTTTTTACTTATGTGTAAAAAAATCACTTCAAGTCAAAACCTTTTTAATTTTGTTTTTGATCCTTTAGAATAATTAACAACAAAGAAAATAATCATTCCATTTGTAATAACTCATCTTTCTACTTTCAATGACAATAACTAATAATGATTATATCAGAAGAAACAAAAATGTTGTGTTTGAAAGAAGGAGTTTTGAATAATGCAAAGAATAATGACAATGTTGTCTCAGAGATTCGGTCACTAAATGGACCGAAAGAACACACGGATTCAATGAATTGTGGTCACAACAACAACAAAAAGATACTTTAGGGATAATTAATGAAATAAATATACTATGGATGCTCAATTCATTTGGAATTAAAACATTTCATTTTGCTTTTGAGTCTTTTTGAAGAACTCAATTTTGAGGCTAATATACATGCGACAGAATATTGTAAGGAAAGAGACTTTCTTAAACTATTCCTTGTTTTGTGACAATGTTTCAAGATAGATTGGAATGGTACAGAACACATGAAAAACTGAATTTAATGCCTTTTTTTCCTGGCCATGATTTGAGATAAAAGTTCTTGATTATTTGAATTTTAAACTGTTTTATCATTTTCTTGGTCCAATTTTCATTCTTTAAACTATTTCAAAGTTCAAAGTCTTTTCTTGGTCATTCATAGAGATAGATATTGTAGGAATAGTCATTACTGGTGACTAGGCTAGGAGAAATGCAAATTTTAATGTTTGAAATTGATATCTTCTCTCAGTGCACCACCAACATCATGATATTTTGGATGCAGTTTGAAATAGTTGAGTAATTATTTCTACCTTGCAACTTTTTGCATAATTTGGAAGTCATAGTGCAGTTATGGGTAGTATCTCTGACATTGCATATTAATAAATACTGCACTGATTTCAATTTTCATTGAATACTCAACTTGTGCCAAACTAAGCTGAAGGCACCATTTCATTATTTGCTATATTTATCTCTCTCTTTCTCTCAATTGGAAAATAATGTTTATCATTAACAACAACACAGAAAACTGAAACTGGGCTTAGAGTCTAAATCTTAGTTGAGATCATATGAATTCATTTTACTCAAATTCCCATTGGAAAAGGCATGAATTCACATCTCAATGCATTTTTCTTTTTGGGGAGGATTTTTCTTTAGCTGGTACCATATAACCCTGTAGTATCTGTCACATGATATTTGGAGAGGATTGGGTTATATCTTGATAAGTCTTGACACTATGATGTGTGAAAAGAGTGCTCAGTTAGTTGAAAGATTTTTCTTTTGCTGGTACCATATAACTCAGTAATATCTTTTTCATAATTTAGCTTTCTACAACCTGCCTGCCACTAGTTGAACACTTACTAGGCCTGTTATAAGTATAGCCTTAAACTGCATTTTGATAGCCAGTTTTTTTCTAATCAGTTTTGTCCATGTTTTTCTTGATCTGTATAAAAGCATTTTCAGAAAAAATTAAAGAAAAGTAATAAATGACAATTGAAAAACAAAAAAAAGCTTTCTTTTCAAGCAGTCATTATCACATTTCCATTTGCCCTGTCAATGTCACATCAACCATTGATCATTTATTTATTCAGGCCAATGACACTCAACTTCTTGTCCGATTCTTTATGGAAAATATTTGAAATAGAAATATCCTTTCATTTATAAGGTGATTTTATTCTTTTTAAAGAAAAATTTCAGAGAAATTAAAATTTTTTTCTCATGTTTTTCATCAGTTTATAATTTTGTTTAGAGTCAAAATAATCTGTTAATTTCATTGAATATTATGCAATGTAGAATATCCTTTAATATTTATTTTGCTTGAGATTTTTAAATCTAATCTTTTTTTTCTTCTTTATGAAGAAATGACAACTTTCAATCAGCTTATAATTTGCCTTTTAAATCTATCTATGTTTAGATGGGAATTTTCTTGTACATTCTTTTTTCACTAATGAATTAAAGTGACACTTTTATGGTTGTATTCATTCTTGGTTGATCTTATTTAATCCAAATTGTTTGTCTGCCTAATGACACGTTATTTTATCAAGATATCCAACTACTTGACACTCTCAGGTTTTCTTGTCTACCACATTTTGGGTTCTGTCATTGAAGGTCTCCATTTATCAATCTGTTGCCTCAAAGAAATCTCTAATAAGACTTAGCTTCTTTTTTAATCAGTTATCAAAATAATTAGGAACAAGAATCTAATTCTGTTTGGTCATAGTCAATAGTCATCTCATTAATTTTCTCCTTTTGTGTGAAATACACTTTGTTCACTTTTGAATATCCAATTGATCTGTGTTTTATTTTCAATCAATCAGTTGTGATATTATAACAGTTTACTTTCTCCATTTCTATATTCATCATGATCATCATCACGGTTTAATTTGAAATTTTGTTAAGGTAAAAACATCCCACTGAGAATCTATGTGATTTATTCAAAGCAAATTTAATTCCACAATTCTCTTTTGGCCCAGTCGGTTGGGGCTGCAGAATACGCTAACTGCACCTCTGCATAGGGGTAAATCTCCCCCAACGAGTGTCCTGGATATGACGCTAAGTAATCTGATGGGGAGGCTCCAGTAATGGTGGAGCTTTGGGGAATGCGGAGTACCCCTTCATTGCCATTGCTCCCAGGTCTACTCTGGCCCGTAGTGGTAGCACCTGATATGTGGGGGTCAAATAGAACTGTTTGACATTTAAACTATGCAAACAAATGACTTATGTTAAATTGAATTGTTAGAAATAGAACTTTTGATCACTTAACTTTGAGTAAACAAATGACCGTTTAATAGAATTATTAGTGATACATAGCAATACTTAGAACCATTTGGCCGTGTTGACTTATGCTAAAGTGAATTGTTAGAAATAAAACTGTTTAATCCTTTAACTGTGTGTATCTACAAAATCTGTTTATAAATAATATATCTAATATATATGTAACAACAGGATTTGGCATTAAATAACCAACAAAGGTTGATATGCCATAAAACCAAACCATTCTCTTTGTTGGAAACTTGAAAAAATTGTCAAACATGTTTCTAATTTTGAAGATTTTAGAATTGCAAATATGTCTAAAGAAATAAAGATTTTTGAGGTGGAATTTTTTGGATTGGTTAAATTCTGAGATAAATTCCAAAACATTTAAAAATTACAATCAAGTCTTCATATGCCCTTTAACGCATACACAGCATATTGTCATGTGGTCTACCACTGAGAGGAAAGAAATAAGAAATTTCCCCTACCCCTTCCGTGTTTGAATTGACAGGCCCCAAAGGTTGACCGTTAAGAGGAAATTAGAATGTAGGTCAAGCTATCTGTACTCTGTAACCTCACCCAGGTGGATAGAGAAGGGGGACATAGAGGTCCATATAGTAGTCCAAATGAATCGCCTGACAGGGTGAAGAAAGAAGAAAGAGGCCGAATGATTGGCCAGAACCCTAAAGCCGGAAGTAGCACCCTTTTTGTCAGAGGAAATAGGGATAAAGAATTCAGTTTTAGAATGGCGGTCGTCGTGAGAGGACGTGTGATCTGTTGCCAAAACTCCGGGCGAAGAAGCGAAATAGAGCTCTTGGACAGGAGATAGCAGATGCCTTCAAGCCGAGCTCCACAGAATCTCGTTAGCCTGTGAAAGGAAAGAAATCTCAGAAGAAGCCCATCGAAGAAGCTAAGTAAACCTTAAAACTGTTTTCTCCCTCCACCCTTCCTAGGTATTGCAATTGTATGTTCTCCCTCTCAATTTAAAGAAAGAAGCATAAAGAATTATCTGCATGAAGAAAAGAATAGAAATAGAATAAAAAGATTCATTTCACGAACTCTAAACATCTAAATGGACTTTGCTACCTTTTCAAGGTTCAAGAGAAAAGTAGAAAGAAAAGAAAAAGAAGAAAGAGACATTTATGTTGGTGACTGTTTACTGGGAAACATAGCCGACCCCTATAAATATTTGTTTGGACCTTGGCTATTAAAAACCTTGTTATATTTTAGATGTCCCCTCATGTCAAAATTTATTCATTGTGTTGTTTGCCTATTGAATTGCCTTCTTTTACATGTTCCTTTTCAGCTTCATTCATTTCAATTTATTTTTGCTAAATGTCCTATTTGCCTTTAAAATTATTACACGGGAAATTGGAATTGTCGACTACAATAAATAATAATATTATATCTAAACCTAGAGGCCCATATCTTCCATTATCCTAGGGGTAGGAAGATGAAGTGACCTGGTGGGTGTGTGTAACATGAAATTTGGAAACCCCTTGCCAGCGGTGGTCAGTCTAGCCCCAAATTAACCCCCACATTATCTACCAGTTCCCCATGTGCCCGAAGAAGGAATCTTAACTGGAACTCATTTTGCGAGGGATCAAGTGCCAGACTGCCCCGACTTCACCCATGCGAAAAATAAACTTCCGTCTTGGGATAAATATTTTATGCCACGTCACAATATCATCATATATAGATAGATATCGTAAAATGTATCTTTATCAATATTTTTTTCTTTTTAATCAAATAAAAATGGGGCATAAAAAGAATGAAAACCAAAAAGTGCATCATATTTTGTTGGCAAAAAAAATTTGGTTGGAGTAAAAATAAGTCACTTTTATATTTTCTTATTGAATGACATATTTACCATATCATTCCATCATCATTTGTTAAATTTCAGACAACTTGATAATTCTATCCTCTCAGGACTTTGATATTTCTGAGCAAAGAGTTGCTCTTGGTGTCTATTTGCAGTTTTTTTTTTTAATTGAAGAATTAGTTTCTCTCAATAAAATATCTGTTGAATATTGGGGATGAGTGTGTGTAACAATTTTTGTCTGGTCACCAAAGAAAAATGCAGTCTTGTGTTGTTCTGATGGAACATTTTTACCTTCTCTCTTAACTAATTCCAGACACATTTTTCACCTGCTGCTGCCTTCAAATCATCTAATTAGCAGCAGAAGCAGCAGTTGTTTAAAATCATTTTTTGGTTCTCTGGAATGAGCTCAGAAGAGGACTTCATTATACACGGTGTCAACTTCTTTGAATGAAAATTGGCCTTTTGTATGTGTGTGTGTGTGCATTTCATTGATCCTACTATCTCTTTTGTGTCACATTGTTGTCAAGCATTCGGTTTTCATTGTCGATCACAATTTGTTTTGTTTTTTAAGTGAACCTTTTTATTAGGTTTAAGTAGCAAATCAGAAACATTGCAAATGATTTTTTTAATATTTTGTGTATCTTCCTCAATGTATGATGTTGTTTATTTCCAAGTAATGTCTATCAATCTCATCTGTTGATCATGCCAACAGAAATCTCAAATATAAAACTTTACAAACCACATTTGATGTATTTGACATTCACAGATCTTTTGTATTTGAGTTGCATTTAAACCTTTCTTAGAAAAAGCATAATACACTAAAAATGTTGCTTTTTTTATCTTCTATTTTTGAATCAATAAACAAAATTTGTGTAAGAAAAAAAAGGCAAGGTATTCACAGGATGATTTTACAACTTAATTTTTATGAATAACAACAAATCCTTTAACTTATTTAATTATAAATAACTTTAGTTATATTTTCATTTACACAGGCTTCAGCATAAAGAATGATAATAATAATGTCTTGTAATATGGATTCTGTTTTGATGAAGGATCTCAATGTCTCAGCTTTGTTAATAAACTGTGATGGATTCCAGGTCTCCTGAATGGATTCATCTTTTATTTATAACAAAAAAAATTTTACAAGTAAAGCATTTTGTTATGAGGCACAAGGCTTCTACAAGAGTTTTGAGGGAAGGGGAGAGGGAGCAGTTATGCTTTACTAAGGGGCCCTAACTAGCCACAATCACTGCCCCATTCACGCAGTACAATAAAATTCATCCATTCTCCTCAGATGCGCTGGACTCACCACAATACCACATTTCCTCTATGACAGCCTACTTAAAAAATAAACATATTTACAATTTTATAAAGATGAATTTACAATAATAAATAATGAATGCGTTTATGTTGCCCTTTGAATAGTTCTAGTAAAGAATGACATGGCCTGACATGTTTGAGATGAATGAACTCCAAAAAATTGTATCATTCCAAAAAAAAGTTTAGTAGCTTTTTTTTTTGTCTTTGAGGGACTTCATCTTGGTTCCATTTGAAAGAATTGACATTCTTCCTTTTTGATGATACATTTTTCTGCTGTTTGATGCCTGCTCTTCTCATACTTTCTCTTGCTTCATGAAGGTTGGTCGTTATTCTCTTTCTACACTTTAATGTAGATTTATGTCATCTGCAATTTCTATGGCACCTCTATACTGTGTGTTTTATCTTTTGTTGGAAGATATCTTGGTTAATTTTGAAACTGAAGGGTAATTGTAAGAACTTGTATTATTTGAATAGAGTATTGAATGTGATGATGTGAGAAGATTCTTTATCGAGCTTAATATTCTAATATCCATTTGTAGCATTAAGCTTGCCAAGAGTTTTGAATCCTACAAGCTCTGATGTGATGTCTTCTAGCATTGATGTTGGGTAGAGGGCCCTTTTGATGGCTTATTTTAAGCCCTTTTGTCAGCCATACCATGGTTTGTTTGTTTTTTCAAGGAAACAAGTTTACAAAATCTGTTGGTTTTTTTTCACTCTTTTGATTATTTTCTTTTCCTCCATTTTTTAGGGTTCTTTCACTTCTTTCAGAGTTTTATGGACATTTTTCTTGAAGCATTGTCTCTGACAATTTGGTACTTGAAATCTTCAAAACATTCTGATTATATTTACATTAGTTGAGCTTTGTTTTTGATTGAAGGTCAATGTTCAAATTTAGTGTCTTTATTGATTCTTTTTAATTCATTTGTGTAGTCCTTTGTAATCAATTACAGCTTTTCACAGCTGTTCAAGCCAAGAATTCATAGTTCTTTTCAGTTGATCATATGTATAGGCTGATGGATGTTGGTCACTTTTTAATTGTATTTTGTTAGATGATTCAGTGTCTCTATTCTCTGCCATTTCATGCAGTTGTCTGGCTTGTTACCATCAATGAACACAGTAGATAGTTTCCTTTTTTTGTAACGCTTTTTCTTAAGATCTTTTGTCATTTTCTTTTTGTCTCTGCACATTTTTCTCTCTAATTTACTTTATTACATGTTCTATTCTGTGATTCAAAGGCCGAATATTTCTTCTTCTTGTCATTGAATCCATGTATTTTGCTAAAGTTTTTGCATTGATTTGGTCTGACGTATTGTGCCACTGGCAATAATCTGGTTCTCTTTCTGTTGTGCTCTAGCTGTTGGTAAACCCACTGATTCCATTTGCTTCTTAGTTGTTTCAAAATCTCTCGCAGTATTTATTGCTTTAATCTATCTGCCAAGTATATACCTGCCAAAAAGTGATTTCTGTATATCAGAATATCCCTCCCCGACTCCCATATTAATTAGTCTACAAGTCTTTCTTCGATGTCTTTAAATTTGCATTTTTCTGACAAAATTTTTCATTTCAGTCAACAAAAAAAATATTAATTCTTTTGTGTGGATTTTGTTATAAATTTTGAAATTCAAAGCTTTGAATTTTGTAGTTTGACTGCAATTTGAGATGAATTTTGAATTTTCTTAATGATATTTTCTGGTTTGTTGCTAAATTCTTAGTTGAACTCTCAGCTATTTTATAAGTCTAAACTTTTTGTTGTTGTCCAAAGGAGTATGAAACTGCCTTTTTTTCATTTGTTGTATCTTTCAGAAAAATTCTGAATGCCAAGTGACATTTTTGTTTTAAAGCCTCAATTATATAAAACATTCCAGTCCCTTATAGGTTGTGTAGTTGTGTCATTGTTGCTGTTCGAAAATATTTGCATGTGTAAATTATTTATTAAAAATAAAGTTTCTTTTTTATGGAAAGTAAAAAAAAAGGGTTTAAAAAATCTTTTCAGTTCTATTCCCAACCTTCTAAGAATAAAAAAAAATAGATTTTTGGAGAATAAGAAAAAGAGCATTTGATTAATTTTGTACATTATATACATTCAAGTGTTACAAAATTTAAAAGGAAGTTGTTATCAACTTCCTTGTAAGGGAAGAATTTCAGATTATTCAATTAAATATCAAACAAACTCAGATAACAACAAAAAATGATGTTGAAAAAAAAAAAGAAAAGAAAACCAAAATTCAAAGTAACTTAAAATATTTTGTCTCATTTCCAAAATTTAATCTGATTATTTTAAAGCCAACAAATTTCAAGGAGAGAAAATCAGACAAAGTTTAGAATTAAAGATCATCAGTCAAGAATGAAATTTTTTACATGAAAATTTAAAATTAGGTTAAAAAAAACCCAAAAATTTTCATTACAACTGGTTTTTAGTTTTTGTTTTCCTTCATCAAATCTGAATTAGATTTGTTACACTTGGACACCACTTATCATTTGTAAAGAAAAGAAAAAAAAGAACTAGATTGTTTTATTTTGTTACATGATGATAGAGAAAATGAAACTTGAGATCAAAATGTATGTGTGTTTGCTGTTTTCAGTGTGATGAGAAAGAATTTGATTATGGAAAGAAATTATGAAAGAGTTTTTCTTGGATGACAAATGGTTTGGAAGGTATGGGTCAAATTTTGATAAAATAAAACTTGATTAATTGTGCATATTCAGCTTGATGAATATTATAAGTGATCAAAACTCTTTTATTTTATGGTTTTCAGGAGGAAAAAATTTACATTGACTGGTAAAGGTTTATTGTAATGATTATTATATGATTCTCTTTTCAATGAGATAAAACTACTGTTTAAAAATAAATCTATATGTATGCATGAATATATTTTTGTTTTATTTATACACACACACACATGAATATATTTTTGTTTTATTTACACACACACACACACACACACACACACACACACGAATATATTTTTGTTTTATTTACACACACACACAGGTTTCCTGAAAAGTCCAACCAGGAATGAAATGAAACTTGAAAAACTGTGTGAAGTGCATTAAATTTGGGAATAAACATGTGAAATAGTTGGTACCTTTGATGGCTTTTGGTCATTTTCTTCTTGGTTGGGCCAAGGACTTTTCAACACTTTCCACCCTGTATGAACACTTTCAGGTTGGAGTCTCAAATACTTGGCCTACTTATCTATAATCTGAAGTGGAACCATATTTGTAATCAATATTTTTATAAGATTTAAACATTCATTAAAAAGTAATTTTTTCATTTATTTTTTCCACAATGGATTTTACGTAGTAACTGACATACTCCAAACTATTTGCTATCACATCTTCATTTTACTAAAGGTTCCTCTTATTGATCTGTTAGCTTTATTGTAGTTTAGTATTATGACTAGTGAAAAATGTGGACCCTCTTTCTACTTCTCACTTTTTGGGTTCTGCTGTGCTTCCATTCTAGGACATTTTTGTGTCTTTAAATTTGAGACACCTGATTAATTTAGATAGAATATTTTCTTGTGTTTTTCATTATTATTTGAAAAATGAAATTTGATCCTATTTTTTGTTCCTTCAGCTAAAACAAAAACATAGAATTTTATTATAGACATAAAATTTACTTTAATTTCACTTTTTATTATTTTGCTAATTCAATAAGTTAAAACAATGGAATAACATCTAATTTTTTTCTATAAATTTATATTTTATTCATTCTGTTTTATATGATTTGATGTATGTGATTTGAAAGATTATTGTCAATTCCTTTTGACTTCCGTTGATTATTTTAGTTTTATATGTTCTATAAAGCATTACCCTTTATTTTGTTAATCAGAAATAAATCAATTAAAATCAGTTATTTTTTCTGAGAAAATAATCAGTTGGCATAGAGTATCCAAATTGTTTTTCCAGAGAGACTGGTTTAATGATTCAATCTTCAAACTGCATTAATATCCTTACATAATTTTAAGATGGACACCTGAATGTTTTGAAAAATAAGTCTCATTTTGTACATGTAAAGTTAGGAAATTATATTTGTGCTTTTATGACTTTAATAACAAGTTAAGTGAAACATGATACAAACACAATTATTCAGTAAATAAAAATGTGCTTAGAATTACATCACTTGTATCTATTCTGCTTATATTTAGAAATATTCTAAGATAAGTGATTACATTGGATCATTTTTTTTTTTCATTTAAGATTATGTTGCTGTTACTAGTAATAATGATGATAATGTATTGACGTGCGCATAACATAATGGTTACTGTTAGATGGAGTTGTCAATCGATGAGGCTGTTAGCATTTCACTTCATGCTAATGCCCATGAGAAAAGCATATATCCATCTCTTCTTCTCCTTTTCTTAGCAGGGCAAACACACTAGGAGGTGTAAGACTGAATTTAAAATCTGAGTAATGTTGTTTAGAGAATCTATGGCACATTAGTGCACTATTCTTTTGTTATTAGATCATCCCAAACGATTTTAATCTACACAAATCTTCACTTTACAGTTCACTTTTGTAGTTCATCTTCTAAGCTTGATTGATTATTATATAGGTGTGCATGCATGTGTATCAAAGTATTTCTTAAGTTGATGGTTTTAAGAGAAAAATGATAATTGTTTTATTATTCAAATAATTGGTAAAAAAAACTGCAAATTGTTGGGTCAAATTTTCAAGTGACAAAATATTTCGGAATATCTTTGTCGTTTGTTTAAAGGAACATGAAAATAATTGAATTTTGTATTTGTCATATGCAAAACAGGATGATGTATTAAAAAAAGTAGATATTTTAATTTGTTATTTTTCATTGTTATAGTTTATCAAATCTATTTGATATTAAAAACTGATTTTAGTCAAAGCAGTGTGACATTGATTCGTATCCTTGAGGAATTTATTATTTTGATGTTGTTGACAATGTTCATCTTTCTTTACAGAAGTTTGATTCTATATTCCTTGATGCTAGGAATAGAGAAGGCTGTGAATTGTCTACTGTTGTGGTATACTAGTGAAAAGATCTTAAAATGACTGATGAGATGGAATACAAGAAATGTTAAATTCATGCCTTTCATCCAAAAGTCTATTTGCAAACAGGATATAAAATGTGGGATTTGATCTCCATTCACTAATTCCATTTTTGGCAGGGCTTCATCTTCTGCAGAAGGGGTTAGACCTCCGCCCAAGAGATTTCCTTCATCTGATGGTGAGGCTCCATTTCAGAAGCTCTGGGATGGGTAGAATACCTCTTCATTGCCATTACTTCCTGGTCCATTCTGACCTGGAGTGGTAATTACTGTTAATTTTCCATCTATGGGTCAAATATATCTTTTTAAAAATTGTTACAATTGGATAGGAATACTTGAAACCATATAATTAACTGCAAACATGATTATTATTATCATATAGGAATAGTTACTTGAAACCATTTAATTGTGTATAAATTACACTGGTTTACAAAAATAAATTTTTAGTCTGAGGCAAGAATGGGGATAGGTGTTTTTTGTTAATTTGGGTGTGCTGAATTCAAAGTTATGAATAGTTTTGCTCTATCACCCCTAGTTTTCTGGCTTTTAAATAGTCTCATTTTAGTATAAACAGAGAATATATGTGCATATTTCAAGAGTTGTAGCAGCTTATAACAGATAAAACAGGATAGATAAAGAATACTGATTGAATCAATATACTTGGATGACACAATTACACAATTCATAGTACCACAGACAGTCAAAAGTGTGTTTTCTTGGAAGATCTGGTGTATTTTGCCTCTGGGATGTCACGCAAGAGCATCCAGCAGAAGTCTCCCATCATGCCGGGGTTCCATTTGCCTTGATAGTTGCTCTCCATCTTCGTAATGTCTTGGTGGAATCTTTCTCCATGCTCATCACTCACTGCTTCAAGGTTTGGCGGGAAGAAGTTGAGGTAGGAATGGAGAAATGAATCTTGAGTGACATTCGGCACCCCATATCCTCGTAAGACTTTAGCAACTTCTCAATACAGGCTTGGTAATCTTGTACGCGTGTGTTACCAAGGAAGCCACTACAGACTGACTTGAATGCTTCCCATGCTCTCAGTTCCTTTAAGTTAAGAAGCTCCTCAAAATCAGTATCCTTCGGCACTTCTCGGATCTGAGGTCCGACAAAGATGCCCTCTTTGAGATTAGCAGCACTAAGGCCTGGGAACACAGTAGACAAGTGTTGGAAGGCAGCACCATTTTTGTGCAACGCCTTCACAAAATTCTTCATCAAACCAAGCTTGATGTGAAGAGGAGGAAGAAGTACCTTATTCATGTCCACCAGAGGATTCTCCTTGAGGTTGTGTTCGCCAGGAACAAAAGTGCTTCTAGACCCCCAGTCTTTCTGCTTGTAATGCTGGGATACAGCTCGACTATCCCAGAGACAGAGAAAACAACAGTACTTTGTGAAGCCCGCTTGCATACCCATAAGAAGACCAATGACCTTATTTGTTCCGATTCCTGAAACTGGTGATCCTTACATCTTCTTGGACTAGGTTCCACTGCTTAAGCTGAGAAGCCAAGAGCTCTGACTGCTGTTTTGACAGATACAAATCACGAGCAAGATCATTCAGGTCTTCTTGCATGATCCAGTGTGGCTCATTGCTACTTGTTCCTGAATATGTAGACTCAATATCTTCCAAAGATCAATCCCTTGAAGGCATTTCTTCATCTGATGAGGAAAGAAGATCCTTATTTACTGGAGGTATGGGTACAGGAAGATCATCTAAATGGGGAACGGGTCTCATAGCAGATCGAAGGTTGGGATATTTGATCTTTTTACTAGAAGATGCATTGAAACCAGTTATATTAGTTAAACAAAAATAACAATCGTCTGTGTGGTTTCACAGCTCTCTCCAAACCATTGGGACTGCAAAGTTGAAAGCCGCTTTCTTGCCATTAAACCATGCAGTTAGTCCATTGTAGCAGGGTTTACAACAGATGTGTGGAGCCCAAGACTTGTCCTGATCACCAATTTTACAGTCAAAATAGTGAAAGTAGGCTGTTCTGGGGAGGGAAGTGATGGTTCAACACTGTGCACGTGTTGTGAAGTTCCCACACACGTAGCAGAAAGAATTAGCCTTGTTGAGGCATCCTCAACATTTTGACGCGCTTGAAGCCATTGGAGAATCTGAAAATATAACAAAGTAAAACTAAATGTGCATTTGAAAATGTAATACTAATATTTAGTAACCCAAAAGATGTGTAACACGATAGTTGAGGGACACCAACCTCCTGCGCCGCCTGCGAGACAACCTCTTCCAGTGACTGCCAGAGTGTGGATTGAGACCTGCTGCCTTAACTGTCAAGATCCATCTTGATATATATATATATATATATATATATATAATGTAATGCTATCACTTACATTTAGTGCATAATAACTAAAAAATAAGCCATAAGTCTCACAATATTAGAATTAGCCCTGAATTCAAATACGCCTTTATGTACCGTATATGCACAAAATGCACACTATGCATATCTAAAAAAACTAGAGGTGATGAGTAAAAATGGATTTCAAATTTGAATTCAGCACCCTCAAATTAGGTAAAAACGGGTATTTTTGTGCTTGCCTCAATTTCTTTGTAAACCAGTGTTATTAGCATCAAATAGCAATACTTGAAACTGTACATGTACAAATTATTTGTATTTGATAGAAATACTTGATATCATATAATTTTGCAAATAAGATTATTATTATTATTATTATAGACAAATGAAAAATGCAATTAAAAAACTAATTGCAATGGTATATTATGATTAAAGGTTTAGTATTCCATTAAATAAACCAAACCAAGTTATTAATAATTCAACTTATATGTAGTGTGTTAAAGAATTACCATTTGGTGATATCATCTTTTCATGTACTTTTATGTAATATTTTAAATGATAAAAGAATTCCCATTTGGCTATATCATTTTATGAAGTAAGTATAGTAAAGTTGGCAACCGTAGTCTAGGGCAACCTGAAGGATCCCTTTTCAATAGCTACTACACCAAGGTGTTGGGGAGGGTGCTACTCAGTGCCCTGGATTGCTCCACTTTACTCTCGATACATACCTTATAAGGCTGTGTGTTAAGCAAGGAGGTATCAAGTACCATTTTTTTAAGTCTTTGGTATATGAAGTACTCATATTTATTGTGTTAAAGAATTACCATTTGGCTATATCATCTTTTGAAGTACCCATATGTAATGTGTTAAAGAAATAAAGAATTACCATTTGGTTATATCATCTTTTAACGTACTAATATGTAATGTGTAAAAAAATTAAAGAATTACCATTGGGCTATATCATCTTATCAGGTACTCATATGTGATGCGTTAAATAATAAAAGAATCACCATTTGGCTATGTCATCTTATGCAGTACTCACGTGTAATGTGTAAAAGAATTCCCATTTGGCTATATTGTTTCATGAAGTACTCATTTGTAATGTGTTAAAGAAATAAAAAAGAATTACCATTTGGCTATATCATCTTTTGATTTACTCGTATGTAATGTGTAAAAGAATTAAAGAATTACCATTTGGTAATATCATCTTTTCATGTACTCTAATGTAAATGTGTTAAAAAATAAAAGAATTCCCATTTGGCTATATCTTCTTATGCAGTATTCACGTGTAATGTGTTAAAGAATTAAAAAGTTACTATTTGCCTATATCGTTTCATGAAGTACTCATTTGTAAATAAGTAAAAGAATTACCATTTTCGCTTTATCATTTTTTTGACGTATTCTTATGTAATGAATTAAAAAATTACCATTTGGCTATATCATTATTTCAAGTACACATATGTAATGTGTTAAAAAAATTAAAGAATTACCATTTGGCTCTATCATCTTATGCAGTACTTATGTGTGATGTGTTAAAATTTTAAAGAATTACCATTTGGCTAAATCGTTTCATAAAGTACTCATTTGTAATGTGTTAAAGAAATAAAGAAATACCATTTGTCTCAATATTTTTTAACATACCTACGTGTAATGTGTTAAACAATTACCATTGGGCTATATCATCATTTCAGGTACTCATATGTGATGCGTTAAATAATAAAAAAATTACCATTTGGCTATGTCATCTCATAAAGTACTCAAATGTAATATATTAAAGAATTACAATTTAGTTATATCATCTTTTGATAAACTCATGCGATTTGGCTATATTATCTTTTGACGTACTCTAATGTAATGTGTTAAAGAATCACCATTTGGCTATATCATCTTATGCAGTACTGTTAAAGAAATAAAGAATTACCATTTGGTTATATAATTTAATGAAATGCTCATATGTAATGGATTAACGAATTGCTATTTTTCAATGAGAAAATGAATGTGTAAAAACAAGTTTTGACTTGAATGAAGCTTGAACTTCTGCTCTTACATAATAAAGTATATTTTTGAATAATTGCTTTTAGTTTATTTGTCAGCTGTTAGAAGAAAGTTTTTAGAAATTATTGTTTATAAAATGCAAACCTTTTTTTGATGGGTTAGGTATGTCATTTTAAAGTTGGGAGATGTTAAAACAATAAAACTAGCAATAATGATTAATAAGTGTAAACCACCTTATGGAAAGTGATTTACTGATTTTGATCATATAAAAAAAAATTGAAAAAGTTGAGTTGTAAAAAAAAAAAAAATTGAGAGAACTGATAGGGAATCACATGGATGTTGGATAATCTGTGAAAGCTATCCCTTGGCATGTGTGTGAGGGGGAGAGTAGGGCAATACAGAATAGTTTAACTTGACCGTTTTGAAATATTATAGATTTAGTTTGGGTTTTCGTAGATAATTATCCTGTGACTTACATATTTCCTCTATATTTTCTATGATTATTTTCATTATGATCATAGCAGTGTCAAGCTGACAGATTTGGGCCCATGACTCTATACAAATCTTAACTAACCCTGCATTAACCTACAATGTAACGAGAGTGATTTGGCACTGCAACCAATTCAATACCTAAACAAAGCCTCTTATATTATGTAAAAAAATTTTAAAACATTAATCTCATAAAACAATGAATGCATTGGTGAAATGCATCCATCGTTGGTATTCTTAACCAAGTCTTCATCATGATTATGATGACCCTTGAATCAGGCAAAGTTTTAGAACTTGTACATTTTATTATCTTCTCTAGATCAGGATATTCTATCAATACCTCCCAATATCGTCAAATTGATGAATTTGAATCATGTCTCTTTGAATATGATTGCCACAATCAATTGGATGAATTTTCTGCCCATTTTTAGAACTCTGCTACATTTTTTGGGTGGTCTGAGTTAACTCATTCCTGAAATTTTAAATATTTTTCGGTTGAAATATTTATGAATCCAAAATATCAAACTTGAATAGGAAATACCACTGTGTTTCTTTTATGCTTGTATATCAAATCTTTGTATTATTCCAAATTTCTCTCACTGAGATATTGTCATTGAAAGAAAATTCAAAACTAACCAACCTGGAAATGATGTTGGACACTGATGAGTGAAAGCGATTCCAATTTAAGATAGAAAATGAAATGCTTTTCCAGTTGACAACACCCATTAACTAACCTTAATGTTTCAGTCAGAAAAATGTTCTTGGAAATTTACTTCCTTCAAAAATTCTACTTTGATTGGCAAGTTAAGGGAGATTTATTTAAGTCTCTTCTAAATACTAAGAACTACAAGGATTAGTTGTCTCTTTCATGAAGTTAATGGGAGAAATGTGTTGCCATGAATTGTCCAGGTTCTTGTAATGATAGCATTCATTTTGAGTCTTCTATTCAAATAAGTATTACATCACTTTCAAGAGCTTCAATTCACAAATGTTGAAGTAGAAAATGAGTTGAAGGTTTAACAGGTTACACCTGCCACATTTGAACTCTTGTTGAGGTGTGATGTAGGCCAAATGATTTGCAGAATGGATTTTGGAGATGAGGCTGTTTATAGGAAATGAATGAATCCACCTTAACTTCTAATGACATTGAGTTACCATTGAGGAAAGCTAAAAGCTGCTTCAGCTGAAATGGAGTTAGAAAGATAATAAGGATGCATAAGTGTGTGTGTGTATATATATATATATATATATATATATATATATATATATAATGCTTAGCATAATGACACTGACCCATTTCTGAGTTTCAGACAATGAATGCTGTTGTAATTAAATGATAAAATCAAAAGCTTTTATAAAGTTCTCTCACATTGTTATCAATGGTTTTAAAGTTAGAATTTTCCTTTTTGAATGTAGTATTACTAAGAAGCCTCACTAAGGATGCTTTCAAATGTAATCTTAGACGTTTTTATTACAATTGTCTAAAAATCAAAAATCAATCCTTAAGAGTTGTGGATGACCACATAACAGCTGCTAATAAAGCCACTTTCATGCCCATCTGTTGAGAAGCCTGTGTCAAGATATGTTGGAGATATGTCAACTGGCTCGGCAACAAAGCAATTCCAGGGTTATATGGATAGAAAAGATTCCTTGGAGCTTCTCCCTTAGAGCTTTTCCCATAGCCCATAATCCTTCAGTTTTTCTCTGCTCAGTAGAAATGGAATAATGCTCGTCTTAGGATGGGCAAAGATCCTGGAGAAATGGGCTGAAAACCCGGACATTTTTTATCTGTCTGCCCATCCATCAATGATGAGGCTATTCAATCCCTTCCACAAATCTTAATCAACTTGAAACTCAACACACTACCCAGATTTAAAGAGAACTGTCTGTAAAACATACAGTGGAAAGATGCTTGGTGTTAATTTGATGTTGAGCCAAGATGTAGGGTAATTCATTCTTACCCAGAAATTGGTAGACATTTTCCAGGCCATATTAAAGCAAGGTGTTATACTCCAGGACTTCAAGGGTGTGTATACTTTTGTGCACTCTATAAAAAGAAGAGCAACTAAGAATACAGTAATACTCAAAGGAACTTATCATTCCTGCGGCAAAATCATCATCATCATAACCAGTTTATGAAGCATTTTGAAGAGGGACATCTTGCTGAGAGTCTGTGTGACTTTTGCATCAGAAGATGAACAATGGACATGCTCTTTATGGTAGGATAACTCCAAGAAAAATACCAGGAATCAAACAGGAACATCTACATGACCTTTATTGATTGTAGAAAGGCCTTTGATATAATAAGTACTGAGGGTCTCTTGAAGATAATGGCCAAATTTGGTAGTCCCAAACAATTAATTAGCATATTGTTGCAGTTGTAGGATGGAGACTCATGAGAACCATTCTCAGTGACAAATGACAGGAAACTGGATTCTGTACTGATACTGACACTTTTCAGCATCATGTTCTCAGCCTTGCTCACAAATTCCTTCAAGAATAGCAAGGAAAGAATACTCATCAGAAAAAGGATGAATTGAAGCTCTTCAGGCCAGACCTAAGGTGAAAATGTTGGTTATTAAAAACTTCCTTTTCACTGACAAATTCACTTTAAATGCAACCCACGAACAGATCATATGAATGAGTGTTGACATGTTATCAACAGTATGTAACTTACCATTAGGATCACCATCCATATTAAAAGACTCAAGTGTTACACCAACCCAACCCTTGAAAACCATATTAGAAACCTAACATTACAGTAAAAAAGACAATGCTTCACAACATAAACAAATTCACATACCTGGACAGTACCTTACCTTTTCAGGTAAACAATGAAAAATTGGGATTCGGATCACCAAAGCTAACAATGCATTTGTCCATCAACAGCATCAGTCTAAGAACTAAACCAAAAGTTTACTTGGCTTTAGTAATCAATGCTCTCTATGTTTGTCCGTCCTGAATCGTGTATGATCGAAGCATTTTCTCTGCAAACTGATGAGGATCAAATGGCAGAGAAGGATTGCTGACACAGAGATCCTCTTCTAAACCAACATACCCAACATCCACACTCTTTTGCAGAAAGAGCAGGCAAGATGACAAGAGGTTATCAAAGTTGCTTCTCTATGATGAACTGGTAGATGACTGAAGTTCCTCTCCAAGAACAACCTAAAGCCTTAAAATACCTGTCATGTTGGGAAGATCTGGTTGCTGGTCAGCAATTTTAGTATAACTTAATGAACTCACCAAGTAAAAAAAAAAAAAAAAACTACAGCTGAAGACAATTATGTAACTGGAAAAGCCAGAGCAGGCTGCACGTATGCAGAAAATGAAGTTTCAGCTATCATTATATAACTGTATGCAAAAAAACATCTTTAAAAAATGCACATAAGATGTAAATAGAAATTTACAATGTATGCAATTCCTTAACTTCTAGTCATAAAATAAATCCAGATGGGTTGACGTGCCATTAAAATCAACCCATTATTGAAATGAAATGACCTCTTAGCAATATTTCATTTTTTTTCTCTTATCATTTTCTAAAGAAATTTTTTTTTCTCTTTGATTACTGATTATGCACTTAAAGAAGGCTGTAGAATTAATCAACCAAAACTTTATGGTAATAACATAACAGAAAGGAGAAGTTCAATTCTCTTGGTTACTTTGTCGCTCTACCACTAAGTGATATTCATTAGTACTGATGTTTATGTTAGTAGGTTAAACAGCTGTAGTTGGTACCATTTATTTTACTATAGCTTTTATCTTTTCCTCTTTGTAACCGTTCTCTCTAACCACACCCACAGAACAATCTCCCGGAGTTTCAGTCTAATATTTAATATTTCTTGTAAATTCTCTTTGATTCATTTTTGACTGAATATAATCGACCCAAGATGGCTGGCTGGCTGGCATCACCTTTCTACTGAGATGTAAAGAAAAGAGAAAATCAATCATCGTCATCATATGTTCTTCAGCATTGGGTTAGGAAGGAGTAAAGATTGCATGTTGCAGTTGATAAATACCCGAGGCCTTCACAGAGGGTTGAGAAGATTTCACTTGAAAATCGTTTGGAAAGTTTTAATTCAAAAGTTTAAAAAAATCTATAGTGAGTAGTTGGTAAAGCGCAGTTTTATACAGGAGCATCCTTAATGATGATATTTTTGCAAGTGTTTTACACCAGTTTTTACTGTTGTTTTTTCACTGAAGTTTGAGAGACAGCAAGTCTCCTCAGCTCTCCAGGACTTTTCTAAATATCCTTGATGATTTTAACACTGCTTTGGTCTGGATGGTTTTACTTCATAAGGTAATCTATCCAACTCCCCTTAATTTATGCTTTGCTCCAGATTTTTATTTTTCTAGAATTTTCTCGACTTAAACAAAGATTTATTGTTGTTGTTATTTATAATTTTTAGCGTATTCACCAAAAGAACAAATTCTGTAATTCCGCTTCCATAGATTGAACCATCTTTTAATTTGACCAAAAATGACCCAAATGTTTCATACTTGTTACTTTCTATCAATTTATGGTATTGAAAAACATGGGCAGTCCATAATAAGGTAATGCTTCAAGTGACGTATAATCTAAATTTGTGACCTTCTCTCCTTCAACAGACACAAAAGCATATGTTGTGATAATCCAACTAACCAAATATCATTTAACTTGCAACCATGGTGTTCTGCTGATAGAACTTTGTGTGTACATTTATTTATAATGAAAGATCTTTTTTTTATTTCCAGGCTAGGATCTAAGTGTCACTCCAGCATTTCTACCTAGGATCAGAGTGTAGCATCTGTGTTCTGTGGCTCGGATCTAAGTGTCACTCTTCAGCATTTCTACTTAGAATCTGAGTGTTGTATTTGGACCTGTACAAATCTAATTATATATATATATATATATATATATATATAAGTAATCATCTACGTTTAATTTTGTTCTTTTAGATTTATTTTTGAGGAAGTATTAAATTTTATATTATTTGAAATAACAAAAAAAATTTCTCTTATTTATTTAATGACCCTTGTATATATTGTAGGTCCCTCCTTCATCCAGAAAATTCCTTTATTTATTGAATGAACATCATATATATAACAGGTCTTTCTTCAATCCAAAAAATTACATATATAATAGGTCCTTCCTCAATCAAAAATATTTCTCTTATTTATCTAATGAGCTTTGTATTTAAAAAATCATATATATATATATATATATATATATATATATATATATATACTCACATTTTAAAGTTATATACATTTTTTATATATAAAGTTAGATTTTTTTGGAGTAAGGAATCCTAATAGATTTTTTCTTAAAAGCAAAGAACTTTGGTTTCGGTTGGTGTATGTGTATATCATACTTATGCTACATGTTTGTGTAAGTAAAACCCACAATTTCAAGGTAGGCAGACTTTTTTGTTATGATATAATCTTTTTTTCTCTTAACATCTTTCAATTTTGAAAAAAAAAATTTTAAATTGATAAATGCATGAAAAACTTATTAGTATGAATTTCAAAATGTTATGAAGCTGTTATTGAATAAGTCTTTTTTCATAATGATTCATTTTATAAATGTAACAAGACACTAGATGAACTTAGAAAAATTTATCAATTTCTGTCTCTGGTTTGCAAGATGGTTATAATGGATGACTCACCTTTACAGTTAAATAAGAGCTAGTTGCTTTAAAACTAAACTCTGGACAAATTCACCAAAGAATTAGCTAAAGTTCTGATGTGAATTTAAAAAAAATGATATATTTATTTACAGGAGTGAAAAACTGGCCTGTTTTACTAGGATTTTTTTTCTACAACTGCTCATTTTAACTTCTTTGGACTCCCCAGCCTATTTGATTGATCTTCTGAACATAATACCAACTTTGTAAGATTTGGATCATGCTGATATTCAGTCTTTTTTCTGCAAAATGCAATCTGGCATATAAAATTGTTGTGAACCAATTTTGTTGACGCTAACAAAATGATGCTTTATGACCCTTATAGATATTGGTATGCAAGAAAAATGTGTGTATTGTTTGCCGAGTAAAACTGCTTTTTGAAGAATAATGAATTGTCGGACTATTCATATTTAACTGTGTGTGATTTTTAAACTTAAATATTGAAATCACAAGGAAATCCAGTCATTGAAAATGCAACCAAGCAGTCAATATCCAGTCCATTTTGATTGGCTAATTTTTAGAGAAGCTTTATTTTGGGGTTAAAAAAATAGTTAAATTTTAGAATAAATCTTTTCCAATTTGTGCAACGAGGCAGACAGATTTTGGCCTTTGCTAAACTCGTATTTTGTCTTTTTGACCTTCTCTAAATATCTGCATTCATTTTTTTAATTACCTCCTTTTTACATTTAAAAACAAATATTTATTTTTAGAAATTAATAATATTTCAAGAAATTACCAATACAAATCATTCATAATCTGAAGCATGATGATATTATTATTATACATGTTTTCATTTGTGGTAAGGATTGCTTCTTTCACAAAGGATATAACATTTCTTTTCTTTTTTTTTTTAAATCTGCACTGGTGAATATAACAGAATCTGATTCTAATTCTGTTCTTCAAAGAAGTTGATTTGATTTTTTTTTTTTCTCCTGACCCAATCATCTCTTGAAATCTTTTCTGTATTTATATTATTTAAACATCTGCTTTTGTGCTTTCTCTTTCCTTCAAGCTACTTGCTGTTGCACTCCAAACAGCTGCTGCTGCTACTGTTTCTTTATCCATTTAAGCATCAAAATATTTACAATTGTAATGTTTTCTCTTTTCACTCCATTGCTTTCAAATTATTCTCTTTAATTTTCCTTTTTACTGAAATTATTTGTTCTTTCTGCAACTGTGGATAAACTGCAAACTGCTCATGTCAGTTTCATTTCTGCATATCTGCAAACTTGTCTTTCACAAAGTGCTTTTCATAATTATGGCCCTGTGTCAGACTTAATTTAGTAACAACATATTGATCACCTACCATAGTCCAATGGTTGACCTACTTGACTCTCAGATTGTCAGTGTAATGAGTCTGATCTTCACTGGGTACCCCACAAGTGTAGCCTAGTGCCAGATAACTCTAAATGTTTGAAGTTATCTCATTTGTTGTCATAGTAATTTTTATCCATCTGGATCCTTTTTTTAAAAAAAACATAACTATCAATTACATATTGACTGTGTTCTTGTGGAAAAGGATTTTGCACCATTTTTTTCTTTTGCATCTGAGGCATTTGGAAGTGAAAGATAAAAAAAGTGAATAAATTTTTATTTACAGCTTTTCTTTATTCACTTTACCAACTTCCCTTCTCTAAGTTAATGCAGGAATTGACATTTTATTTTGCTTCAAGCCAACTTATGGCTTCTTAAAGAAACAGTTATTTACTCTATTGGGAATCTTTATTAAATATTCTTTTGTTGTAACAAAATAATAATAATAATAAAAGAAAAAAAAGACTATCGAGAAATTCTAAGAAAATCGCTTCTTCTTGGGAATCTCTTATTGTAGTTCAGGTTAAAATTGTGGTAAAGATAACAAAAAGCCAACCATTTTTATAGCTTATTTTTTTGATGCAAGTATCATTGGGGAACAAGAACAGTTTTGGTAAATGGGCCAGGCTCTTACCAGAACTTGTTATAACCCTCTCTAATGATACTTGCATCAGGGAAACTAAAAAAGGTTAGTCTTTAAGCTGTCTTTACTGAACTTTTAACCTGAATTGGACATTTCCTTACTAAATCTGAACCTTTTAAGCAGAATGTACTGCATACTCAAAATGATATTTGAAGAAAAAAATCCATTTTAAAATTCCACACTGCCCATTTTGAAAGTGTAATAAATATTTGGCTAGGAATATTTCAAAAAGTCTTCATATAAAAGATACTGAAAAATGACCTACTTGGAATTTTTTTAGTTCATCAGATTGGAAATTGATCTTATCTATTGAAAATGTCTGTGTTTTACATGTGTTTATTAACACTTTGTTTCTTTGCCCTTTTCTAACTTGTTAATATAGATTTTTCTAATTTTGACTCAACAATACATTTTGTTTTCCACTGCCATGGTCTGCTGTAACAATTTTCATATTCATTTTTTTTTTTCACTTTTCCAATTACAAGTTATGAAACAAATTTGTGCAAAAAACATTGAAAATGTCCAAGTTGGGTCGATTTAAAAAAAAAAAAATTTTAAATACTTTCTATTCTTAATAGTGCCTTTTTTTTGTTTTCTGCTTGGTTTATTTTTGGTATATTGCTCATTTAGTTGTAACCCCACAACAAAACCAAAAATAAAACAAACAATGCACTGATTTCTGTCAAAAATGCTCTTATAGCAAGGTACTTCTAAAATTGGCTTTTTCTCCATGATCAAAATATGTATAATCAATTAAATGTGGGAGACTTTTACTGTCTGTTACTTGTGTGTCAGTTTTGTTTTAAGAAAAACCTGTTTGAAAGTCTACAGTTACCTTTTATTGAAAATCATTGTATAAAATCCTGGCTTTTACTTGAAATAGAACCCTGACCAATTTCTAGTTGGGAAATACACAACTTCTTCAACTACTAAGTAGGTGTAAATAGGTTATTCCTTATCTCAGACAATATATCATTCCTGTCATATGTTTAATTTTTTTTCACTATTATTGTACATTAAATCATTCAATTTTAATTTATCAACTTGATTGTTATAGTCACAATATTTTGGCTCTTATACTCTTCAGCCTTCTTCAGAAGTCAGTAAAAAAATCAAATACACCAGATAGAATGTTCTCTTGGATGTCTTGTCAGTTAATTTTTCCTAGTTAATTTGCATGTGATAAGATAAAAACTCTCCTATGGTGGGAATTAATTAAAGAGTAGTTGTAGCTATCCAGTATTCATGCTGGTAAAAGGGTTAACAGAAGTCAGGATTTCAGTGTGAGTTGGGTGAGGGGGTCATCTCATTTAGACACAGAGATAAGTAAATATAGGTAATTCTTGAAAAAGGGCTTTGACGGGTTTGAATAATATGTGGTTGTAGCTAGGATAGTTGATGTTTAAGCAAATGTACTGCTCTTTGTTTAAAAAAAAATGCTCATCTGAAAGGTTTGAAAAATGAATAGCCAAATATAGTCATCTAAAAAGTAGCGTTGAACAAAGGAAATAGATGAAAATATTGAAAATTCCAATGAAGGAGATGTGTTGCCAGGGGCTTGGATATTAAGATTGTTGCTGGAGTGGTTGATGACCACTCACATTGAGATTTATGGCTCTTTGTGAAAAAAATAAAGACATAAAAGTAACTGTTCTAATCCAGAGCCTAAACTGGTAGTTTACTGAGCCAGAAGTATCTCCATCACTTGGCTGTTTTGGTTCCATTGAGAGACATAAATTGCTAAAAGAATTACTATATGTCTTGCCTTACAGTCACCATAATGACTAACCTTAAACTTGGGCTCAAGAAAGAATAAAACAGATCATCTACAGTTAAAAAATGTTCCCCTTTCTGTTAGATGTAAGACTCTTATCTGCTTATCCAGATGTTAAAGAAGAAAAGAAATTAAACCATTCTACAATTGTGGGAAAGAGCACAGTTTTCCTTGTACATATAATTGTAGCATTGAAGAGGCTTAATAGATAGAGGCTTAGACATGTTTCTGATGCTGTTTTGTAAATATGTGTGTTTAATCACCAACATTTCCCCCGATATTAAAAAAATATAAAACTTGGAGTTGTGAGTTTGGTACTTTATTTATCTATGTTATGATAGTACTGTTACATATATATATATATATATATATATATATATATATATATATATGGTATGTATTTAGAAAATATGAAAAAAGAAAATATTCTCACAATTTATTTATTTATTTATATATGATAATATGCCAACATTTAATGTTTTGCTTTTTTTGTTGAACCATCTTTAGAGCAATATTGTGCTTTATCCAAAAATTATTTTCAAATGAAACAATTCTTAACATCTAAATATCATTTATAGTGTTCCATTTCAAAATATTGTGATGTAATTAGTGTTTGAAAATTTCTTTTAAAAAAAGGATGATGTTTTTGCTATTAATTTTTTTCAAAATTTTAAACTTTTATAAGAATTAAAAATTTTTTAAGAAATTTTCCAAAATAATGTCTGTGTGTAGTCTGGAAATGTTTTTAGATTTTCATCTTTAAGAATTATTATTATCAAATTTAAATAAACATTTTTTTAATAAATCAAATAATAACTATTCCCCCTTTTTTTTTGTTTGAAAGTAATTTTCATGGGAAGCATTTTAACATTGAAATCTAGCATTGCCCTGAAGATGGTTTAACAAAAAACTAAATATGGGCTTGTTATACAAATAAGATCATCCTCTTGAAATTTTGTTTATATATATATATATATATATTCATTGCAGCCAAATTTCATTTCACCATAGATGATATACATCTGCTGAATATTTAATTTTTTTCATATCTTATATATATTTCAGCTAAATTTCCATTCATTATTGATGATGGAAATAATCACTTAAAATAATTGTTTATTTTATTATATAATAAAATAAACAATTATGTGTTGATAGCATTTTATGAGATTTAGATGATCTAAAAACTAAAATCAGTTCTAACTTTACAAATAAAGAAAGAGAATGCAATTTTGTCTGATTCCTGAATTTGTTTTCAAATAATTTTATACAAAAGCTGTTTTGATATTTGTCTGATGCTAAAAGATTTTGAAAGACAAAATGTTCCACAAGTGATTTGTTGTCATTTTAGCTTATTTGATCAACTATTAATCAGTAAATCTTAAAGATGTGCGCTCATTTTGAATATCTAAAGAACTGGTTGCACATTGTTAATGCAACTTGACATCTAATCAGATGAAACCTTATTGTAGATGTGTGAATACTCTCTTGGAGAGTTACTCAATTGGTAATTGAAATACCATTGAGTATGTATACATTATGTCTACGTCTTCTGAAGCTTTATGCCTCTTGCAGGATTTTTTTTTTTTTTTTTTTGTAAAACATTTTGTCTCCCTGTTCTGGATACAATCCATATTAAACTCTTTGTGATTTTTTTTCTTTTCCCAAAGCTTGACTCTCTGCTGAAAGATTTCAGCAAATTGATGAGATTAAGGAGTATCTGACTAACCTTCTTTTTTTTATTTTTTTATTGCTATTGCAGAACTGTCCCAAAAATGTTTATTTTTTTTTACTTTGTTTTTCATCTATAGTTGTTAGTTGCATAATATAAGCACCATTAAAACGTTTTGGAAATAAATATTTATTTTGGTCTAGTTTTGAAATTGTGGTCTCAATTAAACAAGGAAGGTTTTTATTTTAAAAAGAAAAAACAAAACAATTTTTAGCATGTATGAAATAAAGGCAAATTTTCAAGTTATTGAAGAAATTCCAAAAAATATTTTTAATTGATGCTACGAAAAAGAACGTAAGAAATGAAATGAAACCTGATTATTACGGTTTTATAATTGTTCATGTCAAAACTTAAAAACAGTTTGAACCTAAATTCTAATTTTTAAAAGTCCAAACTAAAATCAAAATACAAAAAATGATGCAGCCTTTATTCCTTAACCCATTGAAAGAAAAAAAAATTTCCTGATTTAATTAAAAAAACATTTTACCTACAAATGATGTAAAAATCCATGAAAATTTGTTATCTTTTAATAGTTGGTTATACTTGTCTTAATTGAAAAAAAAAATTGTCCTGCGAGGTGTCCCTGACAAAGGGTTTTGGTGTTGTCAGAGTAATTAGACACTGTTAATCATGAGCCTTGCTGGTAAGGCAACTGATGGTGATCCCTAAAAGAAACTTTGCAGACTGTTTTGAAAAGTGAAAAGGATATTTGCATGTGTGAGATACAAAAACAGTAATTCAAAGAGAACTAAAGGTTTTTATTTTTTTATTTTTTTTATCCATTTATTAAATAGCTGGATATTCTCTGGAAAAATCTATTGTTTACATTGCAGATATATGAATACACATTGTGTGTTTGCATATAAATCACATTTTTGTTATGTTAGCAATTAAAGTGGTATAAAAAAATAAGCTTTTTTTTTTTTTTGGTCTGTGGTCACTACTTCTTATCAAATCTCTCTCAACAATGCATCTCAATTGTCAACTATTAAATCCATTTAAATGAAACATTTATTTCAGAATTTTTGATCCAGATTTTTTTTATAGAGATCACCATTTCTAATTGCTTGAATCATTTTTGCTAAATATCATTAAAATAAATGATCATCACCTCATTAAAACTCCAACTTAAAAATTTTCACTTTATTATTTTAGAATAGTTTTTTAAATCATAATCAAATCATCTAAAAAAAAAATAATCATCCAGATATTATCATAGGATTTTTTTCTAAAAAGATGTTGCAATAAAGAAAAAAATATCAGAAAATGATTATTCAAAAGAAAATGTCTTGTTTTTACAGCTTTTGTGAAAATTGTTTGGAGTTTGGAGTTTTCTTAATTTCTAAGTTAAGTTTGGCACAAGATTACAGTGACAGAGCATTTAATGAGGATTGCAGTTTCTTCTTTGCTGAACTAATTTACTTGCCACCGTTGAATCAACTAAATAGCTATTTACTAAGTTTAGTTTCTGAAACATTTGTTTTTAATTTGTATTTGATTACATAATTTATTTTCTAACATTAATGGATCTTTGAGTAATAAGGTGAGATATTTGAGTTTATATATTCTAGGAAATATAGTTTGCCATGTCTTCTATTGGTAGGATTGATATTTATTTGTATTGATATTTTCTAAGCTTATCCAAGTCTACTACAAAGCCACAAGTGTTAATTAATTATTAATTCATTTTATTCATATCAAAGAATTGATGATTCTGTTTATTCTATCCAAATTAGAAATTTTGTGTGTGTGTGTGTGTGTTTCCCTGTTTTAATATGAGCTTTATTTTTTATACTATTGAAATTGAAAGTTTTTTGTTTCTGAAATGTTTTTACTTGTATTTTATCATTCTCAGTTATATTTTCTTGTTGTATTTAAAACCACCTTTATTTTTGTGATTTCTTTCTTTCTTTCTTTTTTTAAATTCATTTTCATTTATTTTCTTCCTTCTCAACAGTATCTTCTTTTCTTATCATCAATTCTAAACACTTGATTATTTAGTTGGAAATATTTCTTGTAGCTGTCCACCAGGCTGTATATATATTTATAAAAACCCATTCCATTTACAATGAACATTTACAGTGAAAATATCTAATAATCCTAAATGCTATTCTTATATACAGTTGAATATACTCTTCATGTTTATTACATATAACAAGTATCTACTTCTTTAGAGAGATGGTACCATTATAAGTAATTGAGTCTGTATAATTTTGGACTAGTTCAGAACAGAATAGACCTTTCAAAAATATGTGATTTATACGACTTCTTTCTATCAAATTTGGGAGCTTATTGATAAATCAAAAATTGCCAAATTTGATCTTGAAAAATTCAGTATGTCAAAGGTTAAGTATTTTGTGCTATTGATTATAGACTGACAGTAACTGAAACGAATTACATAAATGAATTTTCTCTTTTTTCTTAATTATGTAATAGAGTAAATTTCTTAATTATGTAATAAGTCAATTTCTCTGAACAACAAAATTAAATATAATAAATTGTGATAAAGTAAACTTAAAAAGAATGTGGCCTGGCTACCAGGTGATTGGTCCAATTCTGGGTCATGGGACCAAATGTAATATGTTAACTGGTTGACAAGTCTAGTCAGTTTCTAGTTTGTTTTTAAGTCAGTTGCAATCTGTTAATTACCCCTCCATCTATACTGTGTGTTATTTTAGATATGAAAAAAAGTCCTTCATGAAGCAGGTTGCAATTTTACATCGAATCTAAGATTGCCAGTCATAACTAAAATAAATGTTGACAAATGAATGAAGAAAAATGCTAGGTTATTAAATATGATTATATGTGTTCATTCTGGTTGTGGTTTACAGGCTTTGGATAACTCTGTTTATCTCTACAAAACTATTGTTCTTCAACTTTGATTGTTTAATTAATTAAAGTTTGTAAAGGTAACCTTAAACTGAATGTTTTTAGACCTTACTTTTTTCAATACAGATATCATTGGCAACAAGAAAAGCCTGTCCCATTCATCAGAACTTTTCTTTTTCCCCCAATAATACTTTCATCAGAAAAATAAAATCTAAAAAAAAGTTTGGCTTTTGGTTACCATTATAGCACTTTTAACCTTGACTATGTTCTGCAGTTCAATCAGGCTGAAGTCTTGATGGTGGTAATTAGTGGCACTTATGTTGTCAAGTCAAAAAAATTTAGTTCTTCTAACTTGTTGTTCTTTAATGTAATTTCTTGGGTTCAGGGAATTTTTTTTTCAGAGTTTTCTTCTGCCAAAAGATTTTTGTCAGTTGCCACTTCAGCTGATCTTGGTTCTCATGGTGACTCCATCTCTCTTCAATTCTGAATGGTTTTGTCTCTCTACTTTTAGAGAGTTCCTTTTATTTTCAAGGGATTTGTCATGATAGGTTCATACCTGATACCTTCCCATTTCTATTGTCAGATTTCTCTAATTGAGGTGGACTTGACTGATATCATTTACAAGATCACTCAAAATATTTCTTGTCCCAAAAAATTTCTTATATTTTTTTCTTTTCTTTAAAATTCATCTCCAAAAGAGACCCTCCTTTATTTGTTTCCAGGAATGTGTAAAAATTTTATCAGCTTTCCACCATATGAAAAGTCAATTAACAACTAAGTCAGAGGTCATCTGTGTTCTCCAACTTTTTCTGCTGGTGTTTAGGGTTGTTTCCTTATTGTCTTTAACTAGTTTTTTAAGAATGATATGTTAAGTTGGAAAGTAAAATTGATTTCATACAAATTTTACAATAATTTGTAGAATCTCTAATACTGTTGTTTCATATATACACTTGATTATAATGTGACTTCTTGAGACCTAAATTTTAGCCTAATATTAGGGTGTCACACAGTATGCAAGATACAGACTGTGTGTGTACTAGTTGGCCAAGGCTAGGCCTAGGCCCACTGTTGCACCTACAATTTCCCACTGCTAAAGTCAGAAAATAGTCCTGGATAGTATCTTATGATAATTGAGTATATTCAGTATTTACTATTTTTGTAACTTAAATACATTTTTTTCTTCACTCAAAATAGAGAGACCCTCACCACTTGGAAGATTGGTAGAACACAATCTTCTGTAGTTGGTTTTGTGTCTAACCAAACTGAACCTTAGTTTTTATGGTTTGCCTAATAGGTAATATAATTATGTATTGCTCACTAACACAAAGTATCTTTTCGTTGGAAGTTAAACATTGTACAGTCTTCCTACTCTTTCTTCTCTCTCCCATTTTAGCCTTGTGTTAGATGAAGTAAAGCTTAGTAATTATCTATAACAACCATCTTTTTTGACTCCATTTTGTTTTTGTCTATTTTGCATCAACACTAACAGAATTTCCAGACCCTCCCCAGACTTACATGTAGTATCAAGACACTCCTTGTATGATGGCAAAGGTATTTTTATTAGTGCACTCTCTACTTATTGCATGCATTTCTATGACATCATTTTAGATTGAATTGTCTGTTTACTTGTATCAATCTAATTTATTTTCTTGGCTCTTCTTGAATTCAACTCATCTTAATAGATAGAAAAGCAAGAAACAATTATTTTTACTTGTTGCTATCAGTATCGACTCACTTATGTTCGACATATACAAATATATGGGATTTAGGAAAATTAGCTATAAAAAACAAATTATAGATTCTCACATATCTTATTGGAAGTTTCATAAATTGTATGTTTTATCTATTTACTTATAAAAGCTTATGCATTGTCAGTAAGTACACCAACTGCATCTCCTGCAGAGGGGTAAGACATCCCCTATGAATGTCCTGTTATGACCCTAAACTATTTGGTAGTGAGGCCCCAGTCCTGGAGCTTTGGTGAATATAAAGTACCCCTTCATTGCTTTTGCTCCCAGGTCCACTCTGGCCCAGAATGGTAGCTTTTACTTTATCATGAACTCTAAAAGACCCTTTAAAGATTTCCTCTTTTACCAGAATGTTTACAGCAGGTTCTATCATTAATTTGTATCTGCATTTTTTCGTGCTAGAGCAAATTTATTAGTTTAGGTTGGGTGGATTATTTTTTAAATTCCATATCAAACCTGATGGGCTATTCAATACCAAATCTTGTTTCTTTTCTATATATTATTTGTAAGTGAATAGTTTGTTGGTATATATTTTTGTTATTAAATAAATATTTGTGCACGAGACAAAAGTTGGTCAATTTTGGTTGGCTGATTACTTTGTTTACATTGTTTCATGTGTATCAATTTATTGGTAGAAATAATTTTCATTACCTGTTTGTTTTGAGCCTCAACCTCTACCTTGTAGCATCTTTTAAGATAAAAAGGGTTTGGGTGCTTGTTGATGGTGCTAGGGCTTTGACATAACTAGCTAATTGATTGGAGTGGGCTTGCTCGGCTAGACCAAAGGCCAAAATGTTGCTGATCATGTGACCACTTAGTATATCAATCATGTACTGCTCAGCCACCAGGATCCTGTCCTTGGGCATTACATGTTACCACCCATGGTTAACAGGTGGTGCCCCATGGGGGAGGGTGTATTCAGATATTAAACAAATAAGTCTTTGCTTAATTAAAAATTTCTCTTTGTTAATTAGCAGCAATAACAAACAGTAAGAGATAAAACAATTTTTTCCACTTAAAACTTAGTTGTATTTTACTGTCATAAACTTTTGATAATGTCTTACTAAGTTTTCATTTTGTCTTTAAATTTTCCCAAACATTTGGATAATTAAGAAAAACTGGATTTGAATGTTATTCTGACAAGGTGGTGGGTGGAAACTGAAATCATTTAAAAAAACATTTTAAAATTGAAATCAGTAGAAATATTTAATCTTTACTGCTTTTATTTGTAAACTTATTAGAAATAGATTTTTCTCAAAAGTTCCTTGTGGGGAAATATGAACAGAATTTTTAGGAGTGATTTTTACTGAGTTAAAACATAAATCATTCCATGACATCAACAAAATGTCTGCTGTTTATGTTTGTAAGAATTTCTTTTTTTTTGTCCTCTTCTAATATGGAAGCTGAATAAAAAAAAAATTAATAAAATAAATTTTATTTAGTTTTTTTACATTTTCACTTATTTCTGTAAACTTTCCATGATGTGTAAATAAATGTATATCAGAATTAAATGGTAAATAATTTACTGACTCTCCCAAATTTTTTAATTTTATTTATTTATTATTATCATTTCTTTTTTTTTGTAATTTCTATTTTCATGAATTTAATTTTACTTTTCAATTATCTTCATAATATTGCAGAAGCAGTTGAGAATCAACTTTATTCCCAAGATATTACTAGTTTTATTATATTGGAACATAATCAAATGTGTGTGTGTCTGTTTGTGTGTATATATAAAGAGAAAGAGAGAGAGAAAGAGATGTAAATTTTCTATTCAGAAAGTCTAATATTTATGACTAAAAATGTTGTATCTTTATTCTATATCTTTTAACCTTTGGGTTGAGTTAGAAAAACAGTTGGCTTATGATAAGATGTTATTTTGAATCCTTGAGAGAATGACTGAGGAACAGACCATAATAATCATTGATAGAGAAGTGATCAAAACTGGTGTCGGAAGAGTCCATGGTTGCATATTGGGACTTGGTTTCTGTCTGTTTGTGAGTGGTTGGCAATAGAAGCTTTAATGAGAGTATAGTAATAAGAATGATGATTTTTAGAGAGACATTATCTTCTCATGAGGGTGATGAAGACTGAAGACATTAGCTTGTTCTACTTGAGACATAACTTAAGGCTTACACCTAGGCGATCTTTTAATACCAAACACTTTCTTGAAGCACTTGAAAAATTCAACATATTTTCCTCGAAGCAGCAATAAAAAATGTCTGGTTTGTCATTAATTCCTTGTAGTATAAAAAGAATCCATTCCCACATAACGTTTCTTGATTTAAAGGTTTATTACATGTTTTTATTTTCCCATGTGGTATTGGAAATGGGGAAGGCTCACTACAAAAATAGATTCCATATTTTAGAAGTATGAAAATGGTGACAGTTGATTTAAAATAAAAAACTTGAAGGCACCATTGTTTCTGATAAGGGTTTTGAATGGGGCTGTCTTAGAGCATTTTCACGAAAAGACATTATCAAGCTGTCTTGATACTAGTCATATTACTGCTGTAAAATATTTGCATTTCATATCTGATTGTGTTGGCATCTGTCCAAGTA
Source organism: Sepioteuthis lessoniana (assembly GCA_963585895.1). Lineage (NCBI taxonomy): Eukaryota > Metazoa > Mollusca > Cephalopoda > Myopsida > Loliginidae > Sepioteuthis > Sepioteuthis lessoniana. Next base: position 108,525,697 of record OY757919.1, read on the forward strand.
TTATTGCAACACACTGTGGAAAAGAAAATAAGATATGGTGGTTTTATCTATCAGAATAAAAATGTATTGCTTCAATGCATAGGGTTTGTCCCTTGTCACCAGATTAATATTTTTATTGATATAAATTATGTAATTCAAGATGCATCCAAAAGATCTTCCCTTTTCATTTTATTAAGTTTATTAATTCATTCATTCCTTTAATTGATTGAAATCAACTTTTGATTTATCAGCTCATCTTGATAAATAAGAGGATTTTTTTGAATTTGGGTTTTTTTTTGCGATTTAAACTTAACTCTATCAATTTGTAAAAGAATCATTCAGAAATAATAATCTTACTCATCATCATATATTTTATTTGTTTATATTTTTTATTATTGGTGAAAATTCACTTGGTTTGTTCTATGTCAATTTTGACAGAGCCTTAAACTTTTGCTTTTACTCTGCTGGTTAAGCTTTTTATTCTAACAAAAGTGAATCTAGCAAAGATTATTTTGCACATTTTCAGTTCTAATATCTTCATCTTTGTTGTTTCATTACATTTTAGACCGTATATTTCCCCTCATTTTGATTTGACCAGACTGTCATAAACTTGTTAAAAGCATTGTTGAGAGGATAAGATAGAAAAAAAGCTTGAAACAATTTCTGTTGACCCCTTGATGCAATATACTCCCGAATTTCCAAAAATGCTGTAGATATTTCTATAAACAAGATAAATGAAAAAGGCTTCATCTCAGATGAGGCATTTCAGATTTCTAAGTTTGTTGGTAGATTTAATTTTGAATGAGGTAAATCATGATTTGCACCATTCTGCTTCATTTACAGAATAAAAAAACTCTCTTAGCTTTGCGATAAAAATGTAACAAAAATTTGATGAACAGAAAATTAATAAAAAAAATAGACAATGTAAACAACACATTACAAATCAATGAAAATATTTAATTAACAATTGTTTAATCTCATCATTTAAATGACCTTTTTATTAATTTTGGATGAGTATTTTATTTATTTTAATTTCAGTTGGTTTTGTATTGCAACTTACTCAGACTATCAGTCTACAGCAATGAGTAAATATTGCAAATCAGAAATAAAGAATAAGTTCCAATTGAGAAGTGAATCCTCATTGGGGAAACTTATCTGTGGAGTTTGCAGATAATCAAATCTAATGAATTTCATCCTCCATTCTTCCCTGGTTTCTTTGCACCATATTTCATATTTACATTGTCATATTTTATTTTATTTTTTTTAGATGAAGCATTGTTGAAAAAAAAAAGAACGTCTAAAGAGTTTAATACATCAATTTAAATATGATGACACTAGGATTTCTTGGATTTAACTCGAGAAATTCAGGAGTTTTTAGAGTTTTTTTCTGGTTTTTTTTAGAATGGTTTACAACTTGTTGATTATAGCTAGAATCTTTCTCATATATATTTTTTAATATTCACATCAGATCTTGAATAGATCGGAAATAATTTTGGATTTTTTAAAGAAAGTGCTTTAGTGTGGATGTGTGTGTCTTTTTTAGATTTATAGGAATTTTGAAATGCATGACTTTTTTTGAGAGTATTGTATTACTGTATCAGTGTCATGATATGTGATCATTTTAGATCACCAATATTTACTAAGCTTGGTTTAATCTTGTAATGATGCCTATTAATAATTTGACCAAGTAATGATACCTATTAATAATGGGATCATTTAATGATGCCTATTAATAATGGGATCATTTAATGATGCCTATTAATAATGGGATCATTTAATGATGCCTATTAATAATGGGATCATGTAATGATGCCTATTAATAATGGGATCATTTAATGATGCCTATTAATAATGGGATCATTTAATGGTGCCTATTAATAATGGGATCATGTAATGATGCCTATTAATAATGGGATCATTTAATGATGCCTATTAATAATGGGATCATGTAATGATGCCTATTAGTAATGTGATCATTTAATGATGCCTACTAATAATTTGATCATCTAATGATGCCTATTAGTAATGGGATCATGTAATGATGCCTATTAATAATGGGATCATTTAATGATGCCTATTAATAAAGAGAGGATCAAACTCTTTGTGACTAACCATCATTTTATGGCAATGTTTATGTATGTGTGCATGCATGCTCCCCTATGTATATACATTTATGCAACTATCTGTATTTGTAGGTATATATATATATATATATATATATATATATATATTCAGACTATCTGTAGATAATGTTTGGGATTTACTCTGTTTGTCAGATTATTCTTTGCTCTGTTCAGAAACATCAGAACTGTTAATATAGTTTCTATTCTGTTCCTGACTTTTATATCCTGATATCTTTTCCTTTGTTGCTAGCTGCAACCCTGCAAGTGTCTGTTCATTGATTAAATCCCCTTGGGCTAATTTAGGCATCCTGTTCTCTCTCATCTTGAATTAACAGTGATAGTTGGAGGCAATTTAAATTTCTAACATCACTAGATGTTGTCAAATTCATTTTACTTATTTGCTCAACTACATTCCCTACAAAAGTTTATCTGTCTGTCTGTTTGTTTGTTTGTTGTTTAATGGCATATCTAACTTTGTACGTTATTTAATACCAAACCCATCCTTCTACAAGAAAAGCAGTGATGCTATTTAACCCATAGCTGGGAGGATAACGGGGGGGGGGGGGTTCATACCTTTTCCCAAGGGTATTTGTTCGAAAGTGAATGTAAGAGTGCGACTGAAGTTCAAACTTGCTTACTACAATTCTACAGTCCAGTGCTTTAACCATTACACCACGAGATGACACCCCTTGTTTATATATATATATATATATATATATATATATATATATATATTCTGCTTCAGTAATAGTTAATTAAGCTGAAGTTTGTTTTTTATTTATATGTTATGTGAATCTTTAATGTATTTTGTATTGTGAAGAGAAATCCAATCAATTTGAGAATCAACAATCATCATCATCATCATCAAGGTGGGCTTAAAAGCACAGATTACCTTGACTCTCTCTCACTATTCATCCCTATCAGTCAATGTAAGTTTTTGCTGGTCGACTTACACTGGTGTGCTTATTTCTTGGAATCCATAGGGGAATGTCACTTATTAGTTCATCCTTACTTTGCTAGTGTGTCTTGCTCATCTTACTTGGATGGTTTGTGAGATGGGAGGTAAGTGGCCGTACTGCTGCTATTTTGTAGGGTGCTGCTCTCAGGATTTGTTCAAAACAGCACATCACATTTCTTTTGTAGTTCCCATCAACTTTTTTCTCCAGGTGTTTTGTTAAAGTCCAAGTGGTGCAACTATACAGTAATACTGACACGGCTATGGCTTGGAAGAATTCCCATTTTATTATCAACAGTCATAAACCTCCAAAATTGTTGTCAGTCGGTAATCCATACTTTTATAAAGTCATCACTTTGATTAAAATAACAAGAAAATAGTTGATTTTCTCAAGGTTATTTTATTCACTCATTTATGGCAATATTTTCTCATTTATACATTTGAACATTGAAGGAGACTAAAATTCATCCTAACATTAGCAGATACATCATATGAAATTTAATCTTAGACTATCATTAATTTTCAAAATTTAACTTTTTTTACCATTAAAAAAATTGTGATTTATAAATAGAAATGCTGTGTATCTATAAACCTATTAATCTTATTGTTGACTACCAGCAGTTTAAAAAGAGAATGAAGATTTTTTTTCTTGTTGTTGCTTATGTCCCTATACAATATAGAATCAAAGTATTAAATCCTTGGGAAGTAGTTTTTCTATTAATCTGTCATATTGAGATCTTTCTCAATTTATTGTACATATTTCTTTTTTTAAGTTTTTGTTTTCTTTTTTCTTTGTCATAGATTTAAAGAAAATTCCTTTGAATCAAAAATCTTTATCTTATTTGATTCATTGTTTTTCTTTTCTTATCAATTCATTCTTCAACTTTCTTCACATTGGATTCTGTTAGATGTTTGTTATGTCCTATTGACATAATGGTATGTTGACCCTAACTTTTGAGATATACTCAGATAATGTTAGGGAGAATAAGACTGGCCTTATCTTGGTCAGATAATGATGTTGTTGTGCACTGCAGATTTTCTGTTGTGAAGAGAGAAATAGTAAAAAATTTCTCAACTCTTTTGTTTAGATGAAAACGTAAAAACCAAATACATAATGCAGGGATTGTTCAGTGGTTTTCTTTGTTATAAAAGAGATATTTTTGCTTTTGATGATTTACTTTGGCTAAAGGGAATAAATGAACTTGGAAAGGAAATTTTTTCTGTTATAGAATAGAAATAGATATGACTTTTTAGTCTTGTTTCAGTTTAATAAATCATCATTTATATATATATATATATATATATATATATGAACTTTTAAAGTTTTCTAAGTGGCTCATAATTATATTTTCATCTGAACATGGCTATTGGAATGGTGTGGAGAAAACAAGTGTAACAGGATATAGAGAGTCAAAAGTCAGAAAGCAAAGGGAAGTAAATTTCTAGAGAGAGAGAGAGAGAGAGAGAGAAGAAAAAAAATAAGAAGAAAAAGCAGACAGTGAGTCTACTGAAGCAGCCAGCTGACCTGAGTGAGTCAAGCCAAAGCACTGGTTGTAGGTCAGCCAGTTATCGGTGAATGACTACGGTACTTGAAAAAACCCTGAAGGTTTCAAATCTTCTGTGTTGATGTGGAACCACCGGAAATGGATATGTCCTCCCTTCAACACTAGGCAGAAGTAAGGGTACGGTTTGGGTTTGAAAGTTAGTTAGCAGTCCGACATCAAGAGCTAAAGATGTCAGTGAAGACTAGCCAGGACAATGTGAAGATAGTCAAAAGGTTGGTGCTTGGATGCACAGCGATGAGGACAGACCTCATGAAGAAGCATGTTTGAGAATTAGAAGATGAAACATGGAAGAAAATTCAAGGTCTGTGTCTACTCTCCCTCTCTCCTCATGACATGTTTCTCTTTGTCCAGCTAACGCAGTTGACTCAGCTTTCATAATCTCTTTCTTTCTCCCAACGGCTACTTAAAAAGTTTAGTAGCAAATAAACTTTTGTGTTAGTCAACTAAGATAGAGTTTTGTGTGTTTGTCAAATTTTTCGACAGCAAGGTTACAACAGGATCCGGTTAGTACTTAAGCCATAGCAATACAGCCATTAACTCATTCGAGCACATAGTGGTACAACTGTACATTTGGTGTATAACAGTACAACATTCTATTTGGTGCAGTAACATTATAATGTTTTATTTGGTACACAACAAAAAATTAACAAAAATAAAACAAATGAGAATAGTCCCAAAACTACTGAGCATTAATTTTCCTTCAGAAAAATAATCTTCTATAGTTATACATTTAAATATCTGTTTTTATTAATAAATCTTTTATCAAGTGATATATATGTGTGTGTGTGTGTATGTGTATTCTTGTATATGAGTAAAAATATTTCTTAAACTGCCCTTTTCTATTGCAGTTGAGTTATTTTTTGTTTTTCACAAGATGCAGCAAAATGATAATTATTTTAACCTGATTATTTCTGTTCATGCAAATCCATTTTTGAATGAAAATAAACTTTGTATCAAAGCAAAAATCCTTTTTGTTTTTGTTCAAGATTTGTCAATTTTCACATTTGAATCTGGTTGTATTTATAAAATCTTTCTATTTACAAAGTGAATAAATATGGAATTGGTTCAAAATTATTTCCTATTCAGAGTTTTTCTTTAAATTCTTTTTATCATTTCATCTTTTGAAATAGTCCCATATTATCCATTGATGGTGACATATTTATTGATTTAGTCTCAAGACAGAGTAATGAGAAATTCTGTTGTTATGCTAATATGAGGTATTGATAACATTCCAAGTAAAACAGAAAGAATGAAATAATAGACAACATTAATTAATCTTCCTCTCTCTCTCTCTCCCTCCATCTCTTTATCTCTCTCTCTCTCTACATCTCTCTCTCTCTCTCTCTCTCTCTCTCTCTCTCTCTCTCTCTCATTTGTTTCTTTTTTATTCTCTATAACTTTTTTATACATCAATTTTCTCCTTTCTTTTTTTATCACTTCTTGTTTTTTTTCCCTTTTTACTTTATTCTTCCCATTTGTTTGAGTACCTTGAAAGGATTTTAGTTGACCAATGCTCCTGCACTATTAAATCTCCTACATAACTGATGCCATATCTCAAACCCTGAGATAAATTGAAGTTCTAATACATACATAAATAATTCCATCATTCATAATGGGAATTTGTATGTGTGTGTGTGTGTATATATATATATATATATATATATATAAAGCTGCTATATCTGTTTGTCCAGGTCTGAGTTCTACATAAAATTGTGTTGCCAAAACAACCACTTCTTCTCACCTCACCTCAAACAAATTTCTAAGTAACCTGCTATTTAATTTGACTAACATTCTAAGATTTTCCTAATGGATTAGCTAATTTGTATATTTTGATTTTTGCAATCATTTATTAGGAAAAATAAAAGAAACAGGTAATTGAAAAAAAAAAAGTACTGAATGGGAATAACAATTTTCTTATTGATTTTCAGTCTTATTTTTTCAAATTATCTGTTTTGTTGTTTTGAAATGATTGTTTTGTTAATTAGCTTTTCTAAATATTTTTGGTAGCCTTAGTGTCATCACTTGTTGTTATTAGCAACATAAATTTTATAAGTTAAACTACCTCCTTAAAGAAGAAATGAATTTAATGAGCCAAGTTCAAATTCTGCCTAGATATGTTTACATTTCACTCTGTGCTAACGCTCTTGGAAAAGTCATTAATCCATCTCTTTTCCCTTCTCAGCTATGAGTAAATAGTAGGTCAGACTAGGCTCTTTTGTTGGTGAGGCAAGCAGTCTAGGAGAAGGAAGACTGAATTCAAATTAGCAGTACTGCACTGAAAAATTGACCTTGTGTCACATCCTGCCCATGAAATCTCCAGTAGAAAAATTCAAATACATTCATGTATATTTCCATGTGTAAATTTTAAAATATACTTTCTTTTTTCTGGTTACTATCCTAGATAAAATCTAGAAATGGAACTTAGAAAAAATAATTTGTCGTATTAGACTAGCATCCTCATTTGAACAACATAAATTATGTAGATTAACCCTCATATCCAATTAAAGTGATTTCACCAACTCATATTGACCAAAATTGTCTGTATTGAATAGAAAACTATTTTGTCTCTTATGACAATAATAAATAATGATTCTCTCTTTTTTCCTTTACTTGAGGCAAAAGTAGATAATAAACACGTGCAAAAAATATATTGAAACAGAACTGGAATCAATTAGATAATGTGGTGTCTAATGCAGATCTTTGTATTGGAACAATTTTTTTTTAACCAACATTTTTCCTTTAGCAATTTCCTCTGTAAAACATGTGAGTTGAGAAGAATATGACAAACTAAAAAATCATTTCTGACCTGCAAAGCTGTTTATGAAAAAGTGGTTCCTAAGCAATGATAAAATGAAGAACAATTTTCTGAAAGATGAGTTTTCTAAGATTAGATTATTCTCACATAATGACTTTCTCTTTTTGAATTCTGATTTTCTAAGTTTGTCAGATGAGATCTAAAAAGGATTCAATCACCTTAGAGTTTTCATCACAAAGTTTCAATGCGTTATAATCTTTGTCGTTTGGTAATTTGAAAAGATTTGGACCTTGATTTTATATTTCACTTGTGGGAACAGGATGTTATAGATCCTTGTTAGTTGAATCTCTGATGGTTTTGTTATCTATCATTAGTAGAGATTGTTTCTTTGATATATTTCAGGTATTCAGTCTTTATATTCTACCTACTATAGAGATTGAACTCAGTTCAAAAAAATAAGGCAACCAGGATAAATCTTGTATTAACTTGCAATATATGTTTTTCATTCATCCATTTTTTAAAAATTGATAAACCAAAAAAATGTAATGAAGAATGAACAATATTGTGTGCATACATTAGTATTAGTAAGACAAAAAAATGCAGTTTAGGTTAAACATTATTTCAGAAACTTTTTTTGTCTTAGTTCTATCGGGTAGTTTTTATTTATTCATTTTAATGTTTTCCATGGTAGCCAAGTGTTATAAAGCTTTTTAATATCTTGATTATTTTTCTTCTAGATGAGTTTGAAAATTTCAAGGTTGATAAGACTTTGAAATTTTGGTCAATCTATTTTTCTTTCTATATTAAAGATAAATATATGAATAAATCTATAGTTTATTCAATATATTTCGTGTGTATTTTAATGAAAATGATCAGAGCTCTCAGAATATCTTTAAAAAAAAAAGAATTGGATACTTTGAATGTTTGATTAGAAAAACAAAAGCTATAAATAAAGAACAAAGAAGAAAAGTTATCATAATCTCTTTTGATTAGATTCATTTTATGAATTTCTGTATTTTCAGAAATGTCTTTTTTGATTTTCTATTTTCTCTCAATAAGTATTGTTTACATTTTATACTTGGCCAATCTTTGATTAGCTAATTGAATCAGGCTATCTATATGATTCTGTTGTTTCTTATTTCTTTTCTTCCTGTGGCTTTTCAGATTCTTATTCCTATTGAATCTCCACAATCAAAATGATTTGTGAAGAAATTTTACTCGTCATTCAAATCATCAGACAAAATTGAAGGAAATTGTTTTCATTCAAATTTTTCTCATTTTCTTTCATAAATTCTACCACATCCTTGGTTGTATTGAAAAATTCATTTGTCACTTATTTTTAAAGATTATTTCTTCAACTCCAAAAGATGGAGAAAAAAAAGATAAACTCTGCTAACATATCTGACTAATCAGAGAAAATCTGTTATGTTGGTTTTTGCAGGTTGTTTTCTTTAACATGTCAACCGTGTCTCCAAAGTTAAAATTTGTGTTGTTTGAATAAATAACACTTATTGTTCTGTATTACATAAAAGGATTAATAGATTCTCTTGTTAATTAAGTATATGATATCTCTGTTTTTTCTTTCTCTTTTAAAATTCCTTCTTTTCTTTGTAAACATCAAGGGAAACTCTAATGCTTTATCATTTGAAATCAATTAAGGAAAGTTAGAAAAAAAATCTAGACTATTAGGACATTTTTTCCTTCTGGCTCATTTTTTTACTTGAACCAATTATACAACAAAGAGAGTCTTGTTCCTTTTTTTAAATTTTTTTTATTTTATCCTTATGGGGATGATTATTTCTTCATTTAATGGATAGAATAATGTTGGTGCCAACAAAGCAGTTTTGGTTCTGGTTGTTTACCTTAATTTCTATAGACTCTTTCTGAATCTGAAAACACTTGACTTTCTGTTCTGTTGCCAGTAATATTTCTTTTTATTATAAATCACTCAGTGTGCTATGAAATTAAGAAAAGAGAGAATATGCTTCTCTATCGAAACAGTCAACCTATATTTATTTTGATCTTTGATTCAAAAGTGATTGTTTGAATCATCCACTATTCTCTTGTCCTAAATCTGTTTATATTTTTGTGTTTGCGATTAGGTTGATGTGTTTATGTGATATTCACTAAGACAGGAGATGAAAGACAACAATGGACTGATGAATGCCAATTTGAGCTTTTGTGATTTGCCTCTTTGGCTCAGCTGCTACCAATTCTGTTTTGAAAGAGTTTAGTCTTTGTAGCAACAATTGACTCTCTTGTGGCTTCTTCACAATTAATATTCACCACTCCCAATGACGTAATTTCAGGACATCATTGACATATTTCTTCCACTTATGTTGGTGTTATATTCTTTGAAGTTAATCAATTAAGAGTTGGTTTTTTTTATTATCTGCTGATGGCTTGACCTGTGAGTTTTTATACCCTGCCCTGAACAGATAGAATTTCATTAGAAAAAATGCTGAGTTGATGTATTTGAATGCTTTCTTATCATTTTATGGTTCAGAAATTTTCTGAGGTATATTGTATGAAAGATGTTCTGATTTGAAGCACGATATTGGTTCCCTTTTCTTGGTTGGCCTGCAATGAGTTGCATCATTAAATTATTCAAGTGTAAAGGAACATTAAAAAATAGAAAATTTACACATCTTGAAAGCTGTAGTCAATTTCTTTTCATTTTAGAAGTGTATTGTTGTCGGATATTTTCAATTATTGAAGATAACAATAATTTGTTCTGTTTCTTCTTTGATTGTAAATAATTCAATTCTCTGAATCTGACTAATATGTATATAAAATGAATTTTTATTTCAATGGACAGTGTTCATAAAAAAAAAAAACAATTGATCAGTGCCACAGAAGACTTTCTAGCTTTGCATATAGAAGCGGATGGATTTTATTAGAGTTTTTAAAAAAATTCATTTTTGAAAGATTTTTTTCTGAATGCTGTTAAATACATTAATATCAAATGGATTCTTGTGAAGTGAAAAAGTGTCATTAGTAATATTAGTAATAAGCAAAAGTTTATAGGAAATGATGATGATGGCAGCAGCAAATCAAATAAATGCATTTTCTTCAGTCAATGCTTTCAATAAGGACTGACCTTTTATTTAACTGATGATCACAAGATTTGTTAGTTTTAAAATAATGTTTATAATATGTTCTTTATTGATTCACAGAAAACTCTTTTGACTTCATTTTCATCTAGTAAAGAATAATGTCATACTTAGCAACCATAAGGAAAATTTCTAAAATTATCTTTTTAAACATTTATAATATTTAGTATTTTCAAAACCTTTATGCAAATGATTTAAAATTTTTTGAACTCAAGAAATCCTGATGTTATATCAAATTTTAAAAAGTTAATTTTTTTCTGTTCAGATTTAAAAAAAAAAAAAAGTCTCTGGGAAACAAATTCTTGCAATCAAATGAAATTCCAAGAATTTTATCAAAGATTCAATCATATGCAACATATTTTCAGAAAATACTTGAATCAATGGAATCATTTAAAAGTAGATATTTTTTGTATATAAATTAGTCTATTCTATCAATAATGTCTTGTAGGTGAGAGGAATACTTTTTTAATCCTGTAAAGAGAGAATGTTAGCTCTGCAAGTTTCTTCAAAATCCTTTTGTGTGTGGCTGCTTATAATTTTCTTGCTGATTGTTGATATAAAATTGTCTTTCAAAGTCAGTTTCCAATGTTATAAATTCCTGTTTGTTTTTCATTTTTATAGTAAAACCTTTGGTCTTTGATTTAAAAAGAATGTTTTTCTAGAATTATTTTGTTTGAAATTATACAGATTTCAAGAACTGCTCTCATTGCTCGTCATTCATAAATAATTATTTACTAAACTTAGCTTAGTTGTGGCACAAAGCCAGAAATATTGGGAACCCAGTGAGAATCAAACGCATTAACAATTGTCTGCTATTTTAGCTTGCTAACTATTATATGACCTGGGGTGTCCTACATCATTCATGAACGAGCAGCTTGTCAAATTTGGTAAAAAAGAGAATTGTGAAATATAACAATTATTTTTTTAATTCATTTTTTTATAGTTGTATTTTACATTGATTTAGGAAAAGTTCTCAGCCTAACCAAGCCATCAAATCTACATGGCTTTTCAAGATATTCATGTTGCAATTCAATATACTCAACACATTGTTTATCAAGTTTGTTTTAACCCTTCTAATAAAACATTTAAATTTAAAAAAATGTAATTCCCTTCTTTGTTAGATTGAAAACTTTTCAACACTTTTCAGACAAAATTGAGTATTATGTTTTTTTTAGAATCAAAGTTTTGTTTCTTTTCTAAGAAACTGTTAAATCCAAATTGAGTTCCATTCATGCTAAACCTGATTTCAAGTGATATCAATGGTTTGTTTGACTTTTCACCTATTTCAGGTAAGCCGACCAAATGCATCTTAGTCACAAAAGTTTTGTTAGCTGTGGGTGGCATAAGACAAATTGTTTGTTCACCTAAACATTTGTCAAGTGTTGGAATGAAGTATCCACAACTTAATTTTTACTGACAGCATACAAGAACAAAACTTGCACTATTCTCATTCAGTTGAGCATTGTCGAATCATTCAAATTAATTTTAACAGAATTTACAAACGTGTCGGTGTGTGTGTGCATGGCTCTGCAGCAGTAATTGTTATCAAGTAAGCACAACAGTTTTTGTAGTTTTATTGCTTAAAAGAATTGATTTTCTACAACTGACTAAATTATCTGTGGAGGGAAAAGAAACATATTCTTGAATTCATTGAAAAATAAAGCAAAGATGTAAAAATCAAGAATTTGGAATTTGAATGTTAACGTGTAATTATTTATTTCTATCAGTTTCAACTAAAAACACAAATTGTTTACTTTTGCATTAACAAAAGGATTTTGAAGAAGATTAAAAAATAAACTTTATCTACATATTACGAGGGTAAGTCAAAGGTTTTGCTATATTTAGGTACATGTTAATTTGTGGTGGATAAAGCAGTTCAAGCCATGGAAGGGTACCTGCTGTGGTTGGTAGTATTGTGGTAGTTGGTGTGCTAACATGTTATGCATTGCTTCACTCCATGTGGGATTTGAAAACTGCACAGATGAATCTGCACCATAGTCTAATTTGGAAACTTCTGCTTGACAAGTCCAAACTGCGGAAGTAACCAAAAACATTAGTTGTGCACAAAGTGCAGTTGATCACATTACTGCAATGAAATGGTTGAAGAAATTTTGCTACTTGGTTTGCTAGAATGTTGATGATCAAACAAGGTCAGGTTGGTTTAAAACCATGGATTCCAAGGTCATGCTTGAAACCATTAAGGCAAATCTGGTACATAGCACTCAGAGAGTATCAGGCAAGCTCAACATCTTACAGCACTTCACTTTCACAACCTCAACAAAAACATGCCAAATTGTGTCTCATGTTATCAAAATATTGCAAAACATCTGACTCCCCCCCCAATACGAAACTTTATCATTATCTCTGTATCTAGGCAACCTCTCTGTTAAAGTGAATTATTTTTAAGCAGAGTACAGCTGGTTTGAAGTTAGAGTTTACCTTCACCTCAATTAGTTATCAAACCAAAGCTAAAGAACCCAGTTGGCCCTACTATTTACCCATTACTGGGGGGGGGGCAGAATGCATGGGTTCATGCCTTTCCTAAGAGCATTAGTGTGAATTGAAATGCAAACTGCCTCGTGCTAGATTTGAACTTGAGTCATCAATTCCATTTCCTATGACGATAGCAAAAATGGTGCATAAATTTTTATTAGAACGATAGATTTGAAATCTTTTAGATTAAAGAATAAATCAATTTCCTGTCCAATTTACAACTGAATGAAAATTTTGAGGGAATTGCATTTGCATTGAACATGATTTTTTTAATCCTCCAAATTCTCAATATGATGGAGATAACTATGAAAATGCTAATGAGAATCTTTCACTCCTTTGTAAATAGAAGTATTTGTATCATCATGGACTACTGTTATAAAAGGAAGCCAATACATTCATTGATCATCTTGTAAATCATAAAAATACAAAACGTTAATGTGCATTTTTTTTATATACAAATTTGTATTTTTTGATTTAACCTTTTAAGATCAAAGTGAATGACCTCTTTGTTTGGATGTCATAAGTTACACAATGCAGTAAAAATTTAACAACATACTTCAAATGAATTTATAGTACAACTACAATATTTTTAACCCCATATATTGATAGAAATCATCATCAAGGCATGGTGTTAACATGGATTCTCTAGACTCTCTCTCACCATCTGTCCCTCTCGGTCATTGTTCTTGGCAAATCCTCGAGGTGGTATCCAGTGTCCACACATGGCTGATAAATGTTAAGAATCCATAGGAGTACATTGCTCATTCGTTATTTCTTACTTCTCCAGTGGTACCCAGTATGTTTCGTTCACCTTACTTGGACGGTTTGTGAAATAGGAGGTAAGTATCCTTACAGCTTCTTTTTTGTGGGGTGCTGCTTTCAGGCTTTGTTCCAAACAGCATGAAGCATCCTTGTTTAATTCCCATCTTGCAAATACAAAAGCTGTAAAAATGTAATAAATATGTTGACAAACTTTTGTTTGTAATGGAGATTTGGACAATTTCAGATCTGACTACAACATTTGTACTATTAATGTCATAATTTGTATCGTCTGCATAATCAATTGACAGCAAAACAAACAATGTAAATAAAATTTCTTGGTTTAAAAACATATCAGATGAAAGAACTTGTACTTTTATCATTAAGTTCCAAATATTATTTTTTGCACAATGTTTAAGATATTGTAGAAGTGTATTTGGAGTTTATACAACTCTCTGTTATTTGTGCAAGTTTGAGAAACGTTAGTAGAAAAGGGATAATTTTTGTGAGTGAAAATCATAACCGAATACTAATTGTACATTTGTTTGATGTTCATGTTGATTAGAAAAGGATAATGGGAATTTTTGTTTGTTTCATTTTTGTGATGATCCATTGCTTCGTTCTCTCTACAAAGTTAGGTCATCTTTTTATAATTAATGAAGAAAAATAATTTCATTTGTTTGTTACTATATTTGATGTACTCTCTGCTTGTTTGTACTGTGTGTATGATTAAAAATATTTCAGAGTTCCTTGAAGAAGGAAAGAAACTGGACCTTAAATTGTCGCTTGTTATTGGTTACTCTTAAAATAATTCATCTTGATAGTGTATTGGTATCTTGTAAAAGAGAAATAAATTAGAGCTTAAATTTTAGTTTTTAATTTTATTAAGAAAAAATTCTATCATTAATGCTTTCAAGAAAACTTTTGATTAACTCTTTCACTGTTCAAAGCAAATTAGAAGTGTCTTCTTCTTTTCTCAAGATTTTATTGTTTATTTGTCTTGATGATAAATATGTGGATTTCAATTAATTTGAAGTTTGCCTGAAAATATTGCCAATTTGTTAATTGATTCAAGAATTTTTTGACACTGTTTTTCTTAGTTCTTGTTAAATATTGTGTATAAAAAATAACAAAGATTTGAGTTTCAAAATATCAGTTAAGATACAGGACCAGATTTAAACCTTAAGTGGCTCCTGGGCCAATTGAATTTGGAGCTTCTTCATTATTTATATTCAAACTTCTTGTGTCTATTAAGAAATATATTTTGTCTAATTTGTACATTATTAGATGTTTGTGTTCAATGAAGGGTAAAATTATACAAAGTAGACTAACTTTTGCAAAACTAAAAAATCTACATCAAAAATTTACACGCATTAAAAAATGAAGCATCAAAATCTAAATGGGTCATCTTCAAAGGGTCCTTTCAAATCTAAAAGACCTATTTCAACTAGAGGAGCTCAAATACTTTAAATTATTTCAAATTAGTTCAAAAGAACCCCATTAAATCTGGAAATTTAAAAAATCTTTATTTTTTTTTTAGTTTTATCAGCAGGCCAAAATTAAAGATACTTGAAGGTATTTCTAGTCTGGGGGCCCCTGGGCTGCAAACTGTTTATAAAATAGGTACTGGTTATATTAGATGCATCAGTTGGATTAAGGTTGATGAATGATATAAAATTTTGTGGAACTGGCTGTACATTAAAATAAATGTAAAGAATTGCCATTTAGCAAAATGTGTTCCTTTTTGTCTAAATCAAAAAATATTGAAGGTTTTTGTTTTATCTAAAGATAATGCCCTTCTCCTTGGAAAGAAATAATGAAAATGTCTTTTATTTCTTTATATTCTCTTTTTATTTGATAATTTTGAGGCAGACATATTCAGCTGAATACATTGTTAAATAAGAAAACATTTAATGGTTGTACTCTTATTTAATTGTGTTATTTTGTTCAAAGTTTCCATCACATTAATTTGGTTACTTTGGAATATGTGAAGAGTTATTTGTTTTCCCTATCATTTCAAGTGGAAACCATGATATTTCTATTTGGATATATTTTTATCTTACCTCATATTTTGAAAAAGATTTTAGTTTTGAAAAATTCATTTTATTTTTAAACCTGTAAAATAGATATTAAAAAATGCAAAAACTTCTTCTTCTTCTTCTTCTTCTTCTTCTTCTTCTTCTTCTTATTATTATTATTATTATTATTATTATTATTATTATTATTATTATTATTATTATTATTATTATTATAATAATAATAATAAAAACTATTTCTGAAAAACACTCATCTGTTTGACGGTAATCATCTAATTAATCTCAATGTATTCCATTTTTAATCTTAAGTTATTTGGTTCTTGTAAAATATTGATACCAAAAAACTGTTTTATTTCATTTTATCACATTTGTCACATACAACAGTAAAAAAATTATACAAATTTTATTGATTTTGTTCATTTCAATAAAAAAAAAACTATTTACTGAATTTTATTTATTTTTTGCTGTTAAACTGGTAAATTTGAGATGAAAATAATGCTTCAAATATTGTTCCAACTTCCTTTCTTTAATGTTGGAGACTATTTTTCATGGTCAAACAGGGCTCTCACTCCTTGCTGCTATTTTCTTCAGATTTAATTCCAGGCTGTATTGTTGATTACTTAGTGGTAGTCATAAGTTTTTTTTAAGATTCTGCAAAGATTTATTATTTATTATTATTTATTATTATTATACGGATTTTGATATTAATTTGGATTTCCTCTATCATTTTACAAGAATTGAATGCATTAGGATCTCAAAAGATTTTTTAATGTTTTCTATGCCAAAGTAAAAGATTGCATTTTATTGTGTATCTCTAAACATTGAAGATCCAAATTTCATATCAAATATGTATTTATTTTTTTCTTAACGCTTTTCTCAACTCTAAGTATAAGTGAGGGCAAAAATAAAACAACCTCTTTTATTAAACGTTTCCATTTAAAAAAAAACTTTAAAATATATGCATGAATATCTTAGTATATTTGTTTTTGATATACTTGAATTTTATTGATTTTTAAATGGAGATAAAAATGTTGTGATAGAATTTGTGAAATGTTAATCTCAGAAATTAGAAGAAAAAAAACTTTCCAAGTGAAAAGTTTCAAATTTGTCTCTTGTGAAATATTTTAATGATACAATTACCAAGTATTTATTTACTTGCCGTCATGAAATTGTTGCCCAATTTTCTCAATGAATCTTAAATTTCTTTGTTTGTTTTTTTGTTCATCCTAATAGAGCATTTGAAATAGTGTAAATCATTAAAGTACATTCTCAGAATGTCTGGAATTGCCACTTTTAAAACTGACAAAAATATGAAGAGAATTCTATATAGTAAACTTTATGACTTTTTCTGATTGTTTTGTTGCTTTTCTTTCTTTCTTTGTTCACTTGTCTTCAACTTCTAATTGGATCAGAGTATCTAAGATCAAAGTGTTGGTCTATGGCACTTCTGCCTAGGATCCTATTATCTAGACACGTAAAAATCTGAATAAATCTGAATACAAAATAAATAAATCATCAAGAAATACTAACAGTATAGATTCTCTTGATTTGTTACATAGCCACAATTAACGCCATGTGCGAAATAAACATATAATGTTCATAACGATAGAACATATAAAGAACATAGGAATCCCGAAATTCGAAAACACGTAACGACTTGTTGTTCAGGTACGAAACCTTTTTATTAACTTTGAGTTAAAGGTTTCGACATAAGGAGGAGAGACACAATCTTGCTATGCTGTCTTATTCATTCGGACCCCTATCTCGAGCGGCACCCATAGGGCGCAAGTTCGCCTCGCGTCTGCGAGCTCCAAAAGTCGATCCTCCTCGTTTGGCGTCTAGTTTTCAACTCTCTAACTTTCTTTCAATTCTCCACAAACCTCTGCACCCTGTCACCCCGTTCCGTCATCTCTGGCTATTGTGACATCTCTGAGTGGCACGTCCGCCCCGCGTGCGCGTTACCACCTACATCAAGGTTTGCACCTAACTAACCTATGCGCTGAGCAGAAAGGTTCTCAGCCTAACTAAACTCAAAGGTCTGAACCGAAATCCCTTGGCCATTACGTTACAGATTTTCTCCCTCATCATCGGTCTCTATCAGTTTGGTTAAGTCCCAGCCCAGTTGCCTGGGTCTGTAGAATATGCCGAGTGCATCTCTGCAGAAGGGTAAGACTGTCCCTCCTCCAATTAGTGTCTGGGATATGACAATAAACTGTATCTGATGATGAAGCTCCAGTTCTGGATCTTGGTGAATGTGAAGTACCCCTTCATTGCCATTACTCCCAGGTCCACTCTGATCCAGAGAGGTAGTACCTGTTAGGGTTCCATCTAGGGGTCAAATAGATGTATTTAATCATTTACTATACTTGAAACCATTCAACTATGTGTAAATAGAACTATTAATGTTAAATAGCAATATTTGAAACCATTTAACTGTGTGTAACGAGCTCATAAGTGATGTACTCCTATGGACCCCCACGTATGGCCGAGCAAAAGCAGGACGACCAGCTAGAACATACATACAGCAGCTATGTGAGGATACGGGATGTAGCCCTGAAGACCTGCTAGAGGCGATAAACGATAGGGAAAAGTGGCGATAGAGGGTCAGGGATATCCGTGCTAGCGGCACGACATGATGATGATGAATTGTGTGTAAACCTTTGACTCATTTAAAAATACTTTCTATAAACTATTCATTTACAAATCATATAATGAATATGTTTTATACAGCAAAAGAAGGCAAAAATGCTCATGTACAAATATATAATCTATTTCTTTTCTTTATTTTATTAAGCGAAATGTACATCTGGGTAGAGTAAGAGAGAGAGACGGAGAGAGTAAGAGAGAGAGAGGGACGGAGAGAGTAAGAGATGGGTGAAATGCACACACACACACGCACTCTCAGGGGCAACGGTGTGGGATGGGTTTCCTGTGAAAACGTCTCTGCCTTTCAGCTTTGTTCTCCTGGGTTGAAATCTAGTTTATATAATTTCCTTGTGATCACACCTCCCACCTACACGTTAAATGTGGACACACCTCCTATCTAACATGCCACCCACACAACTTTCACGGCACTTCTGCTGAGCAAATACCTGTGTTCTGTTTATTTAGGAAAGTGGTGGATATCCTGTTATGCCACCCATGCAACTTCTACGGCATGTCAAAGGAATATTCCACTCGATATCAAATAAATATGTATGAACAGGATTTTGCATTAAATAACCCACAAGGGTTGATATGCCATAAAATACAACCAAATAAATCTTGGTAAGTTCTCTAGACGACAATCAGTGTCTGTAAAGAGTTGATTAATGTAAGCCCTTGCTGGTCGGCCGACACTGGTGTGTCTATGTGTAGAAGTCTATAGGAGAATGTTGCTTATGAATTTATTCTTCAGCATGTCTTGAATGATTTATGAGATAGGAGGTAAGTGGCTACGCAGCTGCTGTTTGCTGCTTCCAGGATTTGTTTGAAACAGCAGACAACATCTTTGTTTAGTTTCCATCGTGCCTTTTCTCCAATTGTTTAATTAGAGTCCAAGTCATCAAACCATACAGTAGTACTGACATGGCTATAGTGTGGAAGAATTTCTGTTTTATCAGAGAAAAGAAAAATTTAAAAAAACATATGTCTAATCTTTCTTTATTTTGTTTTTATTTCTGAGAAAGTGTCAAATTTGATGAGGCTTGAATTTTTTTCTTTTATATGTTTTATATCTTAAAGTTCATAAAATAAATCTGTTATTTTTATGAGTTCAGATACTACACTCTGATCCAAGGTAAAGTGTTGATCTTGATAATTGCTGTCAAGATAAGCATCTAAGAATGATTGAATTGAGGCATTATAAAAACTCAAAAATGTTCCATACAAAAGATAAAATGAGAAACATGCCAGGCCCAAATCTTTGTTTACAATGAGGAATGATTTTCTCTCATGAGCTTCATTCTTTTTCTTTTTTTAGTTAGTTTTTTTTGTTACATTTTGACTATTTTTTCTTTTAAATGTTTTTCTTGATTTTTTTAATCACCTTTTTAAATGACTGAAAGGTAAATTGGCTCAAAAGGCTGTCAAATAAAGCAGAAAAAAAACCCCTGTAATTATGAAAATATTCTTTTTCTAAATCTCAAAGCAACTTCAGTCTTACATTAATATTATATTTAGTAGCTGAAGAAGAAATGATTGCTAAAAAATAAATCAATAAAATAATCAGCCATAATGAAAAGGGTAATCTCAAAGCAATCTATTTCGACTAAATATTTTCTTGGAATATGACTAATTCCAAATAGTTTTCATCAACAAAACATTCTAGAATGAAGATTGAAAAAATAGGAACTCCATCTTGACATATTTTTGTTTCCTAAATAATAAGATGCTGTTATATAACAACAAGCACTTGAAATATGGAAAGTCTCTTAATTGTTAGAAACTGACTTCTTTCATCTGAATTTCTGTAATTTTAAAGAAAAAACAAAGAAAAAGAATTGCTATAGACATCACATCAGAACCTTAAACAAAAGGTGAAATTCTTTTATCAAACTTAAAAAAAAAAAATGAATTTATTAATGTTTAACATTTTATAAGAAAATAAATTTTGCAGTTGCACTGGCAGCACAGAGTTTTGTGTCTCCTTCTCACCATCTATCCCTATCATCCATTGCTTCTGATTGATCTTCTAGGCTGCACTTGTGTCTGAACAGAGCCGTTGCTTGTAAGTCTTTGTTGTCTGTTCAACACTGGTATGTCCATGCATAGGAGTCCATTGAAGAATGTTACTTATGAGTCCATCCTTGCTTCATCAGCAGTGGCCTGCATGTCTTGTCCAACTTAGTTGAATGATTAGTGAGATAGGAGGCAGATGACTATACAGCAGCTGATTTGTGGGGCGTTGCTTCCAGGATTTGTTGAAGACAGTGCACAACCTTCTTGTGTAGTTCCCATCTAGCTGTTTCTCTGTGTTTTGTTAGCATCTATGTAGTAGTATAAACTCAGCTCCTGTTTAAAAGAAATTTCATTTTATTTTATCAAATCAATCAGACTTCCATATGATTAATAACTTATCAATAGCATTCCACACCTTTGTTAGGCAAATGTTGACATTATTTTCAATAGATGAGATATTGCTGCCAAGATATATGAACTGATCCACTAATTTTTGGGGCTTGCCACTTAAATTGGAGATGGATCCTGTTTATTTAAAACATATGGACTCCGTTTTATTTGTGTTCAAGTAGAAGCCAATGTCTCCTGCTGCTTACTCTAGGTTATGCAATAGGGATTCTGCTTAGGTGGATGAATTTGCGAGAAGCACTTGGTCATCTGTGTAGTTTGTGTCGGTTATGGCTTCTTCAGGATATCATCTGTTTCTTGCCTTTCTCAATATGAAACCATTTTCTTTTATTAGATTAACTGACATTCAAAATATATAGTTTCGGCAGGGTATAAACATATAATGCACTAATGTATCCTCCCTGCAAAACTCCAGTGTCTATGTCAAAGAAGTTGGTGTCTCCATCAGGTGAGTGAACCATTGCCCTGAATTTTCTCAATTTTGGGTCAGATATTATTGAGATGGTTGGTATTATAAACTTTTTAGCAGGTGATAGCATTAAGAATTATGCTTCTGTAATTCTTAGTGATTCCAAGGTGATTTTTTTGGGAGAAGGGAATGATGCAACCTTTCATCTAATTCTTTATTGTGTTTTGTTTATTGATTGCATTGCATTGACAGAAAAGTCATCAAATTTTTTTGTCACTAAACTTCAGGGAGTATTTAGTCAAGGCCTACAACTTTTCTGCTTTAATTTTTTTTCAATGTTGCATCAAGTTCTTCCTTTGTATACTGTCCTAGTTTGAGAACTAGTTGGCCATTAATGATTTTTTGGATAGGATTGTCAGTGATTTCCAGAGGGTTTCTGAGCAGATTCTTGAAATGATCTTTCCACTTCAGAAGTCTTTGTTCTTAGCAGGCAGCTTTTATTTTCTTTCTTTTTTTTTTTCATATAGAGGAATTATATTGCAAATTGAATTATCATGACCAGAAAATTTGGTGAACACTTACGCACAACACACGGAAACACTGGACAGCTGTTTCGACCTTATTAGGTCTCATCAGCAGTGTATACTGTGATCTCCACCACAGATTGTAGTGCCAAGACTCTACAACTGAGCCACCAGTTTGTATCACACACAAGTGATGCCAAATTAACTAGTCATGGTAATTGCATGGCCAATTAACCTAAATGTGTCATATGGTGGAGATCACAGTATACACTGCTGAAGAGATCTAATAAGGTCGAAACAGCTGTCCAGTGTTTCCATATATCGTGTGTAAGTGTTCACTGGATTTTCAGGTCATTGTAATTTAATTTACAAGGCAGCTTTTAGTTTTGCCTTTGATGTATTTTTTCTTCTGCTTTTGTCTATCTTCTACTCAACTTCAAATTTTATTGAGTTGACCTTGAATGTATTCTAGTTACTCTTTTTGGCATGTGTTGATTCGTTCTTTCTGGGCTTTCCTAAGTTTCTGTGCATTGACATTTGTTAAGTTTCTTTTATTGAGTAAGGATGTGTTTTTTTAAAATCATCTTGTTTTTTCCTAACTTCTTGTGAATCCCGTAGAACTCTAAATTTGGCTCTCTAATGCTGTTTTTCTGTGGCCAATGATAAAGTTTTCATATTTATCATTAACAGTACGTCTTTCAGATTATCTTTTGAATATTATCAAATTTGTTTCTTTTAGTTATTGTATATTTACTGCTAATATCTCTATTGGTAAATAAGGACCAGTTGTAACGTGGTTTTCACTGTATTTTCTTATTTCTGCATCGTCTCAGATGTAACTTTGCTGTGACCATTCTGTGATCAGAAAATACTCCTTCAAAAGAGGAGTAGGCCTCCTAGATCTTTGCCATTTCTATTTAACAGGTTGTGTAGGCTAAATTCATTATTTTCATCTTTGCCTATTTATGCCTTCACGTATCTTCTGATGATTAGTTCATAATGTTTGTGACAGTGTTGAGTAAGGGAAGATACCTTTTTCTAGAAAGTGGTGATATCAATTTCATCACTGGCATTGGTTCGACTGCAGCAAAAGACAATCATTGTGCAGGAGTTGCTATTAAATGTTGCATAATTTTCAGTTGGGTTCTCTTGATACTATTCAGTGATCTTAAGGCATGAGCTCTGAGAAACATTCCTACACTTCCTGTGGTGGCATTGATGGAGTTTTTTTAATGCAGATGCTAAAACAATTGTCTATCCATTACCAGTATCATGATATTTCAAGTCTAATTCACTATGGTAATATCTATGTTCTTGTATGTATATAATATCTATATTGTGCTCAGCTGCAAATACTATAAACTTGGGTAGTTGGTTTATGTTAAAAGTCCTAATATTAAATTTTGCTGTTTTTGGATCTAAGTAAGTTGAATTTGGGCTTTGTGTCTGATTTTTTAAACACTGGGGGCAGAGTTCCTACCTCAGCAGAAATTACTCCTTGTTTATCCGCCTATAGGGCAATGTGGTTTGAATGTACAGTTTGGATTAGATTCATGGTAGTCTTTTGTTGGCTGTTTTTATTTTCTCATCAATAGACATTACACTTAAAGAGGAGTAACAGTAGTTTCCTTACTGAATTATTTGATCCTGACTGTTGACCTGTGAAGTTGTTCCACCCAGTATCTAGTGAAACTTGCCATTAACCCAACTTTGGATTCATCTGCATTGCTTCACATCTACCATATTGTATTTCACTGGGAAATTTTTATCAATTTAGTGAATTTTGTGAGAGATTTAAAATTTGTCTTAATAGCTAAAATTTAGATAAAAAAGGTTATGTAGACTTAAGTTAAAACTTATACAATTTAAACTTTTTAAGTACATAGTAACTTTATTATTCCCTTAAAGGAAGTCCCATTTTGAAGAAAGGGAATAAAGACACCCAAAAACCTGAAAGTATTTAGAAATAAAAGAAATTTTACCAGAATAAAAAATATTTCATTAGCTCTAGAAAACTCTGCAACACTTTCCCTTGAATAGTTTTTCTATATGTAATGATCGAATACAATAAAATCACAGTTCAAGCTATGATGGGATATATAGACTTGGACTTAAACTTGAAAAAAAAAAAGACCTTTTTTTTCACACCTACATAACCACTGACAAATATCAAAAATTATTTATATTCAATAGGACTGTGCAAAAAAAAAAAACATTTAAAAAAACAGTTAAACAAAAAATGTAAATATAAACAAGAAACATGATTTCCTAACCACCAAACATGAAATACTCCTAAACTGATCAATATGTTCTTCAAAGAAATCAATCAATCTTATACTTACATATGTACTTATTAAGACTTTGACTCTTCTTGCAACTTTCCAAATATATTCCATATCACAAGATGCTTTATTTATTCCACAGTCATTAATGATTCTTTCAGATGAAAAACAAAAAAAACCCCAAAATCTTACTTGGCATTTAAGAACAATTAAGCACAATGTAAGAGATGAGGATAAAGAAGTTTAGAAGAGTCTTTGAATGTGACCCATATTTAGGCACGCATTCAATTTGAGTGATTTTTCTCAGAAGGTGAAGCATTACAAAAGACCAGAGTTAATAGTCCAGCCAAGAAGAAAAGGATTTTGTCTGTAATTTTAAGAACCACTGAAAAAGTTATTCTGATAATTCATTTTTGTTGTTGTTGTTGTTGTTACCATCAAATAAATTGACACAGTGGAACAACAAAAATAATCAGTTGAGTTGTTAGAAAAATTCTTTGAAAGAAATATATTTTTCATAAGGAATGTGAATTTCTTTTTCATTTTTTTTTTTTTGTGTGAACTTGGAAATTAAGGGTAATAATATTTTATCAATTTTGTATGATTAAGCAACTATTTGTGAAAAAAGGAAACAAAAAGGAAAATAATTCTTGTATATGAAAATGGATCACATCAATCTGTTTAGATATTTTGCACATTACAATCTGATGGATTTTGTGGATTTTGACTTACCAGACTCCACCACTCTCCTTAGAATTTTAAATCAGATAAATATTCCAAAACATTTATTTATTTTAGGTATTTAATGATAAAAAGCATTGTTTTACCTGCAGTGACTATAAAATACCTTATAGATTAAACCAAAATAAACACAGCACTATTTAGTTTTGGTACTGAGATTCTATTTATCAATATTTAATTTGCGTTGAGAAATATTTATTAGTTATTATTGATAATGTATGAGGATCATTAAATAAGTTTCCAGACATTTTTCGTATGGCCACTTTTATTGATAGTACACACCTGAAACTCTAATCCCCTTCGAAGTAATCTCCACTGGCTGCAATGCACTTGTTGTACCATTCCAACAACTTCTGGAAGGACCCATGGAAGTCCTTTTGTGTGAGCGTGTCAATGACCTTTATCACAGCCTCTTTCATCTCCTCAGTTGTCTCATAATGGCAGCCTCTGAGCTTAGGGAATAACCAAAAGTTACAGGAAGTAAGGTCTGGACTATAGGGAGGGTGAGGAACTGTCTTGATGCCCATCTTGTTCAAATAGTCTGTGATAAGGATGGAGTTGTGGACTGGTGCATTGTCCTCATGGAAATGCTACTGACCCGATTTGAAGAGTGCTGGCCTCTTCCGAAGGAATCTCTTCCTGAACTCCCTTAAAACCTCAACATAGTAACCCTAACCCTAATCCTTTGGTCAATCAATTCTGGTGTATTGACTTCCTTACTCCTTTCACACCTCTCATCATCCCTCACAGACTCCCTGCCTTCCTTAAATCTCTCATGCCACTCAAAAACTGATGCTTGATTCATACAAGATGGTCGAAAAGCAGTCTGAAGCATTCCATGCATTTCTGTGGCATTTTTTTCAAGTTTAAAACAGAATTTTATTGCATATCGTTTTTCTAAAGTGTCCTTATGTCTAGATTGCATTTTTGAAATTCACCAGCTGCGATAATCAGGCTTTAGTAGGGTGTATTCCAATTGCTGCTGTAGCTGTTCATTTTAACCTGAAATCATAAAAACTGGTCAGTCATCTCATAAGATGTATAGCAATAATATACTGAATTTTCAAGAGTCTACAACAATTTTAAATGCCTGTACAAAAAAAGTCTGGAAACTTGTGGAAGGCACCAGGTATAAAGATATATATATACACACACACACACACACAACCCTTGACAAAAATTATGGAATTATTACTTAGAGAATATTTACCTATTTTTTTAAATCTTTTTTTTTACTTCTTAACAAATTGTTTTGTAAAATATTTCTGATTTATTATACAAATCACTGATTTTTGTTTAGCAGTTTTGTAAAATATATCCTCAAAAAATTAAACGCATTTATTTTAACTAATGGAATATTTTTTTCATATTAAATTGATGTAAAGATTATGGAATCAACAACAAAAAATCACTATTAGTATTTTGTTGTTCCTCTTGAGGTTTTTCTAACAACATAAATTCTTTGAGGCATTGACTATTTACTAAAGAATATTCACCATCAAACGAGTTCCAAGTTTGTTCAATAATGATTGATAGGACAGCTCTTGAATGGGCCTTTTTTTTCCTTATTTCCACTAAAATATTTAAATTGATCGGGATTAAGAGTGTTTGTTACGTACGTCATTATGTTGTCATGTCTTTCTTGAAGAAAAGCTCTTATACTTGTTGCTTTGTGACAAGATGCATTATTATCCTTAAAAATCATGCTATCATCACCAAACTTATAAATTAGTAATATTTTATCCTCCTTATGCTACATCTGCCTGAAGTTTCCATTCCCAATTTAAGATTATTATTCAGGTGACTGATCCCAACTAAAAATCTCTGTCATATTTAAACAGTTTTTAAATAGTTTGCACATAATCAGTTTTGGTTGGCAGCCGTTGATATATGAATTAGTAAATCTGGTATAGAAGTAGAAAATGAAAAGATTAAAACTCAATTCTCAAAGCAAAATGATCTATAAGTATAAAGTACTTTACTTATTGGCATGGCAAATGGAATCAAGAAACCAGAAATCTAATTTTGGTTGGGAGATTCACAACATTTTAATGCTCTTGGGAAAGTCACCTATTTCTTTCTTCCATAATCAGATATGGATAAAATAGTTGAGTGGACTGGGTTTTCTAACCTTGGTATGCAATCAGTCTCAGAGAAAGACAACTTTAAATTCAGCCTCCCTGTTAAAAGATCATGAATCAGCATGGCAGGGTAAGGCACATTATTCCCTATGTTTTATTTAGAAACCTTAAGGAAAACCCAAATTCTGCTGTGGACTGAGAAAAAAGATGAAAGATAATAGCTACATGAATATTTTTGCTTAGGAATGCAACATCAAATTATGATCTGATTTGATCAGATCTTGTACGATGCATTTCCAAATGTATATTTAATGGACTCTTCAAATCACTCTGCATTTATTGAAGAAATCACATGTCAATTTATTTTTTTGTTTGTTTTGTACAGTGGGTTAAGACAATTCATCTATGAAATAATTTTATAGGAAGTTTGTTGAAACTGTGATATTTTTATCTTTATAATGCATGCAGCATATGGTGAAATAACTTCTAATTCTTTGAACAAAGGTCTATTTAGCTATTTTACTGACCACCTCTTATTCCTTCTTCATTAATCATAAGTGTAATATTAGAAATCCTTTTTATGGACATCATGCAAAGATGGCTTCCATCTTTGCATGAACATATTGATGCTAATGGTTTCAGCCAACATGCAATGTTTCTCTTAATGCACACTTTTGCATGCAATATACTGTTAAGTAAATAAGTTATGCTGCTAAAATAATTTTTTCTGTATATTTCAGACACAATTTGAAAATTCTATTGATGAAAGAGAAGTGGTGGGAGGATAAAAATGTCTAGAAAGGGGGGGGGTAATTTAGTTTTTATCAATTGTCAACTCTACTTTAGGAAATGAATGTATTGATTTATTGGGGTGCACAAGGGAAATGAGTGGGGGTGTGGGGCTAATGCTCAGGTAAATGTTGGGTTCCCTGTTTTTAATAAAAAATGTTTCCCCTTCAGTCATGTGTTAAAGGCAATCTTTCTTTTTCCAGTATTAATATTTTGTGGTCATTTTTCTTAATTTTTGTCCTTAAAATATTTCTGAATTTATTAAACATTTCTCAAAACTACATTAATGATAACAAAAGACAA
The DNA here is from genome assembly GCA_963585895.1 of Sepioteuthis lessoniana. Classification (NCBI taxonomy): domain Eukaryota; kingdom Metazoa; phylum Mollusca; class Cephalopoda; order Myopsida; family Loliginidae; genus Sepioteuthis; species Sepioteuthis lessoniana. Next base: position 108,553,671 of record OY757919.1, read on the forward strand.
TAATGAAATGTGCAATCAAATGAAGGAACAATATTGCAGAATTGTAATGCAAGGCTAATATTTGCCAGTTCAGTAAAAAAACAAAATGAATCAAAAGTAGTAGTAGTAGTAGTAGTAATAATAGTAATAATGATAATAAATGTATCTCTTGAAGAGACCTGATATTTTTTATTATTACAAAAAAGAGACTAAATCAAGTATTTTATTTATTATAGATGTGTATAGTAATACTTGGGGAATTCAAAAGTTTTGCAATATTTTGGTAATGTGAACTTTGGATGCTTTATCCACTAGACTGTGAGATGCTGATCTCACCTGATATTAACTGGATTTGCCTTTTTGACTTGGAACACGCGGCCTTGGAATCTATGGTTTTAAGCCTGCCTGACCTTGTCTGATCATCAAGATTCTTTCAACCAAAGTGAAATTTCTTCAACTATCTCATTGCTGTACTCTCACAGAAAATGATTTCAGTTGGTTCCATGGCATTATGACCCAATTTGTATTTGTAAATCATAAGTTTCTGAATTAGACTACATTGCACATTCGTCAGTATACCTTACAAATCAAATGCAGACTGAAGCAATGCACAGTGTGTCAGTGTACCAACTACCATGATACTACTAACCAAAGCAGATCCCTTCCATGGCTTGAACTACTTTGGTCATGTTACATACTTGCTGTAATCTTGGCTCGGTTGGCTGGGGCATTAGAATATGCAGACTGCAACTCTGTAGAGGGGTAAGACCCTCAACATCCAACGAGGACACCTGTTGGCTGTGGATGGCGACCCATGATGTTTTAGGACAGGATCCTGGTGGCTGAGCAATCTGTGACCCGGTTACTTAAGTGGCCACATCATTAGCAACACTCCCTTACTGGGCTAGACAGACTGCTAGAGTGGCCGAATCCTATTGGTCAGCTGGTCATGTCTAGCCCTTATTTGGAGTCTTGCAAAATTTCCATAGAATTCCGAATCAGAATGTGGTGACTATAGGTTCAATCATGCTGAAAAAAAGACCAATGCTTTCCCTTCTATCACTGGGTAAGTAGGAAATGGACACGGCCACACGAGTTCAAATCCTGGACGAGACTGATTGCATTTCACATAGCACTAATACCCTTGGGAAAGGTATGAATCCAATTATTCTCCCTCCAGCTATGGGCAAATAGTAGGACAGACTGGGTTCTTCAGCCTTGGTAAGGCAACTAGTCTAGGAGAAGGAAAACTCTGAATTCAAACCTGTTAAACTCCGCTTAAAAATTGACCATGTGTCTTATCCTGCCCGAGCGGAGGGGTTGGGTAAATAGGATCACTGGGTAAGTAGTCACCTTTGTAATGAAAACCGAGAAATCTCAAATTGTTGGTCCTTTTCTTCAGTGTATGTGTACCCACGGTGTATCCCTGATATGCCAAGATGAATGATTCCCTCCCCCTTTGACATTTCTCTTTATAGGGGTTTTTGTGATTGAGTGGGAAGTACAGTGAGTAAACTCATTAAAAATCCCTATAGATACAAAAAAAACCCCAAAAACAAAACCCAAGCAAAAATCACAAACTCTGAAGTGTCCACAGAAACTGACTTTATGACTCTCTTTCCAAAATTCATAGTACTGGAGTCAACAGAAGATACCCCTATCACCAAGTTGTCTCCTTTCATTATTGAAAAGACACTCAGCTCCATGATCAAATGTAAATCTATTGAGAAACTAGCAATCAACACTTGTGGAAGTCACAAAGAAAACTTATTCAGACTTTCTACTTGAAGAGCAATCCTTTTATAATCTTAGAATGAAAATCTATCTTTATGACTCCCTGAACTTATCAAAGAGCATAGTGAGAAGTCCAGATCTCTCCCTCTTTCTGCTCCCTAGATGATATAAAAAGAACAACAAGGTGTTACTGATGCCTGAAAAATCTCCAAGAAAAATGATAAAATAATCCAAACATATATTCTCTGCTTTGATACCCAAAAATGTCATCTTGAATAAAAATAAGATAAACTGTAACTGAAATAAAAACATACATTCCAAATCTGTTCAGATGTCATGACGACCAAAGATTTGGGCACCAGAGAGAAAAATGCACCAGACCTCCAGGATGTAAAAGATGTGGAAAAAGTAGAACAGACCAAATGGACTGTGAACAACCACAGAAATGCATAAACTGGAAATAAAACCATGCAACTGATTCAAAAGTTTGTGAAATGTGAAAGAAGGGAAAAAAATATCAGAAATAAAACACTCAAAGAATATTTCATACCTGAAGACAAGAAAACTAGTTGAAAATTCTATAGGCCAACATAGCCAAACCCACAAATAACCCAACCCAGAATCAAGGAATGATCCCTTACAAGATGAAAAACCTAATAAAAGAACGTAAACCACTAACAAAATTGCTCAGAGAAAGCTTGACCAACCGGACAACCAACACCCCACCATTGAACCAGATCCAATGAAGAATCCCAAACCATAGACTAACAAAACTATAGGTACCCCCTCCCCAATCCAAACAAAAACAAACCCCAAGCATCCATACTATCTCTACCAAACCTAATAAATACCTTGCCCTCAAAAAATTGGATTAGAATGAAAGTCCACAATTACCCCCCCCCAAAAAAAAAAGATTGCCCTGCAACATAGATTGAGAATCTCACTGATAGAAACAAAAAACAGATTTGAACTCATGGAAACAAAGACCCAGGAAAGTTCCTCAAAATAGAAATCCTAAATATTCAAAAAAGCTTCAACAAAATCAGATCAAAAAGTTTAGAAACCATGGAAATCACCAAATCCAACAAAATAAAAAAAACACCAAAACAAAATAAACATCACTCAAACAACAAAGATTAAAAAGTATGACTAATAATAATAATAATCCAATGGAACTGCCATGGCTACAAGGCAAATTACAATGAGCTGTTTCTATTAATAACTGAACTAAACCCTAACCCACCTTATGCATCTAAGATATCTTCAAAAAAGCAGTGACAAATTAAATATGAAAAACGTTGAACAGTCTGATTGCATACATGATACCAGACTAAGAACTTTGCTTGGAATATCAATCCTAATTAGGAAAAAAGTCCCCCAAAGTAAGATCAATATCAACACCCACTTGCAAGCAATTGCAGTCTAAGCAACCTTACACAAAACTATCTCCATTTGCTTACTCATGATCCCACCTCATGTCCCAATAAATGAAAAAAGGTAAACAACTTGATAAAACAACTCCCTAAACAATTTTATTTTGATGGGAGACTTTAGTATCCTCAACATATTATGGAGAAGTAAAACAATGAACAAAAGAGGCCAGATCCTTGAAAAAAATCATCAACAGCAATAATTTATGCCACCACAATCAGAAATTTCAGACCCACCTTGACCCATCCTCGGGTATATTCTCTGCCATAGACCTAACCCTCAATGATCCATCAATCTTCATAGAATATAACTGGAGGGTATACAACGTCCCCACCTCTGCAGTTGTGACACGTATCCAATGGAATAATGGAAAACACTATAATAGAAAACTCAGAACCACAAAGCATTCCAAAATCTCCAACAGAGGACTTCGAAAAAAACAAACTGAGGCAATCACATAGACCCAAAATAAAAAAAGATACTTAGGAAGAACCAATATGGCTTTCAGTGAAATCAATCCATGACATCACAAATTTTGACTATTCGTCGAATTCTAGATGTACTTGCAAAAAACCCGAGGCAACAATATCATTTGTCAACTTCTCCAAGGCCTTTGACTCCATACACAGCGGGAAGATGGAGCAAATACTACTCGCCTACAGCCTACCCAAAGAAACTGTCGCAGCCATAATAATGTTATATAAAAACATGAAAGTAAAAGTCCATTCCCTTGACAGAGACACAGACTACTTCAACATCATAGCAGGTGTGCTGCAAGGAGACACATTAGCCCCAAACCTGTTTATCATCTGTCTCGATTATGTGCTTAAAACATCTATTGATATAATGAAAGATAACAGTTTCAAGCTGGCAAAGGAAAGAAGCAGAAGATACCCCGCACAAACTATCACGGGCACAGACTATGCCGATGACATAGCACTTCTGGCAAATACACCTGCCCAAGCTGAAACCCTGCTACATAGTCTGAAACGAGCAGCTGGTGGCATAGGCCTCCATGTCAACACTGACAAGACGGAATACATGTGCTTTAATCAAGAGACAGGTGGCGAGAGAGGGTCAAAGAGATCAGTGCTGGCGTTGCACCATGATGATGATCAGACTAATCTCAGAAACAAATACAAATCAAGAAGAACCCATAATACATTTTACCAACACCCTCATTACCATAGCCAACAAAACTATCCCTAAAACTGTAATATCTCTAAAACAATTATGGTTCATGAAGGAGTACAAAGACATGATAGAATAATGTCGAGCAACCCTTAGGAAATTTAAACCCCTCATCAAAAAATCTAAAGAAATATAAGCAACAAAGAGCTAAAACTCAACATATCAAAGAAGCCAAAAGATCCTGTTGGAGAATCTTCACCTCAAAAATAAACTCAGATACCGGTCCAAAAATAATTTGGAACTTTATTAAGAAAATATCAGATAAAAACATCAAGAATCTGATAAATCACTACTTTCAAGGAAACACTAATGCCACAAGGGAAAAACACATAGCCAACCTGATCGCAGAAAATTTTGCTCAAGCATCATCGATAATAAATTACGGCAGTCAATTCAACTCAATTGGAATCAAAGAAGAAAAGAACATAATAAAATTTGCCTATGACAATACTAAATGCTATAACTAACCTTTCACTCTAACCATATTCTAAAACTCAATATTCAAATCCAATAACTTAGCCACTGGTCTAGATGAAATCCAGTACACCTTCCTCAAAGAATTCCTAGGAATATCCCTGAAATATTTTCTAAATATATACAGCAATATCTGGATCTCTGGCAACATCCCTATGGAAGCAAGCCACAACTATCCTTATCCTCAGAAAACAAAAAGATCCTATAAACCCTACCAGTTATCAACCTTTATCTTCTTTAACCAGGTGTTCTTGCAAAACTCAAAAGGATAATCAATCTAAGACTGATATGGTCCCTTTAATCAAACAATTTCCTCTTAAACCTACTAATAAACTTCAAAGCCAAAAAAAGGACCACAGGCCAACCAGTCCCCATAGAAACTCTAATCTGAGAAGCATTCATCAAAAAGGAACATCTACTTGCAGTCTCTTTTGACCTTGAATAAGCTTATGATAAGTCATGGCCATATGGCATACTCAAAGATCTCAGCCTCCAAAGCAGACTCCCCATTTTTATAAAACACCTCCTAGAAGACCAAACTTTCCAAACACAAATAAATAATATATTCTCCTATCCAAAACGACAAGAAGTAGGTGTACCTCAGAGTCACATCCTGTCTGTGATCCAATTCATAAATAAAACTAACAAGATAACTTGTGTGCTTCCAAGAAATCAATGGATCATAAATGTTGATGCCCAAATTATTGACAAAACTGTAGAAATTACTTTCATCCTAAAATGCATTTTCCTGAAATTAACAATTTCTATTTTGTGTTTTTAAGCCACCATTTTTGTCCATATACAGTAGGGTGGTTCCAAGAATTTATGGAAATTTCTCTATACAAAGCTGTCTGTATGTTCTTTGATGAAGAAAATATATGGGCAAAATTTCATGTCATTTGGTTAACATTTAAAAGTTGCTTCATTTGACCATTTTTGTATAAAATTTTTAAAAAATATATAACAGTCTTGGGAAAATTTGATTTAAAAATATTCACTTTTGGTTTTACATGTTTAATAATAAGATTATTAGATGTAGTATGTGTGTGGATATAAACGTAATTTGGTGTATTTATAAGAAAAGAGTGCTTGATGTCAGTGATAGAGCATATGCAGAGCTAAGTTAGGATAGCATAGACATAGTCAACAGTACTTTATAGCTGTCAGTTTTTGTCTACAAGAAGAAACTGACAGTTACCAAGCTCTGTTGACTGTCTCTGCTATCCTAACTTATACAGGTAAAACATTTTTGAAAAGGGGAGTTAACTCTCATTGTTTCTTTACTAATTAAGTAACAACTATAAGTTGTATATTTTATATTAACAAACAATAAGTTTTATTTAACAAATTTGAAAAACATTTACTGTGAATATTTATGTAATTTCCATGCATATTTTTCATAAATTGGAGATAAAGAATAAGTAATATATATGTTTGTCAGGAAATGCAAAACCCTGAATAAATATCGGGCAGATAATTGTCTCATGGTGTATAAGATTCATGTTTTTTAGGTGAAGGAGGGTGAATGTTTATGCATTTGAAAATTGCCTCTTTTTTTTTGTTCTGTAGTGTTCCACACAATGTAGAAAAATTGTTGTTGTTGTTTTACTCATGAAAGAAGGATTTTTCTGTTTTTGCCTTCAAAATTTGGGGAAAGGGAGCTAAACTCAGATTTGAGTGGAGACAAAAACTGGACTTGAATTTTATGAGTGGAGACAAAAACTGGACTTGAATTTTATGAGTGGAGACAAAAACTGGACTTGAATTTTATGAGTGGAGACAAAAACTGGACTTGAATTTTTTGAGTGGGGACAAAAACTGGACTTGAATTTTTTGAGTGGGGACAAAAACTGGACTTGAATTTTTTGAGTGGAGACAAAAACTGGACTTGAATTTTATGAGTGGAGACAAAAACTGGACTTGAATTTTATGAGTGGAGACAAAAACTGGACTTGAATTTTTTGAGTGGGGACAAAAACTGGACTTGAATTTTTTGAGTGGGGACAAAAACTGGACTTGAATTTTTTGAGTGGAGACAAAAACTGGACTTGAATTTTATGAGTGGAGACAAAAACTGGACTTGAATTTTATGAGTGGAGACAAAAACTGGACTTGAATTTTTTGAGTGGGGACAAAAACTGGACTTGAATTTTTTGAGTGGGGACAAAAACTGGACTTGAATTTTTTGAGTGGAGACAAAAACTGGACTTGAATTTTATGAGTGGAGACAAAAACTGGACTTGAATTTTTTGAGTGGAGACAAAAACTGGACTTGAATTTTTTGAGTGGGGACAAAAACTGGACTTGAATTTTTTGAGTGGAGACAAAAACTGGACTTGAATTTTATGAGTGGAGACAAAAACTAGACTTGAATTTTTTGAGTGGGGACAAAAACTGGACTTGAATTTTTTGAGTGGGGACAAAAACTGGACTTGAATTTTTTGAGTGGAGACAAAAACTGGACTTGAATTTTTTGAGTGGGGACAAAAACTGGACTTGAATTTTTTGAGTGGGGACAAAAACTGGACTTGAATTTTTTGAGTGGAGACAAAAACTGGACTTGAATTTTTTGAGTGGAGACAAAAACTGGACTTGAATTTTATGAGTGGAGACAAAAACTGGACTTGAATTTTTTGAGTGGAGACAAAAACTGGACTTGAATTTTTTGAGTGGGGACAAAAACTGGACTTGAATTTTTTGAGTGGAGACAAAAACTGGACTTGAATTTTTTGAGTGGGGACAAAAACTGGACTTGAATTTTTTGATAAATCACCAGATTAATTTTTAAGTCATGTGATGAACTCCCAGTACATCACATGACTAAAAATTACCTAGACTTGTATTTTCTAAGAAGAGTGATGTTTACATATTTATATTGGATAAAATAAACAAAGATCACTCTTTTTTAATGAATACAAGTCTGTGTATTTTTAGATATGTTTTTTGTTGTATAAAAAGGTTTTAGGCTTGTATATTTTTGAATACATTCAATCAGGAGAAATAATTTAATATCTTAATTTTAATGAATGGATCTTTTATATTGATAAATAAAATATAAACTGATTTAGAATGATATAAAATTAATACAAAACTATAAACAGGAAATGAATTGCTTTTTTAAATTTGGATTATTTTTGATTGATTTAATATTCTGACTTGTTGTGAAGAATAATATTTCATAAAGCAGAGAGACTTCTAAAGACTCACTAATTTGGTTGACATAAAACACAGCAACAACTGAAAATTTATCAGTGTTTTTGGCCGACCTTTAATCTACTATCTATTAGAATCATTTGATATTTTTTCTAGTGAACAACATGCAAATTAACTCCACTGTTATTTTGTACTTAATGTGTAACTTCCATGACAAAAAAAATGAGTTGTAATCTAAGAAAAATGTCTGCCAGGTTTGTAAAAAAAATATAGTATCTACTCAAGAGACATGACCTATATGTTGGTAAATTAATGTCGAGTTTAACAGATAAGAGACTAAAAAAGTGTCATATTTATTACAGGTGACATGGACTAACCATTTTTTTTTAGAAATTGAGCTTCAACTAAAACAAAAAATGTGATATGTTTGCAAGTGTTTAACCACTGAAGTAAGATGTATGTAATCATCACCTTCTCCAGTTTAACCTTAACTCTAATTGGCTGATACCTATAGATGTGTTAAAAATAATATGACCTATATAAGGAAATAACACCTGTATATATATATATATATATATATATATATATATATATATATATATATATATATATGCACAGTTACCCGCATATATAGATACACATATTTACACACACACACACATATATAGGTGTATATATACACAGTTGCAATGGATGAATTTTTTATGATATCCAACTCCCAATGGAAAATCACAGACAGAGGTTACCTTTTGTTCTCTAAATTCTGTTCCTGAATTTCTTCATAGAAAGTATTTTGCTAAATCTACACTTAAGCAAATATGTGAATGTAAAGGTTTTTCATTGCTTCCTATGTTACAGTCCCTTTTCAGACATTCTAGGACTCCTCTATGGAGCCAATTATCCACCACTTTAGAGAAATACACACACACACACACACAATGTTTGTTCAAAAAGTTTTCAACCTCTCACAGAAAGAGTTGTGGTAACACACTACTGCTTCTTATGAAATTAGGAAAACTAATTCAGATTTCTGTCTTAATTTCTATGCGGGTGAAGCTCATACAAAAGTGGGAAGTGTACAACAAATCTCAAGTGTGAGTGATGCTTAGAACGTTTTGAACCCCCATATATATACACATGCAAACACACACATGCATATATATATATATATAAATACACATACACACACATACTATATCAATGATATTGAGCACTCTTTATCTCTAAAAAAGCAAACTACATTATCAATATATATGTGTGTGTGTGTGTGTGTGTGTGTGTGTGTGTGTGTGTGTGTGTGGAGAAAAATTGAAAAACAAAGTAATCCAAAATGAAGACTTTAATATGAAAGAAAGTTGACGTTATAACATTTCAGTTTCAATAAACCATCTTCAGGACTTAGAAAAGATGTTATCAATAAATCAGCATTCATAATTTGAAAATATCATGTGACTATATGAGGCAATGATGTAAAACCAATGGAACCATCAAGAGATATAACAAATTAAAAAGAAAGAAGAGGAAGAAAAGAAAAGAATGGAAGAATGAGAAGAAGAAGAAAGAAAGAAAATAAAAGAAAAATAAGAGGGTAGAGACAGAGAAGAAAAAAGAAAAGAGAAGAGAGAGAAAGAAAGAGAATAGAGAAGAAAAGGAATGGCGTGATAGAAAAGTGAAGAAAAAGGGGGAAGAAAGTGGAAACATATGGACATATTATACTAATTGAATATGGTTAAATCACAAAAAATCACCCATATGTGAATTGATATGTCTATAGATTAAAAAGTAGAAAAATTGTTGTCGGTGGGAAAGAAAGGTGGGTGAAGTTTTAAATAATGGAATTAGCATAAATAAATAAATAAACAGATAGATATATCTATCAAGGAAAGGGAAAAGAAAAAGGAACGTGAGATCATATGTAAAATACGGTGAACTGGAAATAAGTGTGTATAGTTTAATCGGGGGTGGGGAGAAGTCTGAAAAATGTGGATGGAAAATAATTAATTAAAGATTGAATATATTGTAGCTATTTAAGACCAATTTTCCAAGAAAAAGTGAGACGAAAAAACCGTATGATTATTAACAGATTGACAAAGTGAAATTGCATCGGCTTCAAAAATTTGAATCTTTTGCTATGGATATAAGCTAACATTGTGGCTGCATTAAAATTAAAGTTGTGGTCAGTTTTAGATATGTGTTGAAGAAGTGCATTATTAAGATTACCTCCTCTAATATCTCTTCTATGTTCTTATATACGTTTCTGTTTTTAGACATTTCACCAATATATTTCAATTTAGTCTTTGCACAGAGTACAGTATATATATAATCTCCTCCCTTGTTTTGTATTTCATTAAACATCCATCAGTGATCTAACAACGCTTGATCACATCTTTTCTAAGTCCTGATGATAGTTTATTGAAACCGAAACGTTATAATATTGACTTTCTTTCATATGAAATTCTTCACCGGATTACTTTGTTTTTCAATTTTTCTTCACATTGTCAGATTCTTTTCCATTATTTTCTTCCATATTTATATATATAAACATACAAACACATACATACATGTGTGTGTGTACATTGTTTTTTTTGTAATATGTATCTTATCATAGTTTGTCAGTATGATTGGATGAAGATGAATAAATACAATTATTTTCTCTTTTTAAGTTGACCCCCCCCCAAAAAAAAAACTAAAGTTAAAAGTAATTGGAGAAACTTTTTTTGTAGTTAATCAGTATTCAATTAACAAACGACAATTGTGGTGGTTCATAATATTTCAGTACTTTTTATGAATATCATCTGATTTTTATATGTTACTTTAATAGAACAACCTCTTCATATTATAGTCAAATTTTTATTAACATAATGTTGATGAAATGTTTTTGAAGAGGAAATAAAGCAATTTTCTGTCCAATTTGTAACTTGATGATAATGTGAGATCTGTATTGTACCATTTCCCCAAATAATAACTAATTTCCTTGTGTTACATTCTCTGACCAAGGTAGATAACTCCAAGTGTAGATATTTTGATTTCTGGGATTAAGTTTTAAAAGTGGTGAATGAAAAGCGTCTTTGAAAAAATGTAAAAGTTTATAACTTAATAATTCAAGGGCAACTGTATATTACAATAAGTAATATAATTAAATAATCTTGACATTAAAATTTGAAATCATATCGACTTTGAAAAGAAATAAAAAGATTTGTTTCATAAAATAATGGCACTTTTATTTTCTTTTTTTCTTATATTATTTTTTTTTTCAGTTTTGCACTGATATAATGGAACAAAATGTTAAAATATTAGATATTTTGTTGTCCACTTATTGTACATCTGCCTTCAATGATTAATTCTGAAATTGAAAAGGTAAAATAGTAAAATATCAAAGCAAATGAAAATCTTTTGAAGTGAGTAGTTTTTAAGATTTCTCTTTTATGTTAATTTTTATTAGTAAAATTTGTTTTCATTTTTAAAAAATCAGTTGATATTCTATTATTTCAATTTCTTTGCCATTTTAAAATAACTCTAAATTCTATAAATTAAAAGTTACTTGCTCCTGTGCTTAATTTGGTGGCTTTTTAGTGAGTTTGTTAATCAAATTCTTATTGTCTAAAAGCAGATTTTCCAAAGTTATTTCCTTCTCTTTGAAGGATGATTAAATTGTTATAGACACAGAAAATGAAATCATTGAAGGGAGTTTCAATTTTGGTTGAAAAACGTTTCTGGGAAAAACATAAATCCAATCATTTCTTATTGGAATGCCACATCAAGTAATGAGTGAAGCAAATTCCTTTTCTGCTCTTGAGTTAACTCATCTGCCATCTGTGTGCCAAGTGGGCTATCAGGTCTCAGGAGGCCTTCACCCCAGGCAAAATCTACTTTACCAGTCTAAGTTAGTGCCTGAGTCACTTCAAGAGAGGAAGGCCGAGGGGATCATGCATTTTTTGTGATGTGACCATAAAAGAGTTTCAATTTGTGTGCCTCCCTCTCCAATCACACACACCATAAAAGGAATTTCAAATCTTGACTTGGTGGGAAGTTGAATAACTCAATACATTTTGCGCGCACACACACACACACACACACACACACACTTCTGAAATACCTACTTCATTAATATAAAAGAAAAAAAAAGTTTGTATTTATTTATTGTATTTTTATAATTGCTGCAATAATAACACTGGCTTCATTATTTCTTATATTATTCTAACCCTTATTTCCTTTTTATTGTTGGTTATTTCAAAACCCAACTTTTCCAATTCTTTCTCCTGTGTGTGTGATCTCTAAATTTATCATTTTCATCATATTCTTATTTTCTCTTCAAATGAAATGTTGGGTAGTAAAGGTTTTTAATTCTGTTTAACTAATCTGTTCCACTTTAAAAAAAATAAAAGTTTGAGGCTAATTCTAAAGACCAGATACAGTTAAGAAAGAACAAAGAATATTTTGGTTGATATGTTAAAAAAAATGAAAACCTTAAAAACTATTTGAAATAATGAAAACACTTTATCTCAGAACTTCAGAATTCAACTGGAAACATTATGCTCTCAATGATTCTAGAAATTGTATTGATTACTGTAGCATTAGAGAAATTGTTTCAGTAGAAAAATTAGAGCAACAAGCAGCCATTTTGTTGTGTGGAATGCTGTTTTAAAGACTGCTGCTTTGTTGAACTACTATCACTACAAATTTAATCTGGTTTCAAAACAACAAAAAAAGAAATTTGACAATGATATGATACTAATCAATCTACTATATTTCAGTAAGTACTAGTAATAAAGCTCAAAGCACAACAATGTTTTAGAGGGTTATTGAGTGTATCGTTCAAAAGTTTAAAGGAATTTGTATAGATTGATTAATCTGTCAAATAACTCAGCATTTTTCCATGTCTCTCTGGACATCTTATACATTTCTCTCCACCAAAAAATCAAGAACTTAATTTTTTATTATTTTTTCTCTGAGGAAGCAATTTTAAGTTTAAAGCTTCTTGAATTGTGGGATAGCACTTTATATGTTCACTTATCTATATTTTCTTGTCAAGGAGATTTTTATGTGTTTATGTAAATATGTCTACCTAGACTTACATGAATTTATATTTTATCCAGGCAGCAGAACCGAATGTTACTCGGGATAAAAATACTAAAAGACATTTTGTTAAACAAAAATCTGTATTATTTGTTTTCTGCATGAATCAGTCCTTGTTTATTTAGTTTCATCAAAAAAGTATCAGTGCCACCAGGAATGATGGTATTGGTAAAATGGGTGTCATGCAAATGCCAATTTCATTTGCTTTCTCTCCTCAATCAAATTTAACCAAAAATGTTCCAAGCACTTCAAGAAATCTAGGAGTCTCTTGCTGCTCCTTAATCAACAAATCATAATAAAACACTCATGTTGCAAGTTTCATCAAGTTTGACTAATTAACCAAAGAGTTCATAGATAAAAAGCAAGCTTCTGAAGAAAACTATATATGCATATTCATATATAGAAGCACATGCTTTTATGTTATGTGCGTGTGTTGAGAAAGGCATTCAGAGCAGAGAACTTTGTGTCAAATTTGAAGGGGGGACACTTGTAACACCGTTTCTAGGAGCTGACCAAGCTTGAGCATAGGTGAAGTAAGGTCACTGGCATGCAAATTTGAAGCACATAGACAAAAGGGTCACTGGCATGCAAATTTGAAGCACATAGACAAAAGGGTCACTATTGAAGCACATGGTCAAAAATGAATGTACGAGACACAGTAACCTTAAGGTAACATAAGAGCGTGAATGAAAATATTCTCCCAAAATTCTTGGAACTGTTGAAGTAAAATATATATTCTTTAATCTCCTGCTTTTGACACAAAGCTCTACATCAGAAGATAATTTCTGTAGAATTTTTTTTTTGATTCAGTGTTGAATTTTTTCTTTGATCAAACTGAGGAAAATTACCAACTGTGACTAGATAACAATTGTCATATATGTTCCCTAGTTTAGTTGGTTTGATGGGGATGGATATGTATACTTATTGTTTGACTAATATTTTAAAAGTGATATTTGAAATAAATATTTTGGTTATAATAATCTGAATAGAAAAGAAAGTAAGGAAATTCTCTATGAGAAAAACACTTGGAGATTAAGTCTTTTTTTTAATGTTTTAAAGCCTTTTTGATAGACATAGAAAATGTTTCAATAAAAGTTGACAAAAAATGTATACTTCACTTTCAAGGAATCTTATAAAGTCTCGTATGGAAGAATGGAAACATTTTATGAGTAAAATGATTGGATATTGCATGACTTCTATGAAAACACTTTTATGATTGTGATAACACCTTGAGCTTTTCTCATGCAGCTCATAAAATGATATCCATATTTTTGTACCTGTTAAATTCTAAGGAAAAGTAATTTATTTCAGTCTAAAGGGAATTTTCGAAAGAAGGAAACAAAAGTTACAACTCATTCCCAAAAAATGGATTGAAAAATCCATATCCTCTTGAATAAAATATAAATTACTTCAAAGTTTTGAATAATCTGTGTTCAAAACCAACTGTAAATCTACTTTGAGGAATAATTTTATTTTGAATATTTTGTTTAGCAAATCAGGAAATTGCATCCATTATAGATTGAACAGCAACAATTAAAAACTTTATGTGCAGTCAGCTAAGAAAAAGTCTTCACTTTTTTCTTTTGCCCAGTGTAAACTGTTACTTCAATTCAATGTTTTAATGCTCTTAAAGATTGGATTTCATTTTAATAAAAATTCTAGTTTTCATCTTAGAAATTCTACAGTCAGTTATTTTGAATTCTCTGTTCATTGAAGTTCACACTGAAAATGATGAGTAAACATTGTTGTATAAATGATTCTACTTTCAATGAGTTGATTAAATATATTCCTTTGTGTTTACTGACCAATTCTACGTTGCCTTCTTTTTGATTTGTCTTTCATGATTTTCTCATCTAACATTCTCAGAATATCAAGATCATTTTTTTTATTCACACCCTTTATTTTGTCAATAATACATTCATTTGAATTCTTCAGAGATTAAATAGCAAATACTAGAAAGCAGATTTTAGTTATAGCAGTGTGTGTGTGTGTGTGTGTGCATGGGGAAAGGGTAAAATAAAGACAAGGTGAATATTTCAAAAAGGGATGATTAATAATTGACTTGGTTTGTGAGTATTTTGAAAATAACAGATTTGAGAAGAATACATTTTTGATAAATATATATTTAATTGCATTGGAAGAACTGCCAGTGGTGATGGATGATAGAGACAGATGGAGAGAGAGAGAGAGTCGGGGAAATCCATACTGTCTGCTTGGCTTGATGATGAGGATATTTAATGGAAGGTGTATAATCTGTCTGTAAAATTGAATAATTATGATAAAAAGTATGCTGTATTTTATTTAAGAATGATGCCATCAGTTGGTTTTGTTGATGGCTGAGAAAAGTGTGACAATATCACCTGAAGGACACATAACACAATAACCTGGGATATTTGAAAGAAGTTTTAAAATATAAACATCCTGACACAGCATGTAACCATATCAATTGAACAGTATGTCATATGAAGTCAGATTTGTGTATGTATGTGCATATATATATATATATATATTGTATGTGTGTGGACTTGGAGATTTAATCAAGGATTATCAGCAGACTAGGTGAACAGGTCACAGACTATGAGGACCCATGGGCAGTCATAACCCAAAATGTAAGGGGGTTATCTGATAGACAAATAAAGTAAAAAAGTGCAAAGGAGATCAAACTGAGATAACAAAGTTTTAAATACAAACATAAATCTCTATCTTGATTTCAAATGATTTGAAATTCCAGTATTCCAATAATTTCTAAATGTAACATTGCACGGTACAATTAAACGTTTGTAATGTTATGGTTCTCAGTCACGTGTAATGCTCCAGTTTTCAAACAGACATTTATACTACATCTACACTACATAGATGCTTGCACTACCGTGGTTCTTGGCAGACACTACTAGTGCTATGTGTTAAGGGTCAGTTGGACACCTGTTGTAACCTCCACCATGATGAAAAGAAGAAGTGACAAACACATCAAACACTGTCTTGGTTTCCTCATACAAAAGTTTATTTGTTACTACACATCTTAGTAGTTGTCAAGAAGAGAGAAACAGGGTATGAAAAATGAGTCGACTGCTTTAGCTCGACAAAGAGAAATAAAATGTCATGAGAAGAGAGAGAGGGCAGACACAGACCTTAATTATCTTTCTTGTATTTTGTTGTATTTCTCACTTGTGCTCGCTCGGGGCTCTCTATTCACATCTTCGCAGTGGAAGTGAGACCCCTTTGCTGAGCTCACTCAAAATTAGAACTGCAATTTTTGGCCATCTTTTCACTGTCATGGCTGGTGTTCAACTGTTGTCTTTGCATCATCACATCTCATAGCTAACTGACTTTTTTTTTTTGTTTTCCATCCTGCATTCCCCTTAATAGCTTTTTCCATTTGAGTTTCTTCCAACCAATCAGAGCCAGCGGCTAATTTCTCTTGATATATTTTAATTTGGGTGCCTGCTACCATGACAACCTGGATTTTGGGAACCTACCTCTCTCCTTCCTATTCGTTTCTCCCTTTTCATCGTGCCTCTCTCTCTCTCTCTCTTTGTTTGCCTTGATTATCTTTCTCATATATGTTTCTTTCTTTTCCACTGTTCTATGCTTGAGCAGTAACTTGCTAGGGAACAACTCACAATCAATCAAATTCTCTAAGACTCACTAAAGTAATAAACAATGAGGAGGTAAAATGTTTCTGTTTTTAATTCTTGTCCCAACCACGTAAGATTCTGCCAGTATTTGCATCTACTGAAAAGGGCACCTGTCAGATTTAATAGTTTGCTGTGTGAGTAAACTCAGATTTTATCTGGTTTGTTATATTTGGAGAATTTCTGACTAAATATATTTTAGAAGAGTAAACATTTTATTTCCAAATAAGTGTGTATCTTTTCTACTTATGCAACTTACATAATGTTAAATTTAAAAAAATTCAATTGAAGAGAAAATAAAGGAAAAGGAATTTGAATTTAAGAGAGAGTTGTTAGATTTTTTTCTTTGAACTCTTTGCAGAATTCTGCAAAGCTTTTTATTAGTATTTAAGCATTTAGTTTTGGCTTAAAGTGTTTTTGTAAATTTAATGAAAATATTCAGTTCACTTTTAAAACTTTGCTGCTTTCCAGTCCTTAAGTTATCATAAAAGAAAAATCTCTTTAAGAAAAATCTGTTTTCCTTTGTCATATATCTAGGCATTATGAAAAAATATAAATAAAAAGGGCATGGATCTTTTTCAAAGATTGATTTGCTTGTCCAAAGAAAAAGAAAATCATGAATTTCTTTTGAATGGATTTTTACTTCATTGTCCAGATAAATAAATGTCATTTAAAAAAAAGATTATTTTTTTCTTTCTGTTTTCATGAAGTTAAAAGCTTTCAAGGTTGGTATAACATAAAAACTTATGGTCATGTAACTTAAAGGAAATGACTGTATCCTTATGACCACCAAAATTACATCCCCAATTCAAAAATTTTTAATGTGAAAAGATATCTTTTCTAAAGATACATATTTTAGTCAGGTTGAAGGAACACAACATTTTATTGTAGTAATTGAAACATTCTTGGAAAATAGCATTTAGTTCTATCTAATCCATGACTTTTTGCCAATTTTCTTTCTATGGTAAATTTTTGTGAGGATTCTGAAAAGCATGTTCATTTGATGGAGCATTCATTGTTAAAGTTATCTGAAGAATTTGGCATTTGTGACTATGTATATGTGTAATTATATGTATCTAAAAACAAACAAACAACAGTTATTTTACCTAAATATTTATAAAATTTTCAGATCAAAATTCAGCTAATAACTGACTTGAAACTTATTGATCTCCCTTTAATTATATATGCGTGTGTGCATATTCAGAAGATCAAAAGAAATAGACAAGAACTACTTAATAAATTAAATGATTCTTCATAATTTGTTATTTGAATTTGCAAAACTTAATGGAGTCTTGCATTTTCTGCTTTTCATCTAGACATCTTCAGGATTGAAAATTTTGCATATTGACTTACTTTGATGATCATCTTCAAATTATTTTAGCTTTTATTTTTTTATTGTTACTTTGTTGGTGGTGAGTGCAGCATTTTAAGCTAAATATTGGTTATATTGTTGAATCTATGTTGTTTTATCACAACTTTAGCTGAAAAAAATCCTGTTCAGTGAGGACCTTGTGAAAATATATTGAGCCTTTTAGTGACAGTACGTGTGTGGCCAATCTTTATGCTAGAAATTACATCAATAATTTCTCTTGTATTAATGTTTATTGTCCAAGAAACACACAGAATTTTGTAGGTTTATATATGATTTCTAAATGAATCGTTTGTTGGCAACATTTTTAAACAAGCCACAACTCACTTTTTTTTGCACACAGTTAAATGGTTTCAAATATTTCTATTTTAACTCTATCAAATATTAATATTAATCCTTTGTAAAAGATTAAACAATACAATTTGACCAGTTGATAGGACTGTAACAGCTACAATTACTCTGGGTCTAAATAGATTGGGGAGTAATGGTAATGAAGGGGTACTCCACACTCCCTAGAGTTGCAGAACTAGAGCCTCACCATCAGATGCAGTTTAATGTCATACCCATGCCACTCATTGGAGCGGGGTCTTACCCCTCAGTAGAGATGCTTGTCAGCATATCCTATCGCCCAGCTGACTGGATTCACAAACAGAATGGTCATTCATTGATAGAGAGAGATATATAATTCATCTGTCATAAATGACAATGGATATTGCATTCATTTTGAGCCTTTTTTTTTTTTTTTTTTTTTATCAATGAATTGAGTGAATTGATTGACCAGAGTCACTTGCCAACTTGCTTTTCATTTGGCACTACTTTTTATCAAGGCATGATAAGCAGCGATAAATTTCCAAGAAAAATGTGTTTTGCTTAATAAGTCAAAAATGAAGTAGTTGCCAGTAAGTAGAATTTGTTTGATTAATCTAATTGCTGAATTTGTTTTAGTTTCTTTTTTTCTTCTTTTTGCAAAATATAAAGTATTGTACATTCTCACAGAAGATAAGATCATACATAATTAAATGGGTTTCTCCTTTTTTTGATTTCAATCTTTTTGAATTTTTGCTTTACATTTTCTTCATTGATTTTGTTTAAAAAATAATGTTCTTTTTTTCTTCTTTTAATTTTTTTTCAGATTTACAGATTTTGTAGATTTTTCTCTTTTCTTTGTTTGGGTGACCATAGTTTTCTTCTAATCAAAAAATTATTTGTCAGCATCTTTTTACTAGGATTTCATTTGATTTCTGATGTTAACCCTTTCGCTTCTACATCCTGTCAGTATGGCTTAGAATATGCTGACTATATCATCCTTAGAAGGATAAGACTACCCATTCTGGGGGAAAAAAAAGAACTGTCAGGAGTATGACACTGAACTGGACATGTGAACGGTTGAAGTTTGAGTTATCTAACTTAGTAGCTCTTTATATATTGTTGCCCCTCTTGTTTTGTAGTTTTCAAATAAATATGGCGTACAGCTAAACATGTGTTTAGTCTGCACTGCAGTATTAACAAATTAATATTAGTAGCGAAAGCTGTCTTTTTTCATGTGACAGAAATTTAAATGCCTTACACATGCAATGAGAAAAAGGTTTCATAGAAGATGAAGTGAGAGAAAAAATTCATAGAGCACCAAGATCTAATGTAAGGACTTATGCACATGAACGATAGGTGATAGGTGACAGTATCTATTATAGAAGGCAAAACTGCAAGGAATAGTATGGTCCTGCAATAGTATTGGGTAAGGAAAGGGTTAGGGTGTGTACTGATCAGACATGGAGGTGCATTTTACAGGATGCATCAATGTCACTTGATGAAGGTGAAGAAAGAGTTTGAAAATCCAAGGAATGAAAAAAAAAAAAAAAAAAATCTTCAAATGAGATAAATGAAAGAAGATGAAAGACAACATAATAAAAGTCCTAAGAACAAAAGTGAGGAATTGAAATATAACACTGAAAACCCATGTAGAAACACAGTTGTGGAATATAAAATGAATGGAAGTGAAGAGTGAAAAAAAAGGTGGGAAGATTATGAGCACACAGGCAAAATCAACTGAAAAATATAGCCATTGGGTGAATATAAAAACAAAAAAACAGATAAGAAAAATCCAATCTGTATCAACTGGGGTCATGTCAATTAATGGAGACAACTACACTAAGTAAGAGAATAAGTAATTTATGAAGAACCTATTGTTTTGCTCAAGTCTGAAGAAAAGAGAAATAGAAAATATGGAAGTTCATGAAGTATATGAATACGTGTGTAACATAGATCAGGAATGTATACCAACAAGATGGGTGATAACAGAGAAATTCAAAGACAATAAAAAGATAATGAAAGCCCAACTTGTTGCATGTGGTTATGAAGAAAATTTGCATAAACTGAAAACCGTCTCTCCAACATGCAACAGCCATGAAGCTATGCATCTTATGTTAACAACCTCTGAAGTGGCAGGTAGAGACTTGATTTCACCTCAGTATTTCTGCAGGGTGGTGTGTTGGAAAGATAGGTATTTCTTTGACTACGACCAAATGTATATGCAGAGTCACAGGTATGGAAGTTAAAAAATATATTTATGGATTAAATGGTCCACCTTGTTCATGGTACAATAAAGTCGATCATAAGTTAAGTAACCTGGCAATGCATGTAGATGATTTCATATTCTGTGGAAATTATACATTTCAGAAGAATGTGATCTCAGAATTATAAAGAATATTCTCAATTGGAACACATGAAAATGGAACCTTAAAATTTTGGAGATTGGGTATCAAGCAAACAAAAGATGGGATTACTATATACTAAAATCTATATACCTCTATATTTCCAATCAACATAAAGAAAGGAAAGTTCTTAAGAAAAAAAATGAGTTAAGTCAAGAGAAGACAGATTTAAAAAGAATGGTAAAAAATTTTAATTCAGCAAATCTTGTGAGTGATTGGTGTCTCAGAGTCAATGTGGCAAAGGAGGAGATCCAAATTGAAGATGGGAGCCTCGTCTGATATTCTGAAAGACTTGCTGCATAAATAAACTTTTTTTATTTTTATTAAATCTGTATTCTTTACAAGAAGACACCAGCAATGTTGAAGTTTGAGTTATCTAACTTTGCACTTGTTTATATGGTTGATCCCTTGTTTTGTAGTCATTAGTTCTCTAATAAATATGGCATTCAACTAAATATGTGTTGTGTCAGTACTGTAGTACTAACAAATTAATATGAACTACCCCTTTCATTATCATTACTCCCAGCTTCATTCTAACCCAGAGTGTTTCGATCCCATCTACAAGTCAAATAGAACTCTTTAAAAAAAATTATTCATATTTGATAGGACTGTGCTGAAAAAAATAAAGTCTAAAGAAATTACTATGCAAAAAATGAAAATATGAATGCAATTCCCTAGCATTTAGGCATAAAATAGCTCTTGATGTGTTGTCATGCCATTAGAATCAACTGACCTTTGGATTCTGTGGAACTGGTTTTATTTTTTCTTTTAATTTCTAATTTGTTATTTCTAAGATGTCCATAAAGCAACAATCCAAGTGTGTAAAGAGAGAAATGAGTTTTTTGTTTGTTTATTTTTTGTAAGACAAATTCGTTAAAAGCAAATTCCGAGTTTAGAATAAAATGTTTTAATTTGTATTAAAAAAAAAAAAATATGAGATAACCTTGTACGAAAATAAATTGACTCTTTCGGAAGAAAAATGATTTTTAGTCTTTGCAGCTTTTTTTTTTTTTTTTTTTTTATGCTCTATTCTAATAATGCTTCCTGGGACCAAAAATGAAAAAATGAAGATTTTCTTTGATTTGTTAAACACTTAAATTTCTCCTAATGGCTGTGGTGGTGGTTTTTCATGCCATGAAAGGGTTTATGTCTTTCATTTTTTCACAAAATATTCTAATTGATATCTTGGCATAGCATAAGATTAAAGTGTCACATTATCATATGAGACTCAAGGAACATTGGTTAAATGAAAGTATATTTTACAGATATTCAATTAATTGACCTTAAGAGAAGTTGAAATTATACTGCACATAATAATGGTAAAAGGTTATGAAAAATGAGAAAAATGAGGTGTTTTATAGAGTTCATGATTTTTATGAACTAGTATCCTTATATTTATATATTTTTTTTAAAGATATATTTATTGGCCTTCCTCAGGTGTGTTGCTTCAAGGAATCTTTGAGTCATCCATATTTTATTTTCTGACACCTTCTCAAGAGGAACAATTTAAAGATCCAAGTGGCAAAGCTTTATGCTAAAATGGGAAAAATTCTTGGAACACAATGAAAAATAGTTTGACAAAAATAATGTCTGTATATCAAGAAACATTATTCAATATATATTTTTCAGCTCAGCTGAGCACTGTCTCCAATAAAATGTCATTGCTAGTTTGCCTCAGCTGAATCTTTGAAACAAACCTTTTCTGTTTCTTTCAATTGACACATTTTTTCTTGTTTGACCTCCTCTCCTTTTCTAGATTGATGCATCTTGAAAAAGGTGGGAGCACATGCTGTCCAAAATACTGTGATCCATAAGACAAGGTTATTTATGCCATTTGGGAAACAAGAAGGTTTGATTTCAATATTTCTCTAAGGCTTATCTAAGAAATTATGGTAGAACATGACTACTATACATTTTTCTTAGATTAGTTTTTACCCCGTTTCTCTTTGAGTCAACAAATGCAATGTTTTTAAATTTGTTCCATAGAAGGCACATAAAAATTTTCTCCTAGTTGGGCTCTTGTAAAAATATGTAATTTTGTGTGCAATAGGATGCAATGGGTTAATTCATGTCATAAAATGCATTCAAATAAACAACTCTTTAGCCTCACTTGACTGCTTCTATGTCTGGATAGTTGGGAAAAGTAAAAATCTAAACTATTCGAGGTAATCGTACATTGATATTTTTCCCTGTGGTGTTTTTATAGATATTTACATAGTTGATATTTTTTCAGAATCTGCAACTCAAATTCTAAGCTATTAACCTAAGAAAAATACACAGTCTTGATTTTACTGGACACCTAAAATGAATATTTCATTTGAATAAAAGGGGCAATCATTCTTCTTGTTTTGAAGATGTAAATAAATGGCTTCTAAAATACCAGAAATGTTCTTCTAAGTATCATACCAAACTTATCTTAACTTTCTTTATTGCATTTCAATAGGCCAGAAAAGTAGCAGCACTGTGGGAAAATCCCTGACCTGATTCAGATTTTGATGTCATTTTAGATTGGTCAGTTTGAGGTCCCATGACCAGAAGAAGTCATTTTATTGCCATATTCTGGCTGGGTTAGGTAACAGGACTAGTGATGGTCATCTGGGTGCTATGCTAGACTGTAGTACATGAGTTGGCCTTTTCTTTTATGGTGTTTCATTAACCAATGGCATTTCCTTTAACGTGCCCCACCTTTTCATCAAATATAAGAGAAAGAAGTCAATTGGACTTCATCAATAAATAAACATAAAAAAGACTTAAAATGTTGGAAATAACAGTATTAAAGAAAATTATGACAATTTGTGCCGCAAATATGTTAAGTTGAAAACAGAAGAAAGTTAATATCAGAAAGAATATGAACACATTGGAATTTTAAAGTATTATATTTACTGTTGCAAAACAAATTGTTCTGTTTGCAGCTATATAATATTATACAAAATAAACATATAATAGTTCACTTAACTGAAGTCCTTGTGTTGTATGTACCAAAATTTAACTTACTTCAAATGGCTCCAGTCACTGCCGGAATTTTAGTAGAGATAATTTTAATGTCTGCCCGTTACCGAACTTGGTTGTTGAAAGAGAGTTGACATGTCTTTGATATCTGGTGCCAACGTCTTAGAAGACAGCAATTGGTTATTTTGCAAAGATGTGCCGACCAATTATATGTGTCATACATGTCCTTTAGAGAGTGGGGTCGACCACTAGAGACAACCCACTTACCTAAGTTATATATTTTTATAATAGCTGGATCATTGTTAATAAACAATCAATTTTAACTGAAGATTCTTTGTTCTATTTGTGGTGCTCTACTCAAAGCAACTGGAGAAAAATAAAAATGTACTCCCTTGAAAGTGGGGGGCTGGTTCATGATCCAAATATTCTAATATTTTGAATCCTAGTGAATTAGTATATCAGCAAGTGCATAGATATTTAGAAATGGGTCGTTGTTATCCAGGTTTTCTAAAAGTAAATGATTATAACAAACTTTAATCAACTGCACTGATTAAACTTATTTCATAACTCTGTTTATCTCTCACTGTTTTCCCGTATCTTCTCATTTTCTTCCTAAAACCTTCTAATCTTCAATGCTCATCCATGCTGTCATCTAGATATTATACACACAAATTAGTTTCAGATGTAAAAAAAGCAATAAAAATGCATAAAGTATTTTTGATTGTATTTTTTACCTTTTGCTCTATTTCTCCATTAGGAATTTTAATTTGCATGTCT
The DNA here is from genome assembly GCA_963585895.1 of Sepioteuthis lessoniana. NCBI lineage: Eukaryota > Metazoa > Mollusca > Cephalopoda > Myopsida > Loliginidae > Sepioteuthis > Sepioteuthis lessoniana. Next base: position 108,578,147 of record OY757919.1, read on the forward strand.
TTTTATTCTTCATTGATTGTCCTCTGATATTCTGTTTACAAACCTATCACTTTGATCTCCTTATCTATCTATCTATCACCCAGTTTCTTTTTGTTGGTTTTTAATCTCACTTTCTTCCTTCCTACAATTTCTCTTTCACCTTCTCTTATTTTCCATCTCTTTCTCTTTATTGATTCTCCCAATTCTTTCTTATTTAAAATGTATGTTTCTCTCTCAGAGGGTGTAATTCATTTCCATTCAGAAGAGCCATTAATCATTGATTAGTCAGATATTACACTCTGATCCTATGTGTAAAAAAAGGTGTAAGAGTCATACATGTAAACAAGTAGAATTTCTCTCACAGAAAATTGTTTGGACAGTTTTGCATTCTATAAAGAATTATCTTTTTGATAGATATTTCTTATTTTTTCTTTTCATTCTCTTCATCATCATCATGTTGCGCTGGTAGCACGGATATCCCTGACCCTCTCTCGCCACTCCTCCCTATCGTTCATCGCCCTAGGTAGGTCTTCAGGACAACATCCCGTATCCTCACATAGCTGCTGAATGTATGTTTGTGTTGGTCGTCCTGCTTTTGCACGGCCATGCGTGGGGGTCCATAAGAGTACATCTCTTATGAGTTCGTCCCTGCTTCTCCAGCAGTGTCCTGCATGTCTGGTTCATCTAACTTGAATAGTTTTCGTGATAGGGGGCAGGTGGCCGTACAGTTGGTGTCTTGTGGGGTGTTGCCGCCAGGACTTGTTCAAGATTGCACGCAGCATTCTTGTGTAATTGCCGTCTAGCTTCTTCTCCAGCCGTTTTGTTAGCGTCCATGTAGTGCACCCATGTAGCAGTATCGATGTGACCACTGCCTGGAAGAAACTGCATTTCATTTTATCGGTTAGGTCTGATTTCCATATAATCGATAGTCTATTGATAGCTGTCCATGCTTTCGTTAACCTCGTTTCGATGTCCTTTTCGGTTGATTCGACGCTGCTTCCTAGGTAAGTGAATTTGTCTACTAGTTTAAGAGGGGTTCCTTCTAGAGTGGAGATGTCTCCCGTTTGATTATAGCACATATATTCCGTTTTGTGTGCATTAACATAGAGGTCTATGCCTGTGGCTGCTCATTCCAAACTATGCAGTAGTGTTTCGGCTTGGTCGGGTGTATTTGCCAGTATTGCTATGTCATCGGCGTAGTCAGCGTCGGTAAACTACCGAGGCATAACACTTAAATCCATAGCAGCCAAAATCTACAATGCCCTACTACGAAACCGCATAGAACCCAAAATCGACAACATACTTAGGAAAAACCAAAATGGCTTCCGAAGAAATAGATCCACGACCTCACAAATATTAACCATCCGTAGAATCCTTGAAGGTGTACGGGCAAAAAACCTACAAGCGACATTCATTCTCTTAGAAAAGTTAAATATGTTGAATTTCATCATTTTACCTTCAACTCTACTTTTTATTTATCATATCAGTTTTAATTTCTTGATATTTGTTAGTTTCCTCTGTAAAGATCTTTATTATTGTGTTCTTATCTTCAAATGAATTTATTAAAAAATTATTGATTGATTTTAATTTGATCAGAACACCTTTAAAAAATTCTCAATATTTTCTAATTGTAAATTGCAACTGAAAAAAAAAAACTCAGGTGATTTTCACAACTTCTTAAAATCTTTGGTTTTTTGGCCCTATATTCAAGGAAAAAAAAATGACTGCTGAAAAAATTTATGTTTTGTAAGCTGATTTTTTCTTTCCGGACATAAATAAAATTTCGCTGGCTCATATAAATTAATTTCCATCTATGAATTTACTTTTTTACATATTTCTTCCTTTTGAAATATGTTTCTGATAAAGTTTGATATTGTTACCTGTTAATAGGAATTTGCTTAAATGTGGCACAAGGCTTTATGAATGGAGTACTCAATGAGACTCAATCTCACTCGTGAAGGTTTGCTAACCATTACCAGTCTAGCTTGTTAACCATTCCACCACCCGAGGTGCCCAAATGTTGCCTGCTGATAAAACTATTGATGATTCTGCCAAAATATTTATAGACAGTATGGTATATATGCAAATTATCTTAAATATACAATGTTGCTTTCTGGGAAATGTATTATAAAAATCGCCTGGTTTCTTTAATGATATATCAACTCCTCCTTGTGGTTTATTTAATGTTGAAATTTGATTAATTTTTGAATGTTTGATTACAATTATAGATATTTATGTTTTCAATGCAGTTAGCATCTTCTAAGCCCTTTTTGTCAGTGTGTTTTAAAAATGGATTGTGAATGCATATTGTTGGTGACTGTTGTGGACAATTCTTATTATTACCAGGTTTATTGTTTCCTACAACTAAACAATCATGTCTAAAGCATTAATACACTGTAATAAAACGTCTTTTTTTCTTTATTTATCAAGCTGATTACTTCCTCTTTTCACTTAAAGGAAATATGGCTTCTCTTTGGTATCTCCAAATTGACATTATCATTATGCTTCCGCTTTGGAATCATTATTACAACTAATGAAATGTTTATTGCTAAGGGTTGACTCTGGGGAAACTGAAATCATCAGTAAGGTGAGGTTTGGCTACCACTGCAATAAAAACTAACAATACACCTGTTTTACTTACAATTTTACATGAATTTTCTTAGTTTTCTTTTACACATGGCAAAGGTTGTATGTAAAATCCCCAAATTGAAGATTGGAAAATGTAAATTTGATTGAGTTTTCATTTTTTGTCCTTTTACACTCTTCATGTTTATCATCTTTTACTTTTTCTTTTTTTATTCAGTGTCAACAAAATTGTCATCTGTCCTCAATATTTTATTTTAATGTCCCACCGACAAATCTTCTTTGATGATTTGTCAGTCTTCAAGTTTAATATATGGAAAGAAATAATTACAGAGCCTCATTTAATGATGATCAAAGTCAGTGTATGGCTGTTGTCCTGAAAGTAATACCTGTCAGTTCATAACTCTTTTAATAGCAAAATGAAATATATGAATTTATTCAATACCTGCACCATGGGTAGGATGTGATACAAGGTCAATTTTAAAGCAAAGTAAATTTGGTTTGAATTGAGAGTTTTCTTTCTCCTAGACTGATTGTCTAACCAAGGTTCACAAACCCAGTCATCCCTGTTATGTACTCATCATGGAGGGGAGAGCAGATGGATTCATGCCTTTACTAAGGGCATTGGCACAAAGGGAAATATAAACAGATTCATCCAGTATTTGAATTCTTGTTACTGATTCCATTTCTTATGATAACTATCATGCTAAGTGCACTTTCTATATATATATATATATATATATATATATATATATATATATATATATATTTACTAATCTAATATCTACCAGCATTCACGGTACCAGAAAAAAAGAAAAAAAAAACCCGCCAGGAACAAGCGATAAGAGTATCTCGAATCACCGCCCGGGGGGAAAAAGAAAAAATATTATAGGTCAGAAAGAAAGAAAAGGCCAACCTCGTCAGAGCCCTTGAAAAAAATCAAGGGATATGCAGTCAGTTGGTCAAAAGAAAACTAAAGACCTTCCGTGAATCCTGCAATGCTACAATTACAAGAGTGCTCAACATGAGTGGAGCCAATTATAAAATTAACCTAAATCGCGAGTTGGAAATCTCGAGTTGGAAATTTCCAACTCGCGATTTAAGTTAATTTTATATATATATATATATATATATATATATATATATATATATATATATATATATGTATATAAATATAAATATATATATATATATATACATACACAATTATATACAAGTAACTGTATATAGTACAACATAGTGTTATTCAAAAGGGTCTCCTCCTGTGGTGACTTGTGTCACATTCTAATCCATTTGTAAATCAACTTTGGAAAAAAAAACCTTTCAGCTGTTTTATGGTCAAGTGACAACTATCTGTGGCTTTTCACTTTGCATTCTGTCTTCAACACTGGTTTTGATCCTTGAAACTTTTTCAGCCACCCTTTGCTCATTACTTTCATCAAATTGTCATCTCATCCCATACATTCCTGAACTTTTTACAACCGGTCTGTTTCTGCTTTATCCAGACACTGTTCATCGTGGAATAAGAATTTTTCTATCTGCTTCTTAAAAGCGTTACATTTTGATTAAATGTCATATGGGCATTACTTTTGGTACACAAGATGTAGATTTACGATCTATGTATAAATAGCTTATATATACTGTGCCTATTTTTTCTTTGAGTTAATTATATCTCAGTTGACTGTTGATTTTTTTTTAATCCAAAAATTTTAAGACTTGTGTAAAGATCAACTTGAGTTTTTTAAATGAATGGAACAATTAACAAAACAAAGAATTCTATTTTAAAATAGATAAAGAATTATTTTCCCAAAACTAAAATTTTGTCTCTTTTCTTGCCATATTGTTTTGGATGCCAAAAGGTTAATTACATTTTTTTTTTAAATTAATTTTCTGAAACCAGTTATTACATGTAAGTCAACTCTGTTAAAAACAGGTCTGCTTTGTGGACAAATTATTTATACTTTATTGTCAATTGCATTTAATTGATTGATTTTAATGGCATGTTGACTTGTCTAGGACTATTTTGTGTCTTGAAATTAGAGAATCATATTTATTCTATGTTCTTATTTACATTTTTTGTGTTATTGTTTCTTAAGAGTCTCTTTTTTGCACAGTCCTTTTGAATGGGAATAATTCTGAAACCAAATCTATTTGACCCACAGAAAAAGGACCCTAACAGGTAGAACTACTCCAGATCAGAGTGGACCTAGGAGTAATGTAAATGAAAGGGTACTCTCTACCCACCGGGTCTCTAGAAGTAGAGCCTCAACATCAGATATATTTTAGTGTCATACCCAGGACCCCCTAAAGTAGACGTCTTTCCTCTTTGGTCAGCATATTCTAAGCTCTACTGACAGCAGACTATTTTCATTAAAATCTAACTCGTATACTTCAAATAATTATTACTACATTTAATTTAGATAAAAAAAAGTGTCATTGTTTGTGATTTCTTGGTGATACACACAAATGACAAAACATTTTGTCAGTGTATTTTGTTTTTGAACGTCACTTGAACATTTGGTAATTCTTTATAGGAAAAAATTAAGCATTTCTAGGTACAAATTTTCAGAATTTATTAGCTTTTGTGAAAAGTTTTGGGTTTTTATAATTTTTTTTTTTGGTTTGTTTTTCAATGATGGTACAATAAAACAAACAAAGAGAGAATGGCTAATCTTTTTTCTCAATATATTTCATTATTGTATCTGATTGAAGTTCAACTTCATCTCAGTTTTTTTTGTTGTTTTTTTTTCCTCTGACATTTTCCTCTGATTTATCAGATTTCCTTGTTTTTATATTTTTTATTCCTTTGAGCTTTTCTCTTTTTTTCTTAAAAAAATCTACCATTTGGCAAAATGCCTGGTTCACAGGCAAAAAAAGGAAGTCTTTCTCTAAGGGATGTAACTTATTGACTGATGAACCTTATATATATATATATATATATATATATATATATATATATATATATATATATATAATATCCTCCTAAAGAAATGAGATATATATGCTTAAAGGTCTTTTCCTGCTTATTTTTTGATATCCTTTTTGATAACTTACATAGATTTTATTTTTCTAAAGTTGTTATGAAGAGAATGTCTTTTTGATTTCTTTGGGTTTTTTTTTTCACCTTGTCCAAGCATAAATAAATTTGTTACTTCTTAACTTCTGTCCATTTTTAAAAAAGGTTTTCAATCTGATGTCTGTATTTGCTTGTTTCATGAAAATAATTATTTTTACAACTTGGTCTGTGCCTAATTTTCAGTGATTCATTTGTAAATTGAATGCCTTATTTGCTTTTTACTTGTCACTGAATGATTGCATTGTTTCTTGTAAATATTTGATTGCAAAAAAAAAAGAAGATAATTTCAAAACATCATGTTATATGAGCTGATTGTATTGACCAACCAACTTTTGCCATTTATATCTCAAAATCCCCATTGGAAACAACAATACTTCAAACGTCCATAAAATGTTAATAGGAGAATTTGTTCTTTTTGAGTTAGAAAATGTAAATGCTATTCTCACCAAAATTCTGTCTCTCTTGCTATTTATTCTAAAACATATTTGAATATTTCAAAAAATCATTTTTCACAATTTCAGATAAATTCCTTCACTTTAGTCTTAAAAATCCTTTAAAATAAGATTTCATAATTGAAAAGTTTCAAATTCATTTAAAATGATTTTGTTTTATTACTATTTTTGTAATTAGCCTTAATGCTTGAATATTAATTTGTTCAAATTTGAACTGCAGAGAAATTTGCTAATTAGACAGAAATTTTAATTAATTAACAATAATCAACTTCACTTTATTTTTTGTATTTGGGATTTGCAAAAGAAAAGTGAAAATGAATATTATTTCAAGAATTTCAAGATGAAAAAGCCGTTTTTCTTGCTTAAACAAAAGTTATCCTTTGTTAATTGGTTAATTCTAAATTCATAGAAACAAGAAATGTAAAAATTATTGAATTGAGGAATCGTTTCGTTGAATTCATTTGATGGACTTAAAATTCAGATAAGAAGTGTGTGCATACTATGACTGAGTTTAAATCCTGAATGAGGCTGTTTACATTTCATTTTAATGCTCTTAGGAAAGGCATCAATCCTTCTTTTCTCCCCCCCCCCTACAGCTGGGTATTGACTGCGCTCATTGTTAAAGTAGCCAGTTTAGTTAATTTATATTTGGGATGTTGCTTTTCACTTTTTCCTCTGAATCAGAGAATACGATTTTCATTGACTGAAAAGTTGTCATATTTGCTGTTAATAATTTTTTAAATAATGGAATCCAAGAACTACAACACTGATGGAAGAAGTTTGTGGACTACAAAGAAGATTATGTTGAAAACTAAACCTCATTTAGTCAAATTTCATAAAAGTATCTTGGTCAATGTATGAACTTTTCAGCCAACCATATATATATATATATATATATACACACACACACACACACACACACACATATATATATATATACTCACACACACACACACACACACACACACACTGATGAGCAAAATCATTATTATCAGTAACATATCACAAGAATGACAGCTATATTGTCTTGTAACAACTAATATATATGTCAATATCTGAGATACATAAGCAGATAAGCCAGCCTCACTGCGTCATTTTTTACAAGTGTTGGATACTCTGTAGTTATAGACATGTAAGAAAATTTCAATATTTGATATAGGAATAAAAAAGGTATATATATGTTTGTGCAGGTGTCTGTTAATATATGAAGTTTATATTTTCAAAGAAAGTGACTGAAAAATCAGTCAAGACACAGAATCTCTCAGTTTTTGGAGGTTTTATGCCTTCCTTATTTTATTGATAAGGAAATAAATTCTCAGTTTGTAATGTTCATGTGCTAAACATTAATTTTTGTGATTTGTAGCAAAAATGACAACTTCTGTTTTATAACAATTATAGATTTCATAATCAGAGTTTAGATAAGCAGATAAAGGAAGCTGAAGTTTGTTTTGATGTGTTGAACGTTGCTGCACTTATTGGCTAAGAAGGAAGAGTTAAGAATCTTTGATAAAAGGCAACTTATTCTTGAAAATCACAGCATTATGGAAATGGTTTGGCTTTGCAGGTAATTACATTTAATTGTTATGATGTTAGCACACACAAATACATCTATCTATCTATCTATCTATCTATCTATCTATCTATCTATCTCATTGGGTGCCCCATTTATTTGGCCTTGTACCATATCTAAGCAAAAATCTTAGTCAATTATCTATCTATCTATCTATCTATCAAGAAAAAGTTCACAAGTGATTTCTCTTTTGATATTTTTCTATTTATTTTGTATTTGTATACATTTACTACATGTGTTTGAATCTCTCAAGACTTTAAGTGGAAAAATGGTTGGTTAAATATAGTAGAGTTTATAGGAATATTATAAAGCTCTTTTGAGAATAGTTGCTGGGAGAGAGGTCACCAATTACTCTAGTTAATTCTAGGTCAACTGTCAGTAGTTGTCCCAGGATAATTTATTACTTCTCTCCCAACAACTGTTCTCGAAAGGACTTTATAATATTCCTATAAACTCTACAACACTTAGCCAACTATTTCTCTGATTAAAGGGGGTCTTTAGACACCAAAAATATAAAAAAAATATATACATATGTGAAATGAATAGAAAAAACAAATAGCAAAATTGAAATTGTTTGCAGACTTTTTCTTTTAAAATATTTACTTTTCTCTTGTATCTTGTATCTATAATCTCTCTCTCTCTCTCTCTCTCTCTCTCATATATGTGTGTGTGTAACAGATTGGATAGCAATTCTGATTAGAGGCAAAAGTACAAAATCCCCTAATCAATAAATGTGATCAGTAGAAACACATAAATTAAAACTACATAAAATGCAATTAATAATTTCACATTTTCATGAGAATCAGGCTGCATTACATTCTGAAAAATTACAAGTGGAACGAGAGAGTGGTACATGAAAAACACAGTATAAAATGCAATTTACACACAAATGTATGTGTGTTAGAGTGTATATATATATATATATATATATATATCACACACACACACACATATATATATATATATATATATACACACACACACACACACACACACACACACACACACACACACACACACACACACACACACACACACAGAGGAATTCAAAGTGTATAGTAAAATATTTTTTGTTTTGTTAAAAAAATGAAATTTGCATTTCCATTGATTTATATTTCAAGCTCAATTTCTTGCCAGAAGTTTGTAAATGTTGATTCACTCATTTGAGACTGTATATAGACAACTTTTCTTGTATGTTTGTAGTTTTTTCCCCTTTTAACTTGGAAAAAAAAGTTATCAAATAAGCTTGAAATATGGGTCCACTCTACTCATAATGTTCTTTTTAAAAGAAACCTGAGACTATTTTCATTTCTTTTCCAATTTATTAATATTTTTTTAATGCATTACCAACCTGCATAACTCAGCTTTTGAATTTTTTCTCCTCAATGGAAAGACAGCTTTTATGACAAATGATAGGAGACATTGAAATGAGAAAAAATATTCTGAAATCTTTTAAAGATTATATATATATTCTTGTATATGTTTTAATACTAAAAATACTGATGGTGAAATTGCCAAAACTGATTGAGTTTCATGTCACATGGAAGATACAAAGTTTGGTTCCCACAGCCAGAGTTAAGCGAGAAAAGGATTTATAGATAAGATATGTTATTTCTGCATTTAGCTGTCAATAACAATAATTTGATTATTTTTAAAATGCAGAACATTTTTGGTGGATAAAATATGAACCATAACAAATATAAATCTGTAATTAACAAAATATCACTTAAGCTGTAGAAATCTTTTTCAAAATAAATCTGCTTAGTGGTTAATGTTCGACTCAAACTCAAGTAGATAAAAACCAAATTAAGATTTTTTTTTTTTTTTTTTACAGGTTTTTTCTATCAATTTCCCTAATGTTTTCTTCTGTTAAACTGAGCAAAACAACTGAATGAATAGATTCTGCAAATGTTCATTTATTTTTTCCGTTGTTGACCAAATTGATGTGTTTGATACGGGCAAAAAAGTTCTTTGGTGTATATTTCTGGTCATTTATTCAGTAAAATATTGAATGATATTTTCTTTTCCTATATCTTAGAATCTGACAAGCTTTTTGTTTCAATGTTAACTGATCAGTTTTGTTTTTTAAAATATTTTTTCTGAATTCTATTATTGTTAAATATTCGATGAATTTACTCAAAATATTTTTTTCATTGTTTTTATTGGTTTTGTTTTTCTTGATATTTATGCTGAGTTTTTGATTTGTGCAATTTTCAATTTTCACTGACTTTTTGTATTTTTGCTTGTTTAGTTCACTTTTGGTTCTTTTACTTTATTAAATTTTGTCAGAATAAATATTGTGAAAAGAAATAATGATTAAATGTTAACTTCATCTTAATATTCCTAGTAACCATTTTTTTTATGAAAGGTGTGTGAATCATATTTTTGTAAATTAGTCATGGAGTTGAGATCTTTTGTTCTTTTGTCTTGTATAGATTATTTTTTGTTTTTGTTTTTTTTTCATTTTTTTTATTCAGCCTTCAGACCATGCTTTTACAATAATCTACCAAATGGTAAAAATTAGATTTGTCCATCATTTTGCATTAAAATATTCTTATGTTTCAATGACATATTCAATAGATTTTTTCTTCTGATTTCTTGATTATTGAATAAAAGACTTGATTTCTTTTTCAACATTTTTTTTCTTAAGCATCTTAAAGATTAATATTGCTCTTTTCCACTGCAAGATGGAGAATTTGACAGCATTACTGTATGGGATGCAAAATACAGAAAATGAGACTTGTCACTGTTTATCGACTTTGTCTGGGAAGATTTAAAAAATCAAAATGGCTTCCTCTCTATTGATGGAATATTAACTGTAGGAATACATGAAAAAATAATTATGGAGAAAATCTGCATGTTTATTTTATCAGCCTGTTTTATTTTTCGTTTTGTGTATATTTACAATTATCCAGTTGTAATGTCATTGAAACTTAACCAGCTTGCAATTGAAAAAAAGGAAGAAAATACATAAAAAGAAAAGATCCTTGGAAAAAAAATTACTCATAATAGTGAATGATAGAAATATAATTGGCAGTGGTGGGCTGAGATTGGGGAGATGATGATTATGGCAATATTTTTGGGGATCCGTAGCATGGTTGTTTTGCTTTGATGTTTAAGTCAATGGTTGGTAGTATCTAATATTTTTATCTTTTTACATGAGAGTTAGTATTCCTTGAATTTTTTCAATTTTTTATTGTTTGCAAATTTTTGCCTTTGATTTTTTTTTACATTAGTTGTTGTTGTTGTTGTAACATGTTTTTGTTTTTTTTGTTTTTTTTTCAGAGGGTTGTGGTGTAATCTTTGTTTTTTCCAATATTTTTAATTGGTTCATTCTACAGCCTTCTTTAGGTGGAATTTTGTTTGGTTTCATTGTGTTTGTAGTAGAGGAGTAGCCACATTTCTCCTATTTAATTAAATTTTCTCTCAGATTATTATTCATGTGAGGAAGATAGATTTTTCTTCTATCATATATGTTAAAAGATTGTTTTTTTACTTAGGCTTCAAAATTTTCCCTCATACTTTCAGATAATTCTATATAAATGGAAAGGCAGTAAAGGCGATATTGGATTTTTGATTTGATATTTTTAAAAAACTCCAAAAAAGAATATTTAGGATTTGTGTTTAGATATTTAAAAGGAATATAATAACAGAAAACACATCTAAATCATATGAATAACAGAATACTCTTCTTCTGTCTTTGGGGCAAATGGAGTATTTGCATTCAATTGTGGTGAGTTGTTGTGAACAATACTAGAAGACTTGTTACTTTGTAGCAGACAACAAAACAGATGAAAACATTTTCTTTTTATATGATGAAGTCTCGATCTCGATCAACAACAACAATATTCATTGCCTTCCTTTTTTTTCTCTCTCACAAATGTCTGTTCTATGTGATCCAACTGAATGTCATTCTTGTTTTAATTCAATTCCAATGGTCATTATCTCAAGACGGCCGTCTGTCACTTGGGATTCCTTTATGGATGCAATAATTTATGCCTATTCATCATCATCATCATCATCATCATCATGTTGTGCCGCCAGCACGGATAATGCATATTCATAAGAGATGATAATATTAAAGACTTAAATGCATTCATATCTGCAAATCATATGACAAATGTCCATTTCATATGAAAAACATATGAAGCAGTGTGACGTTTTTGCTTCAGGTAAGTGAAAAATGAGTACTCAGATGAGTACTCAGATGAGTACTTATTTTCCAAGGATGGAAATAGGCTGCTGTAGCACCATTCGCAGATCAGTTTAATAAGGATGAAAGAAGTAAAGTGGGGGCGGGGCAGTCACAGTACATCAATCCAAGTCAGAATAGCCACATTCTACATTACCAAAAAAGTATCTTCAGTGGGCACCACAAATGCTGGACCTGAACCATCGGTGGAACATGATTGCCTGGTCAGATGAGTTTTATTTTTTCCTGAATCAAAGATGAACAGCAAAGTATCTCCCTGAAAAATTATCTCTGGTCGGATGATAGAAACTGTGTGATATTTTAATCAATGTTCTTCAGGGGAAATAGTGATTCTTATCTATCGTGTACCACTCATTTCAGTATCATTAAAGACTAAATCTGCTATTATGGTAGTGACATTTTCAACAGACAATGCATTTTTGTCATATTACATTAGTTGTGTGGAGAATGGTTTCAGGAACATGAAGAAAACTTCACCAAACTCCCCAAATCTTAATTGTTCCTTCATGACATGTATTTGACCAATAAGTTCTTGCTATAGAACTTTTATTATATAAATGCCAATGGTTTAGGGAGTTTGTTGTTGTTAGCACCTTTGATTTGAATCTGAGGGGAAACTATTTAGAAGTTTTGTAGAATCATTTGATGAGTAGTGTTGCCTCATCAATGTGCATATATTGTACACCGACATTTGTGTCACCTTGTGAATGTGAGTTTAGAAATTGAAATAATTTAATCCTGTCCTCTAAATTAGTGTTTCTCAACCTTTTTGCCCTTGTGGAACCCTTGAAATGTTTTCCATGTTTCAAGGAACCCCTTCATAAAAATTATTTACCATTCCTAGCCTATTTATTATTGTTTCTTATAGAACCTCAAAATTCCCAGAAGCACCAGTTGAGAAACACAGCTCTAAACCATACATCAATTAAAGTACATTTTTCCTTTTTAAATGATTTGCCTATTTTAATGTTAATTTGTCAAATAGTTTAAGTGATCAAATTGAAGATGTCACTCCAATTATTGACCAACAAAAAACCCAAAATGCTTAAACAAATTAAAAATAGTAGATGCAACAAACATTCTTTTTTAGGACAACTAAATTTTGTTTCATTCAACTTTTATATTACTGTGTCTAATGGACTTTATTAAAATTATTCTACCATATTATCAAGATATTTCTTGCAAGTTTTTCTAACCAGCCGATCCTAACAATGCTGTAGTTTGGATGGTCTTCATTCCTCCTCTGATTTCCAACTCTTCCAGCCCCCACCACTTTTCAAGCTTTGGGGATCCTTGTTGTTATTATTGTTGTTGTTGTTATTCTAGGGATCATTCAAAATAAATGATCCATATTTAAAAAGAAATGTTTTTGTAGAATTGAATTATTCTTGTCAAAATAGGCAGCATTTAATTGGGTGTAAAATGTGATTTTATTTTACATTAGTATTATGATAACAATGATATAAAAGGAAAATAAGGCTTATTTTTAAAGGAATGTTCTCATATCTTTACATTAAGTGACCACAATATATATATATAGATATATATATATATATATATATATATATAATGAGGGATGAAATCAGAAAAGAGTATAGAAAGTTGCTATCATTATTAGAGGTAGTCAGATGATTGTATGCAACATATAAAACTCAAAGTAATGGACTGAACATAACATTGCTATATAAAAGGTGTGATAGGGAAATTTTCACCATTTTGAATAATTGATTTTGCACATGCATTTTATTTGTTTCAGGTTTTATCTAATGTGCTGTAAACTAGAGTCAGTTGGCCACTGTGAGGAAAGCAATACCATGGCACAACTTACTCTTCTAGAAATTTGGGAAACGGCATGCTGTATTGCTTGGCAGTCATACCAGAAGTTCCAATACAAAGATTTCAAAGCGTTTGGGTGTCAATCTGAGAATAGTGCAGAGGATTTGAAAAGAGTTGAATGAGTCCAATGGCAATTATGAAGGTACAGCAGCTCAGAAGTTCCTCCTTCTTATTGTTCTGATTAAAAAAAGAACCCTCAACTTTTGTTGCTGAGATCTGCATTTATACAAGCATTACACTTAGAAATTGAGAAAGATGGAATTTCAAATCATGTCCACTCTCATACCAAGTACATTGCTTGAACCCACAGGCTCTGCTAGTGTTGTTCCAGTCACACATTCCAATTCTCCAAATTCTGCTGCGTAATAATAACCATGTAACAGTTGAACAAACCATGAGAAGTACTTACACATCATTCTGTACACACAACACATGCCATTGAGAATTCCTTGAACCTTATCTAGGACTATTACACATCATCATGCCTTTGGTAATTGTAATACTTGCCATTTAGAATTTCTTAAGCCTTATCTAGATGACTCTTACATAATGTTGCAGGCTCCTCATAAGGCCTTGTCTACATGTGGCGGGGGGAATGTTGGAACAGAAGGGAATTATCTCCCTTGTTCCAGATTGTCTAAATACAGAGCCAGCCTTATTTTTGTGAAAATAGGAATGAGATCATTGACCTGACATATGTCACTTGGACTTTACCCATTTATGTTGAGCACCAATATTCTACACCCACAAGATCTACCAATATTGATTAAAATCAGTCCATGCAATGGTTTTTAGAGTGGTCACTAGCAATGATCAAATTATAGCTCCATTTTTTCATATGGCTGCAGACTCAACACATCACAAGCTCAAATCAAGTGCCTGGAGGAAGTATGGCTGCTTTGGATCGAGAGAGTAGCTGCTAAAACACTCAACATCTGGCAACAGGACACTGCACCATGCTACACAAGCCAAAGGACCTAGTCTTGACTGTGAGATAATTTCTACGACCACATCACACTTGATGTCGAGTTGTCCAACTCCTCACATTGTAATCCCCTTGATTATTATATGTGGGGCATGGTTAAGTGAGGGACTAACAAAACTCTGTACAATCCCAATACTGGATGTAAGAAAATTTCTGCTACGATAGGCCTTCTAACATTTGGCCACTTAACTCTGTGCAACACCAAAGATGAAATGAAGGTAACGATAATGGTAACATTTCTCAGTTAAAACAAGGAGACTATTTGAAAGGTTTGCAGGAGATTCCAAAGTCACCTGGAGGCTGTAGTTGAAGCCAAATGGCTATTTGTTTGAATAAATTTGATCTATTATATTTGAAAATATTTTCATGTAATTTTGGTAGAAATACAAGATATCAATATTATTTTCATTTTTGCATGATTTAGATGACAATTTACCCATCACACCCTCTGTCTGTCTGTCTGTGTATGTATATATATATATATATATATATATATATATATATATATAATATAACACCTTTTATTCTGAGAGATGTTTGTACACATGTGTGTGTATATATATATATATATATATATATATATATAAAGAAAGAGAGAGTTTGATTTGTATAAATGTTTATGTTGATCAATATGCTCTTGTATGTCTGAATATATTTATTAGCCTATTTAAATATGTTTGTTTTTATAAATGAATATTTGTGTTTATATTTTGATGGAATTCTTAGTTTACAAATGTAAACAGCCCAATTTGCAGAGGCTGTAGAAAATGCCGACTGCCGAGGGGTAAAATCTTTGCACTGAGTGTCCTATTTATATGGTACTAAACTATTTGATGGTGAGGCTCCAGTCTTTGAGTTTTGGATAATGTGGAATACCTGTCATTGCCATTACTCCCAGGTCCACTCTGACCCAAAGTCGTAGTACTTTTTAGGGTCTACTCTATCGTTCAAAAAGAAGTGTTTAATCATTTACTATATTGAAACCATTTAACAATGTGAAAACAAATGACTGATGTTAAATTGAATTATTAGTATTATGTAGCAATACTTGGAACCATTTAACTGTGTGAAAATGAATGAATAATGTTGAATAGAATTGTTAGTGTTAGATTGCAATACTTGAAACCATTTAACTATGTGCAGACAAATGATCTCTGGCTTGTTAAAAATGTTACCTACAAACTATTTGTTTGCAAATCATATATTTGATATATACATATAAATAGGATTTGTCATTAAATAACCTACAAGGGTTGATATGCCATAAAACACAACCAACCAATCAACCAATGTAAAAAAACCAACCTGTATGTGTGTATACGCCTATTACTGTACATCTAGAAGCTTTACTCTATTGCAGTCTCTTGTGAATTTCTATATGGCTGTTGTCTTTTCCATTAGTTTTTTTTTCTCCTGTGTTCTCATTGCTTAAAATTTTGGTAAGCAAGAAGACTACTCTGTGGCCCATCTGCTTCCTACCTGGTCTGACAACTCCTACCCAAAGAAGAAGTTGGTAATATATAACAGGCAAAGGAAGGAAAGCAGAAGGGAGGTAGGTGATGCAAATCTCTATTTTTCTTCCACTGCTCACTGTGGATGTTTTTAAACCTCAAGAAACTAGTAACTATACTGGCTGCTGTAGAGTGAGGTGAGTGATACCCCCCCCACTTGGGCAACAATGAAGATCCTCACAAGATTCTAATTGTTACTTACACTCAGTTTATAGTTTGCTCACATTTCTTTAACCTAAATTATAAGAAACCTTAAGTTTAAAAAAAAAAACTTTGTGTGTGTGTGTGATGCTAATGTAAATATCTGTCATTCAGCTTACTAAAACATTTTTCTTTTAACTCTGGTCAAAACTACTTTGTACCTGTTAGAAATGTTAAAATTCTTGTTAGAATGAATTGTTTATTTGTCAGATGGACTGTCTGTGTAATAATATATATATATATATATATATATATATATATATATATATATATATATATATATATAATTGAATAGTTATAAAATGTTTTTAAAAAATCTGTATTGACTAAACAGACAACAAATTTTTTTGTATCAGGAATAACTACTTTTTAAAGTTTTATTTATTTAGGTTTGTTTAAAAAATGTGTCTGATGTTTGAATGATAAAAACTGAAACCTGCTGTTTTTTAACAGCAGAATTACATCTTAACAGAATTTCTTCAGTTGAGAGCAGTTTGTTGTTTTCAATGGGCTGGCAATTCTGTGTGAATTGTTGAATTCAAGCAGTGCAACATAATAAGTCTGGTGTAAAAATAGTGAAACTAACACAAAATATTTAAAATAGACTAAATCCCCTTTGATTTGATTTTTAGAAAATAAACTAAAATGTACATTTCCTCCTAAAATGAACTGTGTTAAAGTTCTGCTGCTCTGAGTATTAAAAGTGAAAGCATTTAAACCTGCTTTTCATTGAAGTATCTTTACTACACACACACACACACACACACTGTCTGTTTTTAAAAGCATTATTGAATTATTATACTATTTCTATAAATTCTGTAATTATATATCTATAAGTATTTGATAATTCTAATGGGAAAATTAGAAAATAAGGACTTATTTCAGATTTATTTTTAGCCCGAAAGCAAATCTGTAAACAATTTTAGATTTTCAAAATGGAACATACATTTGATTCTGCTGCTTTCGCTTACTTGTTTTTTTTTCTTTCTTCTCTTCCTCATCAAGAAAAAGAGACACAGAGATTTTATAACACAGAATTTTCTTTTTTAAATTGTTGGGACAAATTTTGGCCTGCACTTATAAGTTTGGTCAAATAATTTATCTGTAATATTTACTCAGTATAGTTATAAATGCTTATATATATATATATATATATATATATATATATATATATATATATATAATTTACTCAGTATAGTTATATATATATATATATATATATATAACTATACTGAGTAAATATTACTAGATAATTTATTTGTCCAAAGTTATAAGTGCAGGCAAAAATTTATATATATATATATATATATATATATAAAGTGATAAGACAAATAGGAATATTACTTTTATTTACTTTATTTTTGGATGATTCTCAACTAGCTTTGACCTTAGGTGATTGTCAGAAGAAAAGGTTTTGTGGAAAAGAAAGGAACCTTCTTTTTTTAGAAAGTTTTTCAAGGTATTTTTATAAATAAATTTTAAAAAAATCTTTTGAAAGAATTTTTTAAAGGAGTTGAAAAGTGATGTAAAATGTTCTGTTGGTGTAGCATATTCATTAGTTTGAAGAATGTTGTCTAATCTATATATATATATATATATATATATAGATTAAAATAAATGCATATTTTCCTATATATAAATATGTCCATTGTTTAATAAGAAAGGATAATTTACTTTTTACAACAAATATTTATTTTTAACATAATCTTTTCCTTGTTAGTGCACTTAATATTAATCACACATATCAAACATTACACAGGGAAAATTTCAAATTGATATTCAGCCAATCATGCATCAGGCTACAAACTTATTAACCTAAACTTGTGTGTGTATCTATCTATCTATCTATCTATATATATATATATATATATATATATATATATATATATGTCTTAAAAAATAACAAAATTATATATCATTGCAACAGACCATGATTAATTGAAATAGTTTGTTAATATCAAAGTTGTAGGTGTTTAGTGTTAGATTACTTATAATTTAAACTCCAATGAATTTGCAAGTGAAATAAACCTTATTTTCTATTTTGAGTTTTTATGTTTCCATAAATGATAAAATGAAAAAAAATTTTTTTTGATAAATTGTTTTTCCAGCTGAAATTATTGTACTTGATGCTTTATGACCCATTAATATGTTGATAAAGCAAAACCTTTCAGTCATATTTGAATAAAATAAATTGTAAATATTCTATAAGCTAAAGTGATTTTTTCCAATTTGATGTTTTCAATGAACAAGTATAAATTATAAAGATATATAACAGACAAAGCACTAAAACAAGTCCCTCATTTATAGTCCAGTTTGAAGATTATATATTGATGCTTGTTTTACAGTTTATACTGTGTTCCACTATTAATATAATATTTTAGGTGTCATTAAAATGATGACTGAAATAAAATAGAAATCTTGTTTATATGTAATTCAATATTGGGCTTCTTTCTCAACAAATCTCCTGAACTTTTTACTTCAATAAAGTTCAGTTGGACTCTTGGGTGGGGTGAGTTAAATATAAGCATATTTAATCCTGTAAGTAATTATTCATGTGGGGATACAAAAACATACCTGGCATGTCTGCTAGTATTAATGGAAAATAATATGAACAAAGATTTTCGGGGGGGGGTACCTTGTTTTTAGTTGTCTGAATTTCTGAGTTGAAGCTTGATGATTTTTATCATTCATGGTTTTTGAATTATTATCTTCGACTTTATTATCATATTCACAACGTTTTGGCTGATATGTCCTCTGGCCTTCTTCAGGTATTTCTTGTTGAACTTGGGAGCCTAAACAGAACTTTGAACTATGTCTTTTATTTAATCTAGGGGTGTCGCTTGCTCTGATTCTGTTAACCATAACCAGGTACAAGAGTTTGACAAGAAACACCTGAAAAACATTGGAGGATGTATTGGCTGAAATGTTGTGAATATACCTTGTTTTTATTAATACAATGAATTAAAATCTGGAATAGAAAAAAACAAATGTAAATTTTTCTTTTTTGTCTATTGATCACTATTGAAAACTATTATATTTTCAAAATGTCATAGATATTATGAATCTTATTACATATATGTAAATGTTAATGTAATTTATGTAATGAAATATTATTATGCCTATCTCCAAATTTCTTTATTCTTTAACCATCAACCATTTGGCATATGTTATAGGAAATGTTCTGAAAGAAACATTTACAAATATATTTTCTTTGATATACTTTCTATTTTAATATGATTTTTTTAAAAGAATATTGGTTTCATTTTTGAAACTACATAGGCAAAACAATTAATTGTTGATAGTAATTAACTTGATTTTCTGAAATTTATGTATATTTCTTTTGTTTAGATTTTTTGTAATTTTCTCTAAATTTCTTAATTGATTGTATTTGATATAGTTGGATTGGTGAAACTATTTTTTTCCTTTTTTTTCTTTATAACTGGCTTGTTTATGGAGTTTTTCCGTCAAATTATATTTGTCTTTTTTGTCTGCTTAAACAATAACTTTGTGTATTGGTTTTGAATTGACTTTGAGAATTTTTAGAAATCAAATTATATTTGATATGCTATTTATATGGTATGTTTCCAATTCAGAGTTTTAATTTTTTTTATTAATAATATTCTAGTTTAAAGCAAAGTATTTTCTTTTGCTTCATGTATGAATTATTTTCTTACAGAAGTCAATTTGCTTTTCACAAATCCACTCATTTCTATTGATAAGTAGAAAAATAAAAAAAGAAAAACTTAATTTTCTAAGGATTTTATACAATATTAAAAACTCTGTTTCTTTAAACAATAGAAAAAAACTTTCTGGTAAATTGATTCTATAAAGAATATTGAAAATTATTGAAAAATTTCTTGCTTATGAGATAGTTTTTATGGCTAAAATATCTTTTAAAATTTGAATTTGCTTTCAGCTATAAATCTCCCAGATAAGAGTGTATTGAAAATGACTAAAATAGAAAAATTATAATATTTGTGTTATTTTTTTAAATTCAGTTTTTGAAATTTATGATTTTTGATTATGAATAAAGTATCTTAAAATCAAATAAATATAATTACTTTATATCCTTCTTGGATATGTGAAAATGTTAGTTTTACTTGATAAATAAATTTGATACGAGCTTTTTCCCTCTTCTCTCTCATATGTTGCAGTTTGGTATTTTCTGCAGATATATTGCCGAGATCTCTTTAAAGCCAATAACAGGTAGTACTTGTTTAGAATTGGTATCTGTTCAGGAATGCAATTTACACAACAAAGTATAGCGTCACTCAGTATTGGGTAGGAATACGAAGAAGTATTTTTGGACTTGAATGAAATCAAAAGAACAAATGACAACATTATAAAACAAACAAAAAATATTTTTAAGTAGAAGAGAATTCTGTAACAAAGTTGTATGCCTTTTCTTTCTTTCTTTCTTTCTTTCTTTTCTCTCTCACTCTCTCTCTCTCTCTCTCTAGGGTCTGGGTCTATTGACTTCAAATTGAAAGCCCATATTGTACATAACTGTAAAGTAGCATCCAACTTGGTGTATATTTCTTTCCATTCCTGAAGTGAACAGACATCAATTATAAACAACTTTAGAATTTTTGTTTACAAGAAGATTTTTGATATCTGAGTGAATGACTTTGTAATTTTAAGAAACTTTAAACTCATAAAAATCACTGCCTGCCTCATTCACTTAAATTGGGAAAAAGTTACCACATTGGGCAGAGAATTTATTATTTATATATCGAAATTTTTTCAAGCACCTCAATGAGATAGTTTTGTTTTTAGTTCACGTTTTCCTAATTGATAACAACAATTCCATCAATGTCATCTTTGAATTTTTGAGGGACAAAATTACTTAAGAAAATAATATTTCATTTGAAGCCATTTTATTCAAAATAATATTATTGAGTGACTGAAAAATGAATTGGTTAAAATTTTGATAATAAAAAGATAAAAAAAAAATATGGAGAAACAAATGAAAATTACGAGGTGTAATGATAAAAATACTTCATTTCAAAATGATTGAAGAGGACTACCTATTTAAGATAATCAACAATACGGCATGTAATAAAGTCAAGAAAAAACTGGATGAAAGATTAAGGCTGAGAACCTTGTCTTTGTAACAAGTTTGGTAATATTAATGGTTGTTAAGAGAACCTTGCATAGTGTAATGGTTAATAAGCTAATCTAGTAGATTGTTGCTAAAAAAGTTTGGTTCTTGGTGGTAGCCCCGTATTTCTAGCTCTCTGCCAAGCCAATCTAAGCTTCGTAAATGATAACTTGAATGGTTGTTAAAGTGTTACCTATGATTGAATTGCAGATGTGAAGGGGATGAAAGTGTAAGTCTCTTCCAAAGTGGCAAGTTGATGCAGAATTCCCATATTTTATATCAGTCATGGGCAAAGTACAGCCTGCAGTGCTTTTTGAATGGACTGCCTAAAACTTCAATATATTTATTTCAAAAGATCTTTTTACCAAAAAAAATCATCTTTTCCCTATTTCTAAGGCAGAAGTTTATGCATATGCTTTTCTGTAGGGAAAATGATTTGAGGTATCTTCAATGTAAAATTGCCTGGATTTTTTTTAGAAGTGCAGTCTATGATGAACAATGTTTTGTGCATTCACTTTGCAAAAAAGGTTAACTATTCCTAGTTTATGTGTAACCAAAGAATGTATCAGCTCCAAAAGTTTCCTGAGAAAAAGAACCAATAAAATAGTAACAATAAGAAAATGAATGAGTGCCCCCCCCTCCAACAAAACCCATTAATTTCAGATTATTAAAATGTTTGTTGGGCTGATATTAGAATCTTAATGGTTTCTTACAAACTTTCCCCAGCTAAAAAAAAAACAAACCACAGCTAAAAGTTTCACCATCTCAAAGTTTTATTACATCTTATGTAATGCATTAATGAATATTATTTCTATTTATTTTTTTGTTAATCTTACTTCTTCATGGGTCATTGAGGTGGTGGACTTGAACAGTTTAAAGTTTGGGTTATTTAAGAAGTGGGTAGGAGTTTGTAAGGTCCAGCATTTTGTATGTATCATAATGTTGTAACATAGATGTATGAAAAGAAGTGTCCTTGCTCAACAGGAAATAGTTTAACTGCTCCAGAAACAGGAAACACTGCTTCTCAACAGTGGCATGTTGGTTTTGGCCTAGTGCCAAGAAGGAAGGAATGAACGAAGCAAGCAGGAAACCATACGTCAGAGTTAGGATTCTCAGGTTGGGGAAGATTTATTCTTGGCTTGTATAATGAAGCTACAAGAGAAAATCTCTTAGTAGACTTGACTAGAAAGTATAGCTATAGAGTGAAAATCGAAATTGATGGCAAATTTTAATAAATACAGCCTTGAAGATCAATAAAAAGATGAAATTATTTCTTTATATTTCCTAAGTTTATCTTTATTTAATATAATGACAATTGTAGTTATGAAGATAGTTTTGTGCTAATCTGTGAGGAGAGTTGCTTGCTTGGAAAATCTGTATTTGAAATGATGGGTTTTTTACCAGGGTTGTGAAACACTGATTTGTGGCATTGTAATAAATATATAACAACTACAGTCAGGACATGAAAATGATTTTTTTAGTTAAATGCAGTTTTTAATTATTTAATTTTTATCTTATTTTTAAAATATTCTAAAACAATATTTTTTTATGGATCATATAAATAATTTTTTTTTTCTATTCTATTTCTTTTTCTTTTCTATTTTTAAAAACTTTTTATCTTTTGCAATTGATGTTGAAAATTTTTTCTAACTCTGCAAAATTATTTGTGCAGTTTATAGATTTCTAGTTCTGAAATTCTTTAAATATCAATATCAATTTTTTTTTTTCCTTTTAGCAAATGAATAAAAATCATTGTTGAAATGAAATATTTGTTTTAGTTTAGATAACTCGTTATCATCATTTCACAATTTATTTTGACTAACATTTACATCTTTATGATTTTTTATTATTCTTTGTGGCCACTGCACTCCAGAA
Organism: Sepioteuthis lessoniana; assembly: GCA_963585895.1. NCBI lineage: Eukaryota > Metazoa > Mollusca > Cephalopoda > Myopsida > Loliginidae > Sepioteuthis > Sepioteuthis lessoniana. Next base: position 108,601,529 of record OY757919.1, read on the forward strand.
TTCATGTCTGATTTCTACAGGCTGCATATATGTTTTGTTTATTTTTGAATCTTAAAAAAAAAAAAAAAAAATTCAGCACTATGTACCACGTTGATAAACACATCTGGTGATTTTTTCAATTCACTCACAAGATGCATCTTGGAAGAAATGAAGAATTATTCGTGAAAATAAAATCATAAGATAAGAATTCTGTATATTTTCTGGAGCTGCTTCCAAAAGTCTGTCATTGTTACTGAGTTTCAAAAGGGGTTTATGTTGAAGTCTTGGTTATTTGACTTGCTAACTGTAAATACGTAGTTATTCCCCTTGTCTTCTAGAAGTATCAGTAGTGTAATAAATATGGTGATAACTGGGTCCCTTGTGTTCTGTTGTGTTGATATGGAAGTTGTAAAGAAAACAGGTTATACTTTCTATAGACACAGATTATTTCTTGCCTAAATCATCTGCTGACATCCAAATGCTGTCAACTTTCTTAAGTTTTTATGAAACTTTGTAGTTATAAAAAGAGATGATTTCTTTTCAAGTGAAATGTAAAGATTTAACCTGGAGCTGTTCATTTCTTTTCATTTCTTTCTTTTTTTTATTATAAACTATTACATGTTCAAGTTGATAAAGATTATCAGTTGTAAGTTCCAGTTGACAATGATTTGTTGTTTATTTGGATATTGTAATTAATACTCTGAAAGAAATCTTCTACAAATAATGTTAAAACAGCTTGCAATTAGCCTCTGTATTTTCTCTCAGATTACATTTCAGATATTTTCATACTCAGCAAAACAATCTTGAAAGTAGGTGATATTTTTCCTAAACTACTAATCCAATAAGTTTGAGATGATTCCACGTTTATTTTAATACACTGAGATGCCAAAGAATGTTTAGCCTTTTCTCGTATCACTTGTTGATATTCCGTCCTTGTTTTGGCTCCATTTTGAAGCATCAGGTTTGACTGTTGGTCTCTTTCCAAATTCTCCAGTCGTGATGCTTTGCTTATTAACTTTTTTCTCTCCCAGTCAAAGATTCGCTATCCAACAGAATGCTCTATAGAATTTGAAAGTCACAAAAGAAATAAATACCAAAAAAGAAATCTACTTTATTTGTAAGAAAATTTAAATGAAAAAACTTTTTTTTTTAGTTGTTACTATGTATTTGTGCTTTTATTTATTTTTAAAGACTTTTTTTCTTTTAAATCAAACGTTCATTGAAGATATTTAGAAGATTTTTCATAGTTTTTAGCTACAGTTTTCTTATTTTTTATTCACATTGTACACCAGTTTATTGCCACTCCTCTCTCTCTCTCTCTCTTTCTCTCTCTCACACACACACAAATATCTTTTTAAGAGGCAATAAAATAATGGTTTCATAGAAAATACCCCAAGGTATTAAAGTTCTCATGTTTAGCCTTGAGGTAGCTACATAACTTGTTCACTTTTGAAATAAGAAAGATTTATTGAGATGTATAGAAGCAATACCTACTGCTGGTTACAAATGGAACCACCATAGTCCCTTATTTCATTCTTTCTTATGGATTTCTGTAATTTTCAAATAGTTGGTTGTGTAACTGAACCTTTAGTTTTTTTTTTTTATGAAAATGGATTGTGATATGATTATTATTGATGAGATTTTTTAAAAATGTCAAAGAAATCAACCTTTTCAATTTTTAAAAATGAAAAACTGAAAAGAAATTGATTCTTTATTGAACAATAATCAGAATCCCTAAAAGATGATTTCAAAATTAAAATCAGACCCCAAGAAAATAGCATGTTGTCAATGTGAAGAATGAGATGAAACAATACAATCAGTTATTGCAGTTAACTGGGACAAAAGGAATGCAAAAGTAGATATGATTGAGTAGGAATAATGATCCACTAGAAAGTATGCAAACAACTTTGTTTTAACATTTAATCCAATATTACAAATGCTATCCGGAAGCTTTCATTGAAAATAATAATGAAAATACTCTGAAACCTTTGTGATCCAGCCAGAGTATGATGTCAAAACAATGATATTAAAACAAGTTTTAAACAAAGAAAAGAAATTCTGAATATCACTGTTAGAACAGAAAGTGAGAAGGAAGGAAAGTTGCAAAAATAAAGAAATTGAAACATTTTTCCCAAGAAGTGAAGAAATTGTGGAACATGAGTGGGAGAGTACTTGGCACAATTTCAAGGAATCTAGAAGAACTGAAAATTACTAGCAATTCAGGTGATGGTTAGCTCTTGTAAGAATTCTGAGGAAAATGCTAGACATTTGTACAGACAGTCATTTATTCATCAAGCAATGATCACACGATATTTTTCTAGTATAAAACATTATATTATAATGGTAGAATATTATAGAGGGCTTATTAAATTGGATGGTTGATAGGGATGGTTGTCAAGAGACAGTTAAAGGAATCTATGTTGTTGGCCTGCTTCCATGATGATGATGATGATGATGATGGATAGCATAGTTTAATAACAATAAAATAATAATGTATTAATTTGATGGGATTTAATATCATAAAATATCATGTTAGCTTTTTTTGCATTTCATATTTGTTAAGATGAAAAAAAAAATCCCAATACCAAATACTAAGTAGAACCCATCTACTAATGACATAAAACAATGATATCATTGAGGGTAAAATACTAGAAAATATTGATAGAATAAAATTCTATTCTGTTGATGTTAATCTTATTCTGCAAGTGTTTATCTGCCTTTACAACTGAGATATCATCATTTTTGACCTGATTTCAAACAAAATTTTAGGAATTGCTATAGTCACACCTGGAAAGGTTTTAAACTATACTAGGAGATTGTTCCTTGACTAGTTTTTATGTGGAATCTATGCTTTTTATGTCTCTTCTCTGTAAAAGGATGTTCATCTCACATTTTCCGGTCAATTGTTAACAGAGATAGATGGTCCCATCCTTATATTCACTTAGACACTCTCTGTCACATCCAGGTATTGAACTAGGAGGGAATTGATTTCGTAAACAAGGCAATAAGTCATAGTAAATAAACAATTAAAGAAAACATGAATAATTATCCTCTGCTTAAATTCAGAAAACATATTATAACTGAGTAAGTACAGCTAGATATAATCATAATTCAAATGAAATTTTGGTTGTATATTAAGATTTCACAATTGAAGTCATGGTACTTTTTGGGTATAAAAGTTAAGATATTCCTTGTTTTTTTTATAATTTTCTCTCTCTCTCTCTCTCTCTCTCTCTCTATATATATATATATATATATATATATATATAATCTGTCCTCTGATTGAAAAAGATAAATCTCAAAAAGATTTCATAGATCCTAAGGGGAACACTAATTTTTTACTTGAAATATTCTAAATGATAAATCCAACATGACTTTATGCAGAATGTTATCTCACTAATAACGTTTATAATTTTTATTTCATTTGGGAAAAAGTATGAAAAACAGGGAAAAAAGAATTAAAATTAAAGTTCTGTGTTCAAAAAATTTTCAATAAAAATCTGTCACTTGAATTCCTGGTAAAATTCTGTTATTAATAAACCTTCTGATGATGTTGATAATTGCTGTTTGTGTAATAAAATATTGAGGTGAATTAGTTTTTCTTGCAATATAATAAATAACTTAGAAACCAAATTAGAAATCCAGATGGGAAAAATCTTGAACAAAATTGTAATAGAATTGCTATTCAGTTTGATTCCTTGAAATCAATGGAATCATGTATTTTAGGTTTGCGTATCCACTGTTAAATTTAGTGAACCTGCTGGTCTTATGATTTGTCATTTGATAGGAGAATATTATTCATCAAAATACTATTAATTGATTCCACTGACCTGGAATGGCATTGCCTGTTAGGGTCCAAATCTCTTGGTCAAATAGAACTTGTGTTTTGAGTATGACACTAAACTGCATTTGATGAAGCTCCCATCTTAAAGCTTTGTGGAATGTGGAGTACTTTTTCTTTGCTCTTACTTCCAGGTCCACTCTGACCTGGAGTTGTAGCACCTATCAGGGTATTATCTATTTCTCAAATAGAACTGTTTAACCATTTAACTCTGTACAAACAAATGACTGATGTTGAATTGAATTGTTAATATTACATAGCAAGAATTGAAACCATTTAACTGTGTGCAAATAAAACTATTAATGTTTGCTAACAATACTTGAAACCTTTTAATTGTGTGTAAACAAATGAGCTCTGATTTGTTTAAAATGTTTCCTACAAACTAACCATTTACAGATCATATATATATATATATATATATATATATATATATATATAGGCAGGATTTGGCATGAAATAACCTACCAGGGTTGATATGCCATAAAACCCAGTCACCCAACCTATATATAAATTCATTCAAACTCTTGTTATTATACACAATGTTTCAACTATTTTATCCTTTGTCTGCCTTTCAACTCATGGATTCAAAATAGGAAAAGAAAAATATGGACATCATAGAAATATGTAATGTGTCCTCCAGTTGATAAAAAGAAAATGAATCAAATCTTAAAAATAATAGATCATTAAAATCGTTGCTTCTCAAGATCTTTAAAAATGATATCGATAAACAATCAGATTTTGATCACATCATTTTGTTGTTCATCTGATGATTGAATATCTTATAATAGTTAATTCTTTTTGTAAATTCTTCTGGATTTCATTGAATCAGTAGAAATGGCATCGCAATAATGAATCAACAAAATAAGGAATTATTACAAGATATTCACTCATGTGTACAATGGAAAGATGTAATTATTTGTTTATCGATGTTATTTCTTAAGCTCTTTAAGAAACCACAGTTTTAATAATTTTTCATTTAAAAGTTTTGATTCATTTTTGTTAATTGGTATTCACTGTTTATTTCTGTCTTGTCACTCGTTTCTTTATTTTTTCTTTATTCAAAAAGAAAAAATCAAGAAACATCCCGCAATTAACAAGTTGAGTTCAATAGAGACATTTATTTAGAATTAAACAAATTATTTAATTAGGTTTAATGAAATTAAATAATTATGTACAGATTTTTAAATTTCCATGATAAAATATAAAATTCTTATTTGTTTAAAATCGTCTAGGCATGAAAAAAAAAAACTAGTTGAAACAACTGCACAGTAGGTAGAGTGTAATTTTACATATTCTTCCCTCAAAGATATATTAAAAAAAAATTTTATTCAGATTATCCAATACTTACTATGTGTAAGCAATAAAGAAACCGCCCATTTAAAACTGGGAAAAAGAAAATTATATTTTAATGAAAAACAGATTAACAAAAAGTTATCCTAAAAAAAATTGAATCTGAAATTGTCCAAATTAACAGACTGTCAGCTTTTTTATTGGGCACAAATCATGCAAAACAAAACAAAAAACAAAAATCAACAAATAATTGACATATAACTTAAAAGATAATACCTTAAACATAAAGAAAATTAAAGTTAAACCAAAATTTGAGGGACTAAAATATGAAGAGACGACTGCTTTACTAAATAAATTATATAATGCAGTTTGAATATCTACTCTGAAATATTATTGTTTTAAAAAATATTGTTCATTTTTTTCTAAATATCCTAAATTAGTTCTAGTAAATGAAGGATGATCAATATTTTGTCATTGTTTCATAAAAAGACCACAAATTTTATTATCGTTTGTTTGTATGCTTTTTTTATTTTCAACTTGAGGGTAAGACTGTGAATCAATCGCCTAAATATTATTCTTTATAAAAGCACTTATATGATTGTATTCATGTAAATCAAACCTATTAGTCAAAATAATTTTATTTTATTTTATTCAGATAAATTTTGTAAGATTATATAATTAAATCAAGAATGTTGGTTTCACTTATATTAAACTTTAATGGTTCATTTAAGACATTTTTTAATGTAAATTCCTCTTTTAATTTGGCAATTGACAAATTTGTTCTGCTATTGCAATAATTAAAATATTTCTTTGTAAACCAAATTTTTGTTCCTTCGCTTTTTACTGATTTTTTTAATGAGACATTTTGAAATATGTTCACATTTTAATGCACAACAGAAGCAGGAATATGAAAATATTTTGCTTTGTGGCATTTTGAATAGATTTGATGATTTAATATGTTTATGTCAGGTGATAGAAAAACAATTCCTCAGTCAGAATTTAGAGATGAAACTCTAATAATGGTTTATTAAGTAAAAATAAGAGATTTTTGTTTTATTGTCAACAGTGAATTTATTGAATATCATATTTACTGTTTTGCTTTGATATTCAAGCAACTTAATAATTTGAAGTTTCTCAGCAAACAATTGTTCTTGGTGCCTTTTGGAATCTTCTAAGAAACTGAATTTTTTTTCTTCAAGAAAAACTTTCCAGTCAAGCTGTTAAAGGTTTTGCTTGGTCACTAAAAAAATACCAAAACAAGCATTATCTTGTTGGAATATTTTGTGTTCTAACATTGTTACAACGTATTCACTTGTCACTGTGTGATTGGGATATTTTGAGTATGCTGGCTATTTTTTGCTTTGTGTCTTTGATTGTTCTTCAAAGTGCAATTGGTATTCTCAAACATAGAGCAGCACAACTTCTTTTGACACAATCAGTCTCTGTACATTCTCGATAGACCACAGAAATTAGTTTCCTATTTTTGTTGCAATTTAATCTTTCTTAAAATAAGAAAGCATAATTTTTTGAAAATTTTAAATATTTTCTTTTGTGTTGAATAAGTAAAAGTGCATAAATTTTGACAAAACTAAAAAAATATGTTGATATGACAACAATAACAGTCAAAAGCAATCTTTTTTTTAAAAGTTAATTAAAATTTAATAAAACAGAACAAACTTTTTGGATAAACCAATAATATTTTTCTTTTTTTCAAAAAAAAAGGAATTTCAGGTATTTTGTTGATTATTTGCTAAAATTAACTTCAATGTCACAAAGCCATCATATGAAGATTTGAATTCTGTTTGTAATGGTTCTTAGGAATTAATCCTAGTTAAAAGGTTAACCTGAAGTCAAACTATTTTAGACCTTATTTTTCCCATGAAGAAGATATCATTGGGAAATGAGAAAAGTTTTGCTAAATAAGCCAGGCTTTAACCTGGACTAATTAGCTTACTAACATTTGTTATATAATGAATCTTTGATGTTATTATTATTTATTAAGTTTAGCTCAAGGCAAATAATGATAATTAGTATAATGACAATATAAAACAGAAAATGGAACATTGAATTTATCAATTTATGAAGTGTGTTAAACAATTGTTAATATGTTACTTGGATTTTTCTCTTGAGATTTTAGTTTGTCTAAATTTGAATCTGATTCATTGAGGATTTTAACATTGTCAATGTTCACTTATGAGCACTTTTAATATAAGTGGTGGTAAGTTCTTGGTGAAATTCCATAGCAAATACAAATGCTTCCAGTGTTCTGCCTCTTTACCAACTCAAATTCCATTGGGCCATCTTAGTTTCTGATTAGATTGCCTAATGGCCCTAATGTGCATTTAGCATAATATGTGCTAATCATCTCATTTAATGAGATTTCTGGAGAAGAAAGTTGCAGTGGCCAGACTCTCCATTAGGAAATAGCTTGCTGCAAGTTGTTCATCTTCATGTAAAGAAGCCTAAAAGCCAAGATTTTTAAGACAAGCAAATTAATAGAAAGAAAATAAAATTATCTTAGATGATACTTAGCAGAAACTATGTGAAATCAATCTAAGAGACAAGATTAGCTTGTTTCATGTTATCATTGCTTAAAATCTTACACCTGTCTGTCCAGCAGTGACAATTCCGTTTCTGAAACTTTGAAAACTTTCTCACCTCTCACAAGATCCATTGCCATTGTCTTGGAGCTGAGATTGAAAGAATCAAACTTGGAATTGTCATGATTGTAAGGATGATATTTGGAGTGAGTTGTTTTCAAACAGTTTAACAAAATAAACAAAATATCAAGTCACAACAAAATCCCCAGGAAACTGGAAATATCATCCCACCTTATTTTCTTTCATTATGTATTTCCAGTGTGTCTTTACTTTTAATTTTTTTTGACTAGTTTGTATTTTCTACTATTCTATAAGCACACTTGTATATTTCTGTGATTCTTTTTTCTCTAGTTGTCAATGGCAATTGAGATATGTACCTATCTGTTTCTATACATATCTAAAATAAATAAATGTCTAAAGAAAAATCCCTATATACATGAAAATGTATATATATATATATATATATATATATATATATGGCAAAACTGGAACTAAATCTGACAGTATGAAAATGTACAAATATGAAAGAACACAAGGTTTTCAGAGGATGATTTTATTTGCCAATGTTTAATGTTTCAGTTTTTAGACATTAAATCTTCATCAACTTTTGAGTACGTGATGTTGTACCTTCTGAATTTTATTTAAATGAAATTTTATATTTAAATGAAACAGAATTAAAATTGTGTGTGGATATTCATTTTATTTTCTCCTCACACATGTGCATTTCTTCTTCTTGTGCCACTTGGTTCTTTCATTTTTATCATTGTTTATTTTCTTCTTTCCTTCGATGTTCATGTTCATTTGCTGTTTCTTTTCCCTTTTTCTCTTTCCTCTTCTTCTCATTCCTCTTCTTCTCTTTCATGTTTTCATTGTCATCAATGCACCAGTTGTGATAGAGCCAATTTGCCTGCTGCGTCTTTTCTGCTTGTCAGACCCAACATTGTTGCATTCTGCTGATGCATACTACAGTAGATGCTGCCCAGAAGACAATAGTGTGGTAAGGACAAAGAAAAAAAGAAAAGATGAACAAACAAGTTTTCAAAGGCATGAACTGGCTCACGGATGGGAGGGGTGTCAATTTGGGAGCTTCGTATAACTCTGCTCCCCCTCTTAGGCATGCAGCGCAAACTCTAACCAGCCTCTGCTGCTATGTCTGGGATCACTAACAACCCTCTCTTCCATGTCTCCCTGGTCACTGGCCATGAACTCACTTCTCTGAACTTCTTGTTAGCACCAGTGTCGTCAAATTTTTCACCTCTGAATGGGACTGACTTTTATAGTTTTTGCTAGGATGGCCAAACTTTCCAGTATTTTCTAGATCATTCCACCCCACTCAAACAAGAAGTGAGTAGTCATTTCTTATTTCCTTATTCTCTTTCTAACTGCTAGCCTCATGCTCATTCAAAGTCGTGAAGTCACTTCAAACCATGTTGACCTAGTGGCTAGTGGTTGAACTGCTTCCTTATCCCTCATCTTGTTGCATACCTCACGTTAGGCCCATAGTATCACTATATATATACATATGCGTGTGTGTGTGTAATATTATTTGTGTGTGTATATATGTATAATTTTTGACACCTTCAGCTCAGCAAGGAACACTGACCAAAAGACTAGCAGCAAGCATAACAACTGTACAATTCCTCAGACAAAAAAAATCACAAACCAATTCTGAATAGTTAGTCAACAATCCAGTGCTGAACACAACATTTCAACTAGTAGAAACCGGGGCTCACATGAAGAGATGTACATGACAGAACCGGCGTTCTTCTTCCTAAAATGATGCAAAATATCTTCTAAATACTTGGGTTGATCAATCCTAAGATTTCTGCCTCTCATGCTTAATAGTCATTCCTAGAATGTAGTGTTACAACATTTTGAACTCAACAATTTCTTAGTTTTATTAATCAAGTCAATATTGTTTGAAAGGCGGAGCACATTATCCACATAGAGAGCAATAACAAATCCACTGTGATCATCAAAGGGATTATAAACACAAGTTGCAGAATATATTTGTTTAAATCACAGTTGCTTCAAAAATGAATCAAAAGCAATATTCCATAAATGTACTGCTTGCTTCAAACTATAAATACTTTAGTGTAACCAACACACAAAGTTTAGATGATGAAAGTCTATTATTTCAGTTGTAAAAAACCTGTAAATGTCTTTGTCAAATCACCATTTAATAAGACAATAGTAACATACATTCGATGAAGTTAAAGATCCAAAATAGCCGCTAGTGAAAGTAAAACTTGTATTATATTGCATTATTCGAAAGAATACGTCTTCAAAATGAAACCCTTCTTCTTGGGAGAATCTCTGGACCACAACAGTTGTCTTGAAATGGTCAATAGAGTTAACAGAATTCCACTTTATTTTAACAACTCTTTTGCAACTGACAGGATTTACATTTGGAGAAGGTTCAACCAAATCCCACATCTTCATGTTTTCCAGTAACTGATATTTACAGTCGGTTGCTTTTCACCATTCATTTGCATCTCTGCCAGACCATTCCTCTTCACTTGTTGTTGGCTTATTTATGTCTGCAAGCAGGCTAGCTGCATGCAGGACATATGCAATCTTTCCAACTGGCTTTACTTGACACTTTATACCCAGCATAGGGAGTGAATGCATAAACGTTTCCTCATATGTTGGTTGTACAAGTAAATTGACATGGTCAGTATCAGTAGGAATAACATCTGCAACAGGAGTAACCTTAACAATAAGTTCAGCATTTGGTGAAACTTCAACGACCCCAGATTCTTCATCCTCATTCTCTCCATGGGCAATGCAATCGCAACCCACACAACTTGTTTGACCACCCCCATCCATCATCTGTTTCAATGAACTGATCCTTGTCAAGAGTAGCATTCAAGTCAAATCAAGGAATGATGTGCGTATGATAGAAAGAGTTACAAGAATAACCAACTCCATGAAGTCGCCACTTGTGACAAGTAGAAACTCTACCTTTATTGAACACGTCCACCATTCCCATATCGAGGAATGATGTGCATATGATAGAAAGAGTTACAAGAATAATCAACGCCATTAAGTCACCACTTGTGGCAAACATGTCCACTGAGCCTTTCTGACTGAAAGTAAACTTTAGCCCAATTTTGCAACAAGACATTGTTTAATATAACAGCATAGTTTGAAACCCTATCATTATCAGCACTAAGGCCAAAATAACAATGTAACTTCCTCTCACCTTCAGTATACATTTCACTGTTGTTACCAAGAATCACTTTGTGAAGACAATCAAAGTTTTTATAAGAAGACAAATTAGATTTCTTGGAAGTCATGTGATCAGATGCATCAGTGTCTATTATCAGGATATTGTCATCATTGTGCTTCTTTTCTAAGTTTTTACAGAATTTTATGGCAATAAAAGCAGTAGAAATGGTTACAGAGGTCATGTGAGCAGTATAATTAGTCAAATTTCTCTGAGGGTGCCAATTGTTATTTTGATGGCCACCTCTTTGCTGTGGACTATCATGTTTAAAATGGTGTTTAGAGCTAGAGATATAACATAACCCATTTACTCACTTTCCAGGAACTTAATACTTGTAGTCACACTTGATTGTGAAAAGTTTGCTTTGCTGTCTTTCCTTGTGGAATCATTAAAGGCTTTACAAACAGAGGACTGTAAAAGTTGATACTTGAATCTCTCAAACTGCAGATTGTCTTCACCCTGCATATCCAATGAGGTAATCAGTGCCTCATAACTGTCAAGGAGAAGGCTTGCAAGTAAATAGCATGCAAGCTGCTTATCAGTAATTCTATTTCCCATCTCATTCAACTGATCATGTAAGGTTTTCATGCAATTCATGTGATCAAGTGTTTTACTTCCCAATTTGAAGCAAACACTATAATACTTCTGGAGTAAAACTTAATATAATAAAACTTAGGTATCCAGTTGACTGAGAGCATCCTATGCATCTTTAGTGGATTCCATGTTTGACACATGGATACATTGTCCCTTATCAATACACACTGTACAAGAACAGAATAAACAAGATCACTTTTCTTATCATTCACCTTACATCTTCATCAACAATGTAGATAGCAGTTCCATTAATATCTTTCTACAAACCTTTTTCGTATAACACACATTGCAAATTTCAAGTCTCTATAATTTAAACCATTAAACTTCTTCACTTCAATTCAAATGAAATGCCATAATTTCACAAATGTTTTCATTTATATGTATATAGTATATATTTTATATATATATATGTGTGTGTGTGTGTGTGTATATCATATCATGTTTTATATATATATATATATATATAATGTTTTTAATATGTATGTGTGTACATATATCTATATGCACACACATGATTTTTGTATATAAAATGTTAATAATTATATCAATTCACTCAAAGTGTTACTTGGCCCAGTTGGCTGCAGTTGTAAAATACGCTGACTGTATCTCTGAAGAGGGGTAAGACCCATCTCCCACCCACCAACAAGTATCCTGTATATGACACTAAACTGCATCTGATGGTGAGGCTCCAGTCCTGAAGCTTTTGGAAATGTAGAGTACCCTTTTATTGCTATTACTTCCAAGTCCACCTGGAGTAGTAGTACCTGTTAGGGTACCATTTATGGGTCCAGTAGAACTCTTTAATCATGTTCTTTACTTGGAACCATTTAAATATGAGTAAACAAAGGATTAATATTAAATTGAATTATTAGAGTTAGATAGGAATACTTGAAACCATTTAACCGTGTTCAAAGAAATGAGATCTGACTCATTTAAAAATTACCTCTAAACTATTTGTTTACAAATCATATATGTTTAATATATATGTATGAATAGGATTTGGCATTAAATAACCTGCAAGGGTCGATATGCCATAAAACACAATCAACCAAACATCAAAGTTTTACTGGTACAATGTAAACCAGTCATATTTGTTTCCTCGTCAGGGGACAAAAACAATACACTGAGTGAGTTTGTGTAGTATGGAGGGTGACTAGATAACCTGCACGATGAAAAACAAGACCTGTCAAAGGATGTTGGAAGCTTTTTGCTTAATGGTCATCTTGTACATTTTTCTTGGGAGTTTTTGGACTACTTATTCTTTATCAAGTTATCCAACTAGGAGAAGGAAAACTTTGACACAGCCCTTATGGTCAACATAATTACTGGTTATCTCATTTCAGCTTGTCACTGAATGATAATCATGAAGACTTGTTGAGTGTTAATTGTGCTGTTCAAGTGTTGGCTACGATAATTTCATGATACACTAATATTACCTTAAGATCTTGTCATCTACCAAATTTTATCTTGAAAAAATCCAATGGTGATGGAGGTTTGGCGACTTTTGGAAACATGAAGAGTTGGAAACATGCAGTTACATATCTACACTGGGGCTGAAAGAGTTGTATCTATCCACTAATGACAGAGACTGTAGACACTCTTGTGTCAGAGCATTGCTCTCCCAGGTGGAGTAATACTGATGTTGGGGTGTGAGATTATGGGACGACAGTGTTCTGTGAAAAATTATGGACTTATACATATATATAGTAATGCGTATGTATGTGTATATGTGGATGTATATATATATATATATACATATATATGTGTGTGTGTGTGTGTCTATATATATATATATGTGTGTGTGTAGTGATGCATCTATATATATGTTGGTCCAATGAGAGAAAAAAGTAAATAGTTTAAAATAAAAAGGTTCACAAATGTTCTTTGAAAAATTATGGACTTGATATATACATATATATAGTAATGCATATGTGTGTGGGTATGTAAATATATGTAGTGTTGCATGTGTGTGTGTGTATATATATATATATACATTTTTTTCTTAGTCCAATGAAAGAAAAAAGTAAATACTTTCAAATAAAAAGGTCCTCAAGGGAATTTGTTTTTAAGTTATTTATTTTTTTTTGACACATATTTCTGATGTTTTACATTGTCTATGGGAAGAAAATGGTACGTATGTTTTTAGGTGTGTGAAAGATGAATAGATTTTTTCCAACCATTCTCTTGCCCAGTCGGCTACAGCTGTAGAATACACCAACTGCACCTCTGGTTTGGAATTGTAGCACCTGATAGGGCCCTATCTAAGGGTTAAATAGAACTAAGCTGCATACTTATACTAAACTGAATTGTTTGAATTAGAACTGTTTGACTAAACTGAATAGCTTGAAATAGAAATGTTTTTGACAATTAAACTATGTACTTACATTTAAACTGTGTGCCTATGCTAAATTGAATTGTTTGAAATGGAACTGTTGTGACATTGAACCTGTACTTATGCTAAACTGAATTGTTTAATATAGAACTGTTTTGACATTTAACTGGGTGTAAACAAAATCTGTACATATACTAAACTGAATCAGAACTATTTGAATAAACTGAATAGCTTGAAATAGAAATGTTTTTGACAAACTGTGTACTCATGCTAAACTGAATTGTTTGAAATAGAACTATTTGCATAAAAATAGATTTGGCATTAAATAACCAACAAAGCTTGATATGCCATAAAACCCAACCAACCAACTATTCTCAGTGTGATGGTGTCTCAATTCAAAAATTATTTTGAAATGGAAAAATGAAAGAATTAGAATTCTTTGTGTATATATATATATATATATATATATATGGTTCATTGTGTTTTATAGCCTATCAAACTTTATAGGTTATGTAATATATATATATATATATAGTCATGCTTGTGTATATATATATATATATATATATATATATATTGAGATAGAGATGCATGTATATATATATAAATGTATATATTGATGCATGTATATATATATATATATGAAGGACAAAATAATGGAAACACCGGGAAATTTCAAACAAGTTTATTTTAATATGGTTTTCTCATTGTAGCCCTCCCATGAAATCTGGCTTTGTGCAGCTCCCTTACAGTTTTTGAGGAAAGTGTGTTCTCCAGATGGTCATTAAGCTCTGCTGTAATTTTTGGAGCTGTATTTTTGTGATCCTACCTAACAATCTGCATGAAAATGCGATGATCCCTATCAGATAGCTTTCGCTTTCTTCCAGAGTTTTGCTTCAGTGAGGAGGTTTTCCTGTCTTTCTCAAAGGCTATAATTACTTTCAGGACAGTACTTCTTGCTTCACCAAATAATTCAATGATTTTTGTTAAACTAGCACCTGTCATGCAAGCATCAACAATCTGACCTCTTTTAAAGTCTGATAGATCTGCCATTTTAATGAATTTTGATTAATTTCTTCCAATAATATCTGTAAAAAATCAATTTCAGTAAAATAAGACAAAAAAACTAAAAAAACATAAAAATAACAAACATTTGATATTTTTTATATAAGTTTCAAAATTATGAGACTAAGATTCTAGGTGTTTGCATTATTTCGTCCAAACCCTGTATATATATATATATATATATATATATATACACACACACACACACCCACACTCATATATTTATATATGAAGTCTGATGTGTGTGTTTATAATATATATATATATATATATATATATATGAAGTCTGATTTGTATATATAAATAATCTGATGTATGTATGTGTATATGTAAGTAAAATTTGAACATATATAATGTGCGAAGGTGTGTTTGTGTGTGTATATATATATATATATATATATTCACCCCATTTTTTACTCATATGTATCAAGAACTTACCTACAACATCTCTTTAGGGATGCAGGATGTAGTCTGGAAGACCTGCAGGGAGCAATAGATGATAGCGATGAATGGTGAGAGAGATTCAGGGAAATTCATATGCAAGACTTAGTGATGATGATATTCTCTCTCTCCCTCTCTCTCTCTATATATATATGTATATATGTGGTGCATATATATAATGTGATGTGTGTGTATATATGTAATATCATGGGTATATATATATATATATATATATATATATATATATATAAATGTATATGCATAGTGTGTGTGTACATATGTATATGATATGGTGCTTGTGTGTGTGTGTATATATATATATATTTGAGATATGTTTGGTGTGTGTATATATATATATATACATCAGATATGGTGTGAATGTGTGTGTATATATATATATATATATATATGTACCTGAGATATGGTGTGTATGTGTATATATATAGATGTGGTGTCCGTGTGTGTATATATATATATATATGGTATGTATATTAGTGGTGTGTATGTATGAAGATCATTAAATAAGTTTCCAGTCTTTTTTTCATTTGGCCACTTTTATTGATAGTACACACCTGAAACTCTAGTCCCTTTTGAAGTAGTCTCCTCTGGCTGCAATGCACTTGTTGTACCGTTCCAACAACTTCTGGAAGGCCCTATGGAAGTCTTCTTATATGAGCATGTCAATGATCTTCGTCACAGCCTCTTTCATCTCCTCATTGTCTCATAATGACAGCTCTGAGCTTAGGGAATAATCAAAAGTCACAGGGAGCAAGGTCTGGACTATCGGGAGGGTAAGGAACTGTCTTGCTACCCATCTTCATCAAATAGTCTGTGACAAGGATGGAGTTGTAGACTGGTGCATTGTCCTGGTGGAAATGCCACTGACCCGATTTGAAGAGAGCTATCCTCTTCTGACGGAATCTCTTCCTGAACTCCCTTAAACCCTCAACATAGTAACTCTAACCCTTTGGCCAATCAACTCTGGAACAATGACTTCCTTACTCTTTCCACACCTCTTATCATCCTTCACTGACTCCCTGCCTTCCTTGAATCTCTTATGCCACTCAAAAACTGATGCTCGATTTATGCAAGATTGTCAAAAAGCAGTCTGAAGCATTCCCTACGTTTCTGCGGCATCATTTTTTCCAAGTTTAAAACAGAATTTTATTGCATATCCTTCTTCTAAAGTGTCCTGATGTCCAGATTGCATTTTTGAAATTCACCAGCAGTGATAATCAGGCTTTAGTAGGGTGTATTCCAATTGCTGCTGTAGCTGTTCATTTAAAGCTGAAATCATAAAAATTGGTCAGTCATCTCATAAGATGTATAGCAATAACATACTGAATTTTCAAGAGTCTTTGACAATTTTAAATTTCTGCACAAAAAAGTCTGGACACTTATTGAATGCACTATGTATGTACATATATGTTTATAAGGTATGGTGTGTGTTTATAAATATGGTGTGTATAAACTGCTGGTCTTGATGAAATACCACCAGAAGCATGGAAGACAAGGAAGTTCGAACCAGAACTCAATAGAGAAATTAATAAAAGGCTGCATCCTCCCTTTTCTCAAGAAAAGTGACCTTAGAATTGCCAAGAACTACCGAGGCATAACCCTTACTTCCATAGTGACTAAAATTTATAATGCTGTACTACTCAACCACATCAAACCAACAACTGAGAAGATTCTTTGGAAGATTCAAAATGGTTTTCAGAAAAACCGATCCACAACATCACAGATTCTGACAATCCCTCTAATTTTAGGAGTTCATGCAAAAAACCATGAGGTAACTCTCTGGTTCATAGATTTTTCCAGACATTTGACTCCATACACAGAAGGAAGATGGAGCAAACACTTCTACTCTGCAGTCTCCCCAAAGAAACTGTCACAGCCATCATGATGCTCTATAAAAACACGAAAGTAAAAGTTTGCTCACCGGATGGAGACACAGAATTCTTTGACGTTGTTGCTGGTGTTTTGCAAAGGAATACATTAGCCCCATATCTGTTTATAATCTGCCTAGACTATATACTTGAATGTCGATAGATCTAATTAAAGAAAATGCCTTTGTACAAAAAAAGCAAGAAGCAAATGATGCCCTACAAAAAATATTATGGATACAGACTACACAGATGACATAGCACTTCCGGCAAATACACCTACCCAAGCTGAATCTGTGCTGCATAGTCTGGAGCATTCAGCAGGTGGCATTGGTTTCCATATGAATGTAGACAAAACAGGGTACATGTATTTTAATAAGAAAGAAGACATCGCCATACTAAATGGTGACTCTCTGAAATTAGTGGGCAAGTTCATGTACCTTGGAAGCAGCATCTCATCTACTGAAAAAGATAACTATGCAACTAGCAGAGGCATGGACTACCATTGATAGGTTATTGATCATAGGGAAGTCACACTGATCCAATAAAATAAAATGCCATTTTTTTCCTAACTGCAGTTGTGTTAATTCTATTATATGAATGCACCACATGGAGGTTGACTAAGCGTATAGAGAAAAAGCAAGATGGGAATTGCACAAGAATGCTACAAGCTATATTTAACATGGAAACAACATCCCATGAAAACAGCAGCTGTAAGACCACTTAACTCTCATTTCTAAAACCATCCCAATAAAACGAACAAGATATGCAAGACACACTGCTGGAGAAGTGAAAGATGTTCTATGCACCCCTTCACATGGATATGCAAGTTTTGGATGACCAACTTGAACTTATCTACAACATCTCTCTATGCACTCAGGATGTAGTCTAGAAAACCTGCCAGAAGTGATGGATGACAGACAAATGGCAAGAGATAGAGTCAGGGAAATCTGTGCTAGCAGCTGACAGGATGATGATGATATATATTTATGAAATATGTTGTGTATATGTACCTATATAATGATATGAGGGTATATATATATATATATATATTCATGAAATGTTGTAAATATATATATAAAACATGGTGTGTATGTATGTATATATTTATTATGGTGTGTATATATAGATATTAAAAAATAGAGTGTTCGTGTGTGGGTATATATATATATATATGTTGGAAATATATTTATGTGCGTATATTCATGTAAATATAAGTGTTAGTGTGTGTGTGTGTATATATATATATCTGTATATGTCTTCAAAAATGTCCAGAGATAAAAAAAAAAAACCTAAGGCCTTCAGATTTTATTTATAGAATTATTTACCAATTTTAAATGTTTCTGTTTTTTGGCATTCATTTGCATCGGTAAAAGTTATTAAATTAAAGAAAAAATTTGAGAAAGTTTTAAAAGATTCTCTTTTGCTATTGGTAGTGTTTTTGTTTTGTTTTCAATTTTTTCTTCTGTAACTCATGTTCCAAAATTTCTTCTTGAAAAATATCCATATCACATCAATCTATAAGTCTATGTTAATATCTACTTTATCTTTTTATTATCTCTGTATTATAAACATTGCATAAAATATCTATCCATTTTTGTCAGTGTTTTGCCTTCTTTCTATCTCTATTTAATTCAACTGTTTACATATGTTTTTATCTAGGAATGATGAATCCACTGTGTTTTCTTTTTAATATATAATAGAATACTTCAAAAAAGGTCATGGACATTTATAAGATAGTCAACAGTGATATCCCAGCACAAATACATAGAGACATCACCAAATTCGCTAGCAAACTACTCAGTGAGGACAGAATAGGAAAATTGAAAGAAAACTTAATATTCTTATGATTAAAGGTTTTTAGACTATTGTCTTAATCTTTATTGTTAAACAATAAAGATGAAGACAATAGTCTGAAAACCTTTAATGATAAAAATCAACCACAAAATTTAGACAACTAACTTATATTCTATTTAAGGACCACAAATGGAATTCCCAGGACAAGAAGCAGGTTAGACCAAATTAGGCTTAGTTTCTAAATACTTAATTCAAAATATAACCTCTAAAATACTCAAAAATTCAATACATAATCTGTGGAAAAATTCACTAGATGCAAAAAAATGGTTTAAAAACATCAAGTGTAAAAGCAGGTATCACATTCATACAATTCTAGGTATTTGTTACTAAAGAGTTTGAACGACACGAGGAACAGATGAGGAAATACATATTATTTTAATGTATAGAAAATCTATTCTGACAGATAGCAAGAGAACTTGGATAAAATGTTACATTGATAACTTTGATGTACCCATGGGCTAATACGAGTCAGCACAAATAGTGGACCGAAGAGGTATCTATATATTAAACACGTTAGCTAAAATTATAGTTTTAAAACAGGTTGGATTATATAGGGATGATGGTCTCATCTTCATCCCCAATAGTAATGGCCCCAAAATGTAAAAAATACATAATAATAAGAGCCTTTAATTGACTAGGGTTAATAATTGAAACAAGCCCTGATCTGAAAATAATGAATTTCTTGGACATTACATTTGACTTTGAGAATAACACATTCAAACCATTTAGCTAGAACAACCATATACCTACCTACATTAGTGTCAACTTCAATCACCCCAGATCAATAATCAAACAAATACATTGTGCAGTTAATCGAAGGATAAATAATCTATCATCCAGCAAAAATATATTCAAAGAAAATAAGAGAAGATATAATGAGTGCCTGTAAAATAATGGATTCCATCAAAAACTAAAATAGATGGACCAAAGGATGAATTGAGCCACTGAACTAGACAATACAATTAATGCAAACAGTTTAAATATAAATTAAAGTTATTGAAAAGTCGATGGAAACAATAATACAAATAGAAAAAGTAGGTATAGAATAAAAAAAGGTCACCTGGTTTAACCCCACTTTTTGTAAACTTTCGACTATTAATATAAGAAGGTACTTCCTCAACTCAATAGATAAGCACTTTCATAGGGACAACCCATTAAACCCAAATTTCTAATAAAAGCACTATTAAAATTAGTTACTGCTGCACTAATAATATTGCAGAAATTATATATAACCATAACAGAAAAATAATACATAAATGAAATATGGATAATAAGGGAAAAAATATATTAGATTGTAATTGTAGAAACAAAAAAGAATGCTCCATGGGCAGAAGGCGCAAATTCGAAAATGTGGTATACGAGGCTAACATTTTCTCCTTGGAATATAGTAAAGATGAGAAAGTCTACATTGGTATATCCTCGGGAAATTGAAAACAAAGATTATATAACCATAGACATTCTTTCACTGATCCACTGCTTAGAAATCAAACAAGCCTATTGAAGGGGTTTTGGAATTCAAGAGAATGTTGACTAACTCCATAAATAAAGAGGAAGTTTATTAAAAAAATCTTCAACAGTGAATAGCTTCAATAGTAGATATAACTTATGTGTAGGGGAGAAAATAAGTTTAATTAAATACAAAGACACGAGGCAGTTACTAAATAAAAGAAACAAACTTATATTCAAATGTCGACACAAAATAGGTTTAAACTAATATGATACTGGGCTGAACAAAAATGTGATTGTTAGTGGAATGAAGTCCATTATGTCGAAATAGATGAATGTAAGACAGAACATCAACATTTCATGTGGATATTAGTTGGAATAAAATAACAATATAACAACATAGCAATGATAATATTAATGATAACTATTATGATAATCAATAAAAGTTAGAATAATTAAAGCAACAAGGACTTTGATATTAACAGAAATGAAATTAACTTAAGAACTACTAATAAAAATAATAAAACCATTTTAAAGCCGTGAATTATTAAAAGAGTTAACATAGATTCTGATGCTGATCGGCATTAGTCGGGGGGGAATATTAAAATACTAAAATAGCGATAGATAAACTAAAGAGAGGATAAAGTCAATTAACAATGAAAGAATCAATAAACTTCTAAGTAAAACCTCTTTTAATGAAGGAATAGTATGAAACTAGAAAGATAAAATTTCCTGACATCCCCAAATGAAGTATAAATAAAGTAAACAAACAAATAAATCGAATCTTTCTCAATTTAAAAAAAAGGTGGATAAGAAGAGATACTAGGGAACATGTGGATGATAAATAGAAATAAAAAAAAGATGAATCGAAATATGATACCTGAATTCATATCGAAAACATGTGAATAGTTACAAGTTTTAACCCAGAATGATGTTCCGCCTGTTATAGATGGGTGTGTTTTAACTTTAAAAAAAATGAACACCGTTTTATGAATCTCTTTAAACTTTGTGAAAATCCATCTGAAGAGACGAGTCGATGACTTGTTGAAATGAATCTATTATGGCACATTAACACTCCGTTGAGTTTTCTTTAAATTTATTTTACAGATATATATAATTCGATATATATATATATATAATATTTTCTTTGATATATATGTTGGTGTGTGTGTATAACATTTTATTTGATATATATACATATGTAACATGATATGGTAGGTCCAAGTTATAAAGAAAAGAGAGGCTAATTTCTGTGGAAGAAGAGAGAGAAGAAAAAGCAGACATAGAGTCTACGGGAATGGCCAGCTGACCTCTGAGTGACTCAGATTTAAGCACTATGGTAATTAGAAATGACTAGAAAAAACCAGGGGTAGGGTTCCAAATCATCTATGTAGGTGTGGAACCACTGGAAATGGATATGGTCCTCCCTCTGACACCAGGGGGAAATAAGGGCATGACTCAGGTTTGAAAAGTAGAGTTAGCAGCCAGATGCGAAAAGGTAAAGATGACAGTTGAATACAAGCCATGAAAGTGTAAAGACAGACGAGGATTATGACCCCCATTTTAGGATGAGCTTCACAAAGAGATCTCACACCAGATGCAAACTTTCTGTGTCTGCTCTCTCTCTCTCTTCTCACGACATGTTGTTCTCTTTGTCAGCTTAATGCTGGCGACTTAGTTTTCATACGCTGTTTCTTTCACTCAGCGACTTCTTTAAAAGTAATAGTAGCAAATAAACTTTTGTAATAGTGAACTAAGAGTTTTGTGTGATCATCAACTTTTCCCATGGTGAGGTTACTACAGGGTTCGGCTACCACTTAAGACGTAACGAGACAGGCATTAACATGTTCGAGCATGTGGTGGTACAACAGTACTTTTGGTGCAGTAACTTTACATGTATTTGGAACCATTATGGTACATATATATATATATATATAGAGAGAGAGAGAGAGATTTTATTTTCTTATTTATGTATGTATCATTTTCTTTGATATATATATATATATATATATATATCATCATCATATCATGCTGCTTGCACTGATTTCCCTAACTCTCTCTTGCCATCCGGCTCTATCATCCATCACTTCTGGCAGGTTTTTCAGGCTTCATCCTGTGTCTGTACAGAGCTGTTGTAGATAAGTTCTAGCTGGTCTTCCTACACTTGTGCATCCGTGTGAAGGAGTCCATTGGAGAACATCGGTTATGAGTGCGTCTTTATTCCTCCAGCAGTGTCCTGTATGTCTTATTCGTCTAATTTGCATGGTCTTCAAGATGGATGGTAGATGGCCGTACAGCTGCTTTTAGGATTTGTTTAACATAAGTAAATAAAGTTGGCGACCTTAGTCGAGGGTGATCCGAAGGCTCCTTTTTCGATAGCTAATGCACTAAGGTGTAGGGGAGGGCAGGACCCCTTTCCCTGGATTGCTCCACTTTACCCTTGATCTGTACCTTATAATGCTGAGTGTTTAGCAAGGCAGCAACAAGTACTGTTTTTTGAGTCTTTGGTATGATTCAACCTGGGATTACATTATATTATATTAGATATATACATCATTTTCTTTCACACACACACACATATATATATATATATATATATATAAAGAAGTGATATATATATATATATATATAAAAGAAAATTACATATATATATATATATATATATATATATATATATATATATCAGAGTAATCTTTGAAAATGTGTGTATGTGTGTAATTTTCTGTAATGAAATAGGACCTTGAATAAGTACTCACTGTTTTCTAATATTTGGCATACCCAGAACTGCATGCATGCAGTTTCAGATGCTAATCTATCTATAAAGAAGTACTATAAGTAAGCTTGAAAATCAGTGAATGTCATTTTGCTGAAGTGTAAAGAACTTTGTTTTTCATAGGGTTAAACATGTTGGATTTCATGCCAAGGAAATTGTATTTGCAGAGAATTTTACTGCACTACTTTATTCAAAAGAAATCTGCAGGTGAATCACACAGAATTCTTGTTGAGACTTATGGCTTCTAAAGATGTGTCATTTTTTTATATGAAATTCAAATGCTGCTGCAAAGATTGGAAAAAGTAGTGACATGTTTCTTAGTAATTTTTTAAAATAAAGCATTATTTTTCATGAAAAATCAGCGAGAATTTATTCGAAGTCCTTTGAGATATATATATATATATATATATATATATATATTTATATCTCAAAGGCCCAGGTTATTCAATGAATCTCTTTATTCAATAAATTCTGATTGGGCCCTATCTGTGGGTTAAACAAAACTAAACTGTGTACTTAGGCTAAACTGAATTGTTTGAATTAGAAATTTTTGACTAAACTGAATAGCTTGAAACAAAGTTTTTTGTCAATTAAACTGTGTACTTAAATTTTTATGCTAAACTGAATTGTTTGAAATGGAACAGTTTTTGACATTGAAACTATACTTATGCTAAACTGAATTGTTTAATATGGAACTGTTTTGACATTTAACTGTGTATACAAAAATCTATTCATATACTAAACTGAATTGTTTGAATTAAAACTGTTTGACTAATCTAAATAGCCTTAAATAGAAATGTTTTTGACAATCAAACTGTGTACTGGTGCTAAACTGAATTGTTTGAAATAGAACTGATTATTTGTATACAAATGATTTGGCATTAAATAACCTACAAAGGTTGATATGCCATAAAACCAAAACAGCCATATATGTAAGGTAAGTAAAGGTGGCGACCATAGTCAAGAGTGACTCGAAGGCTCCTTTTCAATAGCTACTACACATTTTGTCTTACATAGGCCATCATCAAGGGTTGTTTGCAAGTGTAAAGTGCAAACAGCCCCGATGATGGCCTGTGAAAGGTTTGAAAGTGTTCGGGACATTTTCAGTGTATTCATTTACCAACTCCAACCTAAAACATATATATATATACATAGAGAGAGAGAGAGAGAGAGAGAGAGAGAGAGAAATAGTAGATTTTGGTAAATCTGACAAGATGAAGAAAAATAGTGGAAAAGCAGATAAACAAGACACTGACAACAGATTTAACAATGATATTTTGTCTTAATTCAAAAAAAGACTTTTCTTCAGAAGTTCAGCATTGTAGGAAATAGATAAATAAAAATAAAGATAAAAATAAAAGGCAAGAGGAGGTCATAAAAAGGAGAGATAGAAAGAAAAGGAAAGATAGAAATATATGACAGAGTGATGGCATATGAAAATAGATGATACAATTTGTAAATAAAAAAAATATTACACCAACTAAAAATTGGAGAAAAAAATTCAATAAAAAAAAGAAAAGGCTAAAAACTTTCATACTACTTGAAAATAACCAACCAGCACCACAATGTCTAGCCAAAAGTAAAAGCACCAACAGAGTTACCTAAGATCATATGTAAAAGTGCTCAATACAGTAAGTAGAGCGAAATTAGAATTGCTAAAGAACATCTACTTATCCACCTAGGTTTCATCTACCTGATCATCAGTTTAATTCTGACTAAAGAAGGCTGGCCTAAACGACATTTTATTGATATAGCAACCTGAAAAAATCAAAGATTAGCATAAATAACCAAAGCTGCCTTCTATTTACTAAGCAACCAGGCATTTTTTTGTGTCCGCAAGCATTAAGAATCTCAAATCTTTGGTTGAGTAATTCATTGTAAGAAGCTACAGCCAATTTTTCCTCCATAAATCATCATCATGTCGCGCTGCTTGCACGGATCTCCTTGACCCTCTTTCACCACCCGTTTCTATCGTCCATTGCTCCTGGGAGGTTTTCCAGGCTACATCCCGTATCGGCACATATAGGTTCTTGCTGATCGTCCAACCTTTGCTCATCCATGTGAAGGGGTCCATAGGGGTATGTCGCTTTTGAGTTCACGTGGCAATATTTTATCACCAGCCTTATATTTACGGTATTTTTTAGTATCTCCCATTTTAATATAGGATCTATACCTTGCTTCTTTTTAATTTCTCGCACACAAATAAACTAGTCCTATGCCTGTATATTTCGTGTGCAATACTACTTACATGGTTGTAATATCTTTTTTTTGAAAGCTCTTTGGATAGAACCCACGTATACTTTTTTGGCTTTACTACTATTATCATAACAACTATTCTTGTTGTCTGCTACCATACATATCCACCTTATATACCATACATTCATATTGGCATCTGCCGATGTATATATATATATATATATATATATATATATATATAAAAGGAAACGGACAAAAGATATATATTTTGTTTAGTTAATGATATATTTTGATTATTCATTTATTTTATTTCTGCCAATGTGTTTCGACTTCAAATTTGCCCACATACAAAAGCATTCTATTAAAAAATCATTACAAGTATGAGAAGAAAAATAAAATAATCATAATAGAAAGATTTTTTAATGCAATTCCAGAGTCATCATCAAAAAAAGGTAACATCGTTTTACAGTTTGAGAACAAATTTTTAATGGTTTACAATTTTAGATGTCTAGAAAAGGACTTGTGTTGTAAATGGATGTTGCAATCTTTTAGCATCATTTTTTCTAGAGAAGGTGATATTTTATGACAACTTTGTCTTTGTATAACTGTGTCAAAAGGTGTTATAGAACAGGCTTTGATTATTCTGTGTTTATCTCTGTCGTCAATGAAAGCAAATATGATCGAGTAATGAAAATCAAATGTGTGGTTGATTATATTATGTGAAACTAAAGAATTGTTTGTGTTTCTGAATTTTAAATCTTTCATGTTCATGAATTCTTTTATTTAAGTTCCTAACAATTTGCCCAATATATAATTTGTTGCCTCCTAGACAACCGGTTTTATTAACCCCTGCATCGGAATGTAGGATTCACACTCCTATATTTTGTAAATGGCCGGCGAGGACCATGTGCAACAAAAATCTTCTAGAAAAATAGGATCCATGACTCACTTGCCCACATACAAAAGCATTCTATTAAAAAATTATTACAAGTATGAGATCCCAGCTTCAAGCATCCTATGTGTCTAGCCACGTAGAAGAGTTGTGATACAACAAAACAAACTGTCTGTGGATGACTATATATATATATATATATATATATATAATGCAGTTTTTTCCAAGCAGTGGTCATGTTGATACCGCTATATGGATGCACTACATGGACACTAACTAAACATATGGAGAAAAAGATTGACGGCAGTTGTACAAGAATGCTGTGAGCAATATTGAACAAGTTCTGGAGGCAACAACCCACAAAGCAGCAGCTGTACGGCCAACTACCACTCATCACAAGAGCTATCCAAGTTAGATGAACCAGACATGCGGGACACTGCTGGAGAAATAGGGACAAACTCATAAGCAATATACTCCTGTGGACTCTCTAACATGGACGAGCAAAGGCAGGACGATCAGCTAGAACCTATATACAACAGCTCTGTGCCGATACAGGATGTAGCCTTGAAGACCAACAGGAAGCAATGGACGATAGAGACGGGTGGTGGGAGAGGGTCATGCTAGCAGCGCGACATGATGATGATATATATAAAAATCTATACACATATACATAAATATAAATGCATGATATATATACACATACAAAAAATACATACAAATTCATGTGTGTGTGTGTGTATATATATATATATATATATATAGGGGGATCATCAAATAAGTTTCCAGACTTTTTCGTATCGGCACTTTTATTGATAATACACACATGAAACTCTAGTCCCCTTTGAAGTAATCTCCTCCGGCTGCAATGCACTTGTTGTACTGTTCCAACAACTTCTGGAAGGCTCCATGGAAGTCCTCTTGTGTGAGCATGTCAATGACCTTCATCACAGCCTTTTTCATCTGCTCAATTGTCTCATAACAACAGCCTCTGAGCTTAGGGAATAACCAAAAGTCACAGGGAGCAAGGTGTGGACTATAGGGAGGCTAAGGAACTGACTTGATGCCCATCTTGGTCAAATAGTCTGTGACAAGGATGGAGTTGTAGACTGGTGCATTGTCCTCGTGGAAATGCCACTGACCCAATTTGAAGAGTGCTGGCCTCTTCCGACAGAATCTCTTCCTGAACTCCCTTAAAACCTCAACATAGTAACCCTAACCCTAACCCTTTGGCCAATCAACTCTGGTGTATTGACTTCCTTACTCCTCCCACACCTCTCATCATCCCTCACAGACTTCCTGCCTTCCTTGAATCTCCTATGCCACTCAAAAACTGATGCTCGATTTATGCAAGATTGTCAAAAAGCAGTCTGAAGCATTCCATACGTTTCTGTGGCATCATTTTTTCCAAGTTTAAAACAGAATTTTATTGCATATCATTCTTCTAAAGTGTCCCCACATCCAGATTGCATTTTTGAAATTCACCAGCTGTGATAATCAGGTTTTAGTAAGGTGTATTCCAATTGCTGCTGTAGCTGTTTATTTAAAGCTGAAATCATAAAAATTGGTCAGTCATCTCATAAGACGTATAGCAATAACATAGTGAATTTTCACGAGTCTACGACAATTCTAAATGCCTGTACAAAAAAGTCTGAAAACTTATTGAATGCACCACATATATTTGAAATTGATTACGACATGAAATAGAATCTTTTTTTTAAAAAAAGGTCATCTCAGAGGTTTTTATTTTTTTAAAGGCATTTCATATGTTTTTCCCTAAAGCCCTAAGAACTTGCTCTCCCAATTTTGTAAATAATGAATTTGAACACACCAAAAACTCTTTTTCTAAACTACAATATCCTTATCTTTCATTCATCGCACAAAATTGAAAACCATCAAAATCCATAAACACATATCCTATAATAAAAATAACCAATCTAGCTCATATATTCACCCTACAAATAGACATACGTTAAAATCCCACACCAGCCCTCATTGAAAAGAAAATTAAACCAATAAAGCATAAAAACTGTTACTCGCAAAACAAAAACAAACATCTTCAAGGTGATTTTTTTTTTGTTTTTTGAAAAAATAAGTAAAACAGAAAATTATGTCTCAAGATTGAATGTGAAGGCTATGAGTTTATTTTTAATGTTGTGAAGGCCGCCGGGAGTTTTTAAATGAGAAAAGTTATGGTTCTTTGTTAAAGTATGAATTGCTGTGTCTATAATTTGTGTTTATAATATCAAGTAATTTATGTTTTTTATGCAATCCCATTGCAAATTTTAGTCCAAATTGGAGTGGGGGCCTTCAGTTTCATAAATATTGAGAATTTTGCAAAGACCAGTGGGGGGTATAAAATACCACCTTTTGTTAGCAAAAATTATGCTAAAAGATTTTAATATCCATTTCTAACACAAGACTTTTTTGTCTAGACTTGAAATTGAAATTATAAACCGTTCCAAAATTTTTTTTGCAACCGTGAAACGATGTTACGTTTTTCAAAAAAGATTCCATTTTATGACCTAATCAATTTTGAATGTATTTTTCTTGTACTACTTATTCCTAAAATCAAAAATATTCACCCTGAAGACAGCTTTTGGTTTATATACTTAATGTTTTTTTTATTGTTATTATTTTATTTCATTCTTATATTAGGAAATTGAATGAGTTGTCGCAGATTTTTCATGAAAAGTAATGTTTTATTTTTAAAATTTAGTAAGAAACATATCACTGAAAGTATTATCCATCACTAGCCACTACTTTTTCCCCATCTTTCTGGCAGCATTTGAATTTTACATCAGAAAAACGACACGTCTTTTGAAGCTAACCACGAGTCGACCCATTTTTTGGCATCTTCATAAAAATGAAAATGCTGCTCAGCCAGGCCATGTGCCAAAAAGCAGAACAAGTAATAATCAGACCGAGCAATATGGTGGTTGTGGTAGGACTTCCTATTTAAGGGTTTCTGAGTAGGTTCTCACCCGTTTTGCAACATGTGGCCTAATGTTGTCATGTTGCGAAATCACTTTTTCAGGTCTGCTCGTATAGTGGCTATTTTTTCTTCAATACTCCACTCAGATGCCTCGATTGTAGTTGATAGCAATCCCCCATGATGGTTTTGGTCGGTTTGAGCAGCTCATGATAAACTGCACTCTGCTGATCCCACTAAATGCAGAGCAGAAGCTTTGAACCATGGATATTCTGCTTTGTCACCAATGTTGATGCATAGCCGGCTTACCCCACAATCTCGTACCCTTGGGGTTATCGTAGTGTATCCACTTTCCATCACTGGTTATAATACTATGTATAAAACCTTCCCTTTTCTGTTATTAAAGTAGCTGTTCGCACACGACATGACACCGTTCAATGTTTCTCAGCTTCAACGCTTACGGCACCCAAAGCCCTTGCTTTTGAATCATTTCTAATGCTTTCAAACATTTCAAAACTGTTGTGGGATCAACTCCTAATGATTCTGCAAGTTCACCTTGCACCTGACATGAGTCTTCATGAATTAATGCCTCCAATTCATCATCTTCAAACTTTTTCAGTGCACCAGAGCTTTCTTTATCTTCAACATCAAAATCATTATTTTTGAAGCATCTAAACCAATCTCTGCATGTTGTTTCTAACAGAGCATTGTTGCTCTAAGTCTCAACAAGAATTCTGTGTGTTTCAGCTGCAGATTTCTTTTGAATAAAGTAGTACAGTAAAATTCTTTGCAAATACACTTTCATTGGCATGAATTCTGACTTGTTTAACGCTATGAAAAACAAAGTTGTTTACACTTTGGCAAAATGACATTCTCTGATTTTCAAGTTTGCTTATAGTATTTATAGATAGGTTACCATCAAAAACCACTTGCATACAGTTCTGGGAATGCCATCTATTGGAAAACAACACAAACTTATTCAAAGTCTTAATATTTTAATACTTAAAATGATTTTTAATAGAATGCTTTTGTATGTGAACAAATTTAAAGTTGAAACATGTGTTGGCATCAATGATAAATAAATAATAAATCTTCATCCACATCAAATATATATATATTTTTCTTCCATTTATATTTTCTACATATTTGTCTGATTCCTTTCATTTTTTTCTCACACATATACATATGTATATATTCATATGTATATTTATAATTTTTATGTACATTATGTGACGGCAAATTTACTAGAATCCCAAAACAGGACTTTATTTTTCGCACGTGTGAAGACGGGGCAGACTGGCACTTGATCCCTTGTAGAATAAGTCCTTGTTCAGAGTCCTTTCTCGGGCATGTAGGAACTGGCATATTATGTGGGGATTAATTTATGGCTAGACTGACCACTGTTGGCAAGGGGTTTCCAAATTTCACCCTACTCACACACACACCAAGGCCACTGGTCTTCCTACCCCTAGAGCAATGGAAGATATGGACCTCTAGGTTTATATGTAATAATATTAATTATAGTAGTCGACAACTCCAGTTTCCTGTATAAGAATTTTAAAGGAATTTATTGGACAATTTTAAGCAAGCATGACATAAGGCGAATAGAGGCTGAAAAAGAAGCATGAAATAACAGCTTGGTAGCAGACGACACAAAGAACGACTCGAGCACGTGAGAACATTAAAATATATCAGTCTTTTTACTACACATAGATACGCATCTTCAAAGTGTCAGCTATATTATAAACCAATAGTACAGAAACATAAATGTCTTTCTTCTTTTCTTTTGTCTTTAGTCTTTCTTCAACTTGAGAGAGAGAGAGGATATATAATTGGGTATAGGGAGAAACAGTTTTAAGGTCTACTTATCTTTACGACGACTTTCCTTTGGAGAGCATTTTTCTTTCTCTTTTTTTTTTCTTTATTCTCGGGTTGACAGCATTTATTTTATTTTTGGAGTCTGGCTTGAAGGTAGGGTTCCTTTTCCTTCTTGTCCAAGATATTTCCGTCTTTCTTTTCCCGGAGTCTTGGCATGCGCTTCACCCCATCTGGTCACGATGATGTCTTATCCAAAACTAATTTTCTTCTGCTGACGGAAGGAGCTCCCACTTCCGCCCTAGGGCTCCAGCCAATCATTTGACTTCTCTCTTCTTCTCCATGGTCAGGTGATTCGTTAGGGCTACTATATGTCTTCGTGCCTCCTTCTTTACCCATCCAGTCACAAAGTACAAACATCTGTCAGCTTTCACTCTGACCTGGATTTGTTACTTAGGGATTGACCTGCATTGCTATCACTCTTAATGGTCATTCTTTTGGGTGGCCAGCTAACTTAGACACAGGGGGGTAGTAGGAATTCCTTATCCTCTCCTCTCTCGGTGGGAGACAACGTGACAATTAGAAAATATTTATACTTATTTCTATTTCTATTTCTATATTTGTATATTCATATGTATATATTAATATGTATATACATGTATATATTTATATATATATATATATATATATATATGTATATTTAGAAGGTAACAATATACAACAGCAATAATAGTGACAACAATAACAGCAATACTTACCAGAGGTCCTGCATACTCAAGACTAACATCTTGAACTGGACAGGGTTGGTATTTATGAACAAACATATCCAATGAGATGTTCTAGCCAATCACAATCCAAGGAATGGACTGGCCAATGTGTGCACATTGGAATCTCCCAACGTGCCATAAATAGCTCTTTCATTGAGGACTGATTTACTTTAGTTTTAGCCTTGCTAAAGACGTTGCTCTTAGCCTAGCTACTGACTACAAGTGTGTTTCGTGATTCAACATGGCGCTGCGAACAGGATCAGACCTGACTGACTGGGAGAGCATATTCACCAATGCTGGCATAACCACGGCCTCTGCAAAGATCTATGCGCAGACATTTTCAAGCGAGGGCATCACAAGGGACACTATGCATATGCTGGACCGGACGATGCTCAAGGAGCTGGGTATAAAAAGCATGGGAGACATACTCATCATACTAAAGTTGGCCAAAGAAAATCCGGCATCACCAACCACTCATGTAAAACCGACCGCCAAGCCTCCTCAACTTAACTCAGAAATGACACCACAGCAGTTTCGGAAGTTTAAGATAGATTGGGATATATTCACAAAGATGACCAACCTTTCTGACACACAGATGAACATCCAACTATACAACTGCGCTGAAGAAACTGTCCAGAACTCAATTATCAACACCTATCCTGAGTTCTTCAATGCTGTACCAAGCAAACTACTAGACATGCTTGAGGTGTTGGTCACGAGGAAGTCCAATCCCATTGTACATAGGATCTCATTCTCATCCATTGCACAAGGCGATAGTGAGCCCGTCAATGATTACCTGATTCGACTGAAGTCAGGAGCAAGGGATTGCAACTTTATATGCCCCAACTGTGACCATGATTTGTCCAGCATATACGTCAAGGATCAGTTCATTCGGGGTATAGCCAACGATGCTCTACAAGCAGACTTGTTGGCTAAAGCAGGATCGCTGGAGACCCTAGAACAAAATCTGAGCCTCGCCCAAGCATTTGAGATGGTACTGTGGGACCAAAACAAAATGTCCGGCATCTCAGACATAGTGAGACTTCAGATGTCGGCATATCGCCGACAAAAACGGGCTCAAAACACGATCCGACCAACTGCCACCAATAACCGCAGAAGGAACATGATGGAGATATAGCCCCGACGCAACACATGTAGGGGTTGCAGTAGTTTCCAGCATGGTAAAACTGGGTCAGGCGACTGACCACGAATGTGTCCTGCATGGGGTCAAACATGCAGAGCATGTAGCAAACAGAATCACTTTGAAGGGGTCTGAATAAGACAAGGAGCCATATGGAGTTCAGAAGACTAGGAAGCCGTCATGGATGCTCTCATTGCCCACATGATATTCGACCCGGCAACCAACACCTATAGACCGGGCAACAATAGCAGCCGCGAGGAAGTGGAAGCAACACTTATCCCATTTTCTCCGTGTCCGGATCCAAGACAGGCCAGGGACATTCCCCCCTCTCGTCCTACCAAACTAAGGATCTACCCAGACAGTGGTGCAACAATATGCCTCGGCGGGACAAAGCACCTGAGACACATGGGAATATCAGAGAAAAACTTGGTCCCCTCAAGCAAGAAGGTGCGCACGGTTGGAGAATTCTCCTTGACATGCCAGGGCTGGCTACCTGTCGCCTTCAAAGTTGGAGAAAAGACCACAAAGCAGGCACTATACATATGCAGAAATGTACAGATACTATATTTCAGCAAAGATGCATGTATCGATGTGGGTATACTGCCCCCTTGCTTTCCTAGGCCCATGATATCACCACCCTCGCTCATTGATCCAATAAGATGCGATGCTGTACATTCGAAACCATGTCTTTCTGAAGAAGACCTCTCAGAAAAACAAAAAAACAAAAACAAATTCCAAATACCCTAGAACTCCTCCATTCTCACCAACCAGCGAAAACGTGCAGAAACTAAAGAAATGGCTGTTGGAAAGATTTGCCACCATGGTATTCAACAGCAGCGGGAAATTTCCAGCTATGTCCGGCCCTCCAGCCCACATTCACCTAAGAGAAGGCTCAACCCCCAAAGCTAGACACAACCCGATTCCAGTACCATATCACTACAAAGAGCAAGTAAAGGAAGCCCTTTGGGAAGATGTCAAAAGAGGCATCATCAGTCCCGTACCTATTGGTACCCCTACAGAGTGGTGTAGCACCATGGTAATCACCGCTAAAAAAAACGGGAAACCAAGGAGAACGGTAGACTACCAACATTTAAATTCCCAATGCAAGTGGGAGACACACCACATTAGCTCCCCATTCCAACTCTCACTCCAGGTACCACCAAACACAAAGAAAACTGTCCTGGACGCGGTGGATGGCTATCATTCAATACCCCTGGATGAAGAATCTCAACTTCTCACGACCTTCATCACAGAATGGGGTCGTTTCATGTATCTCAGAATGCCCCAAGGGTATGTAGCTTCGGGTGACGCCTATACACGAAGGTACGATGAGATAATTAAAGACATCCCACGCAAAATAAAAGTTGTTGATGACACCCTCCTTTATGACAAGACCATAAAAGAGGCCTTCTACCATACCCTAGACTATTTATCACTACTCGAGACGAATGGAATAGTCATCAACAAAGATAAATTCCAGTTCTGCCAAGACGTAGTCCAATTCGGAGGCCTCCAAATAACACCAACAGGAGTGACCCCTTCTAACAACTTGCTGAATGCAATTTCCAGCTTCCCAAGCCCTAAAAACATTACAGATGCTAGGTCCTGGTTCGGGCTTGTCAACCAAGTAGCATGGGCATACTCATTAAGCCCTATAATGCTACCATTCCAAGAACTTGTAAAAAAAAACTCCAACTTCGTTTGGAATGAAAGTCTCGAAAAAGCATTTCAGCAATCTAAACAGGTCTAGTGGGGTTAGTAAAAAAAGGAGTTACCACCTTTAATATAAATAGAACAACCTGCTTAGCACCTGACTGGAGCAAGGATGGAATGGGCTTCCTACTGTTACAGAAGCACTGCACATGCCCCACCGAGAAAGCCCCAGTGTGTTGTCCCGACGGGTGGCACATTGTATTTGCCGGCAGCAGATTCTGCATTGACGCAGAGCGCCGATATGCACCCATCGAGGGCGAAGCAGCCGCTATCGCCTGGTCATTGGACAAATGCCGCCTATTCATCATAGGCTGCCCAAATGTGATAGTAGTGACTGACCATCAACCGCTTACGGGAATATTTGGTGACAGGGACCTTGGCAAAGTAAACAACCCACGCCTCTTCAGACTTAAAGAGAAGTGCCTAAGATATCACTTCACAATTCAACATTGCCCAGGCAAGTGGCACAGGGGCGCTGATGCCATTTCCCGCAACCCAGTTGCTACAGTGGAATCGCTCATTATGTCCCACAAACCCATCCCCCAAAGATATCCACCTTTCTAACAGCAGAGATGTTGCAATGGAATTAGCTGCCATTCAAGCTGCAGTAAACATTGATAACAACACCACTGTTATAACCCCTGACCACATTCGGGCATTGGGTCGAAATGACAAGACCTATACAACCCTGATAAATGCGATTAACCAGGGATTCTCACCCAAACGCAACCTCACAGAACCTGACATCCGTGATTTCTGGGAGGTGCGACACCGACTTAGCAATGACAGAGGGCTAGTATTAATGGACCGAAGAATCGTAATACCAAAGCCCTTAAGAAAGAAAATATTGCACTGCCTACACTCAGCCCACCAAGGCGTAGATGGAATGAAAGCTCAAGCTAATGACTCTGTTTATTGGCCGGGAATGAACGCGTCAATACGAAACTTTAGAGCGAATTGCTCGATTTGTACGACCATCGCCCCTAGCCAACCACGAGAACCCATCACCATGATACCATCTCCAGAATGGCCATTCCAACAAATAGTGATGGACATATTCCACGTTGGACACGTTACGTACCTTGCCTGCACAGACAGATTGACTGGCTGGCTCATATTATATCATCTGAAACCAGGCCATGCCACAACATCAAAATTAATGTCCATCTGTCGACAACTATTTCAAATGTATGGCACTCCAGAGGAAATCAGTACAGATGGGGGCCAACCATTCACCTCTACTGCATTCCAGGAATTCCTTCAGATATGGGGCGTAAAGCACAGACGATCCCCGGTCGCATATCCCCAGTCCAATGGCCGTGCAGAGCTAGCAGTAAAAACTGCAAAGAGGATAGTCAGTGGAAACACAGACGCTCAAGGTTCCCTGGACAATGACAAGGCTGCTCGAGCCATCTTGCAGTACAGAAATACCCCAATTCAAAGTATTGGCCTATCACCAGCACAACTACTACTCCACCGCCGGCTCCAGGATTCCATCCCCTCGCAACCATTCCTCTACAAACCACATCCTGAATGGATAGCGGCAGCGCAACGCCACAAAGAAATTCTTCATAAACGCAATGCTAAGTTGGTAGAAAAATACAACAGACATACTCACAACCTATGCCCATTACAAGCCGGTGACACAGTGACCATTCAAAACCCTCTTAATCGCCGGTGGAACACCACAGGAAAAATAATCTCCGCTCTACCTGAGCGTCAATACAAAATCAGGGTTGATGGCTCCGGAAGAATCACACTTAGGAACCGTCGCTTCCTCAAAAAGTGCAAGCTCAAGCCTACACCAACCCCAATACCAAGTGTGACACTAGGACCAACAATCCCGTCAACTAATGCTACAGTCACGCATCCCCCATTGTCTCCCTGTAATAGCACATACACAGCAACCAGACCCCAACAACAAACCACACATATATCCCCACGACTTCGATCATCAAGGATTCCCCGAGCTCTCTCTAGGTTACTACCACACAACAAACCAGGCATAAAAGAGAGACACACCTCCCATGCAACCCGGCCCACCCGTGGGGGGAGGGGAGATATAGAAGGCAATAATATACAACAGCAATAATAGTGACAACAATAACAGCAACACTTACCAGAGGTCCAGCATACTCAAGACTAACATCTTGAACTGGACAGGGTTGGTATTTATGAACAAACATATCCAATGAGATGTTCTAGCCAATCACAATCCAAGGAATGGACTGGCCAATGTGTGCACATTGGAATCTCCCAACGTGCCATAAATAGCTCTTTCATTGAGGACTGATTTACTTTAGTTTTAGCCTTGCTAAAGACGTTGCTCTTAGCCTAGCTACTGACTACAAGTGTGTTTCGTGATTCAACAATATATATATATATATATATGTATATTTACTTGTATATGTATATATATTCATTTATATGGGTATATGTATTTCTGTATATATATATATATAATCATAATCAAGTCGCACTGCTAGCATGAATTTCCCTGACTCTATCTCCAGCTTTCCTTATCATCCATCGCTTCTAGTAGGTTTTCCAAACTACATCCTTTGTCTGCACAGAGCTGATACAGATAAGTTCTTGCTTGTTGGACAATGCTGGCACATTCCAGTGTAGTGGTGTTTTATACCAAGACCGAGATTGTTTTGGTATATTAGTGCATATGAATTAGTGATTCGCAGCAGAGTGCTAAGAACTGGTATTACATAGATGGTGTGTGTAAAAGTCTCTCTATGTCTTTTCCTTCACTACTCTAAACAGCAGTAAACAAGTAGTCATGGACTTGTTCAGCTACTCCCAGAAAAGGTATGATTGGCCAATCCAAACATCTCCAAACATTTGAGTTTTATTTTCTACTGAAAATATACGTTTTTTGGCATTGACATCTAACAATTCTCTAGGATTTCTTTTCCTTTTTGTTGAATGTCTTTCTTCAGTTGTAACACTTTTTGGGATCGGCACTTTGAATACATCATACTGCACTTCCATTTGAACTTCTCACCAAGTCTGTTCTTCAGTCTATCTTCGTCACAATTGATTCATTTGACACTTATTTTCCCATTTTGGGCTACATACCATGTAAACAAGTTGTTCAGTCCTTTTTGTGATCACACCAACTTGCCAAAAACATTTACCCTTCCAATGCAACTTGAAAAATACCTTGTCTCCAGCATTAAATACCTTGGTTTTGTTGTAGCACTTTTTTTCACATCAGTAACAACTTATCTAAAACAATTTTTATTTTCATTTCAAACTTTAGATTGGCAGGGAACATGTCCGATATAGTACTTATATTAGGTATCAACCGATACATGTGCAGGAATTGCTGTATTATTTCCTCTTCATTATTCATGCCACTTGATTTTTAGAGCCCTTTTGAAAGTGTCTATGAACCTTTCCGCCTGGCCGTTACTCCAAAGGTGATATGCAGGAGTGATGATTTGCTTGATAGTGAAAGCTTCGCAAAACTTTCTGAATTAACCTGCTGTGGACTGACTTGCTTTATCAGAAACAATTTTGTCATGCAAACTATACCTTGTGAACAGTTCATGCAAAAAATTAATCCTCTCCGTAGAAGCTGATTTTCTGCACTTTAAAATGTCTGGCCATTTACTAGGACTATTTAGCCCAACCAAATAATGTGACTTATCAAGTGGTCCCGCAAAGTCAATATGCAACCTAGACCGTGGCATATCTGCTTTTGGCCACGATTCTGACTATATTAGGGGTGACTTTTCTGCCAGAGCACAACCTCTACTGTTTCTCACAGTCTTTTCTCTGTCTTTGTCTATACCTGGCCAAAACACATAAGACCCCATGAAAGACTTCATTCTTGACATCCCTGGATGCTCTAAATGGAATTCACTTAGTATTTGCTTTTGAAGTGAAAAGGGATAACCACATGTTCTGCATACATTAAAATACCATTACAAATGGAGTAATAATTGCATCCAGGCAGATTTGTTTTCTTCTTTTTATTGTAATTTTTTAACAGATACACCTCTTGAAACTTTTTCGGGATTATAGAAGTCACAACTCTAACAAACAACAATAATAACAACGCTTACCGGCTCGGCAATCCCAGTCTAACATCCAACTGGCAAACGGAAAATAAGATGGACCATAACTCAATACAGACTCGCAACCACTGAACGGGCCAGTATATATTTATGCTGATATAGCCACTCCTGGGCTAGCAACCAATCACTGCTCAGGGAATGGACTCAACCTCACTTGGTGGCCGTAAGACCTTTCCCTTCTTCAGAGTTCTGGGAAGCTCACTTCTGTGTGTTATGCAACTGGGTACTGACTCACTGTCACTGAGATACAATTGAACTTTGATATGGCACTGCAAACAGGATATGACCTGGCTGGCTGGGAGAGTACATTCATTGCAGCGGGCATATCTGCCACCTTCACCAAGATTTACGCACAGACATTCTCTAGCAAGGAGATCACAAGGGACTGTCTTCATATGCTGGAGTGTATGATGTTCAAGGAACTGGGCATCAAGACTATGGGCAACGTGTTCACCATACTCAAGTTGATTAAAGAACCTTCAGTACCACCGGCTAGTTACATAAGACCACTAACCGCAAAACTTCCTCAACTCAGCCCGGAAATGACCTCACAACAGTTCCAGAAATTCGGGATAGACTGGGATATATTCACAAAGATGACCAATCTTCCCATTGCACAGACCAATATCCAGCGATATAATTGCGCTCATGAAGCTGTCCAGAATTCCATCATCAATACATACCCTGAGTTTTCCAACACAAGCCCTGACAAACTGCTTGACATGCTCAAGGTGCTAGTCACACAGAAGTCAAATCCCATGGTTCACTGTATCTCATTTTCATTGGTTGTTCAAAGTGGTAATGAGTCCATTCAAAATTACTTAGTTCAGCTACAGTCAGAGGCTTGGGATTGTGACTTCATATGTCCCAACTGTAATCATGATCTGTCCAGCGTATATATCAAGGACCAGTTCATTCGAGGCATAGCTAACGATACTCTGCTGGGTCGCTGAAGATAAGTCAAACCAAAGTGTTTGAAATCGCCATGCGAGATCAAGACAAAATATCTGGTGCCTCAGACAT
Organism: Sepioteuthis lessoniana; assembly: GCA_963585895.1. Classification (NCBI taxonomy): domain Eukaryota; kingdom Metazoa; phylum Mollusca; class Cephalopoda; order Myopsida; family Loliginidae; genus Sepioteuthis; species Sepioteuthis lessoniana. Next base: position 108,641,426 of record OY757919.1, read on the forward strand.
AGCAGGGCTTCAGATGTCACCATATCACTGACAAAGGCAGGCCCAAAATGTAGCCCAATCAACTGTGACTCACAAACATGACAGGAATGAAACCCCACCAAAACGCGTGTAGAGGTTGCTGTAGCCACCAACATGGTGGAGCTGGATCAGGTGACAGACATGCAAAGCCTGTGACAACCAAAATCACTTTGAGAGGGTCTGCCAGTCAAAAGGTGACAAGAGATGAGGTTCAATTTGTTGTATTGAAAATGAAGAAGTTGCCATGGACGCACTCATTGTGCATGTGGTATTCAACCCAGTAACAGACACCTACAAGTAGGACAATAACAATGGCTGTGAAGAGGCAGAGGTGACATTGATTCCATTTTCCCCATATCCAGATCCAAGATGGGCCAGAGACATCCACACTGCTCACTCCACAAGGCTCAAAATTTACCCTGATAGTGGTGCGACCATATGCCTTGGTGGATTGAAACACTTGTGGCACATGGGACTCTCAGAAAGAAACTTGGTCCCCTCTAGAAAAAAAGTGTGCACTGTTGGAGAATTTTCCTTGGTGTGTCAAGGTTGGTTGCCTGTTACATTCAAAATTGGGGAAGCAGGCACCCTACACATTTGCAGCAAAGGTACAGGTAATATTCTTCAGTAAAGTAGCCTGTATCCATGTTTTCCCAAACCCCCACGAGACATTTGCCACCATTAGCAACATTCAATGCTATACATCACAAGATTGACCCTCCTGCAAATAAGACTAAGTTCAACTATCCTATGACTCCCTCCGTGACAACATGCAAAAACTTAAGGAATGGCTATTAGATCAATTTGCTACCACAGTATTTAATAATAGTGGGAAATTCTCAGCAATGTCTGCCCCCCTCCCCACTCCACATTCACATCAAAGAAGGTGCTACCCCCAAAGCTAAACATAACCCTATTCCAGTACCGTACCACTACAAGGAAGAAGCGAGAAAAGCCCTCTGGGACGATGTCAAAAGGGGAATCATCACCCCCATACCAATTAGTATCCTCACTGATTGTTGCAATACCATGGTTATTACTGCAAAGAAAAATGGGAAACCAAGGAGAACGGTGGACTACCAATATCTAAATTCTCAGTGCAAACAGGAAATACACCAGAGCAGCTCACCGTTCCAACTGTCAATGCAAGTAGCTCCAAACACACACAAAAAAAATGGTTCTAGATACCGTGGATGGTTACCATTCAATCCCTCTAGATGAGGAATCACAACCCCTTACAACCTTCATCATGGAGCAGGATCATTTCATGTATCTCAGGATGCCCCAAGGATACTAACCTCCGGTGATGCCTACACATGTAGGTATGATGAAATATTTAAAGATGTCGCCCGAAAAGTAAAAGTAGTCAATGATATACAACTCTATGACTAAGATATAGAGACTGCATTCTACCAAACTCTAGATTATCTGTCACTATGTGAAAAGAATGGAATTGTCCTAAACAAGGATAAGTTTCAATTTTGTCAGGATGAAGTTCAATTTGGAGGCCTTCAAATAACATCAGGAGTGATACCATCTGAAAATTTACTCAACACAATTTCCAACTTCCTAACTCCAAAGAATATCATGGATGCAAGGTCTTGTTTCGGGTTAGTCAACCAAGTAGCATGGGCATATTCTTTAAGCCCTATTATGTTACCATTCTGAGACATAGTCAAACAAAATATACCCTTTTTATGGAATGAAAGCCTGGAGAAAGTATTTCAAAAATCAAAAAAATTATTGTGGGCCTAGTAAGAAAGGGTATTACCATGTTCAACACCAGTAAAGTAACCTGTCTGGCCATGTAGGATATACACAATAATCACGGATAAAAACCTAAAAAAACTCGCCTTAAAGAACTACACCCAACCCTACACCAGAGAGGATACCCAACAACACTAATAAATAAAGGGTTGGAATTAGTAGAGAAAATACCACAAAGAGACTTAAGGAACCCAAAAAAACACAACAGTGAGAAACCCCTTGCATATGTCGCAACCTACAACAAAAATAATCCAGAACTATTCACAGAAACAATGAAAAATCTAGAAGAACATAAAAACAAGGATAAAATCAAAGAAATACTAGACACAACAAAAATCATTAAAAGCCAAAAACAAACCAAAAATCTTAAAAGAATACTCATCTCTTCTACATTTGGAGAAAACGCAACACTAGGGGTTACCAAATGCAATAACAAATGATGTAAAATATATGATATGATTATAGAAGGTAAATCCTATACCTTTAAAAACCCCAAAACCAAATTCAAAATAAATAAAAACTTAAGCTGCAACTCAAAAAACGTAGTCTATATAATTGAATGTAGCGAATGCAAAGAAATATACATAGGGTCAACACAGGCCCTCAATACAAGGACATCATTTCACAGGAGTAATATCAAAATAGAAGAAAACAGAAAATGAAATGTTTCAAAACACCTATACCAATGTAGGGCAAGGTAAATCTAAACCAATGACTACACGGTACTTCAAATAAAGGAAAAGAATTTTATAGATAAATTTAAACCAAAGTTGAATAAAACATGAATTGTACACACTCATAAATGGAAATAAACACATATATATACATATATATATATAAAAAAAAATCATAAGGAAGTAAAAACCATTCAAACCACAAACACAAAGTAAGTTCAAGTCTCATTGAATACCCCATTAACTAGACCTTGTGCCAGACATCATGTTATCTGACAAAAACAACAAGCTGAAAGCATATATATATATATATATATAACATTAACATTCATAGATATGTGTGTGTGTATATATATATACCTACAAAAACTATAAGGAAAAAAAGTTACCAGAGTAAATTTCAAACGACACGACCACACAGACGAAAAAAAAAATCCCCACACAGAGGAAAAATAACTGGTAGTGAAATCCAAAACCACTCCAATGCACACATACACACACACACATGCATCAAATATCAAAGAGGGGTAAAGCCGACTAATGTAAACACACTCTATGAAAAGGAGAGGAAGACCTCTGTATAAACACATAACCCACTGAAAATCATTCAAACTGCAAACACAAGTGAATTCAAGTATCCCATTAACAAGGCCTTGTGCCATATATGTTCTCTGAGGAAAGCAACAAGCTGGAAACAAACATTAAGAACAAAATAAATAAATAAATAAATACTTACTTTAAAATATAGATATATATATATGTGTGTGTGTGTGTGTGTGTATAAGTGTGTGTATATATATATATATATATATACATGTGTGTGTGTGTGTGTATAAGTATATATATATATGTGTGTGTGTGTGTGTGTGTATTAGTATATATATATATATGTGTGTGTGTGTGTATATAAGTATATATATATATGTATAAATATGTAAATATATATATGTGTGTGTGTGTGTGTGTATATATATATATATATGTATATATATAAATGTATATATATATATATGTGTGTGTGTGTGTGTGTAAAAATGTGTGTATGTATATATATCATCATCATCATCATATCGCGCTGGTAGCACGGATATCCCTGACCCTCTCTCGCCACTCCTCCCTATCGTTCATCGCCCTAGGTAGGTCTTCAGGACAACATCCCAAATCCTCACATAGCTGCTGAATGTATGTTCGTACTGGTCGTCCTGCTTTTGCACAGCCATGTGTGGGGGTCCATAAGAGTACATCTCTTATGAGTTTGTCCCTGCTACGTGCAATCTTAAACAAGTCCTGGCGGCAACACCCCACAAGACACCAACTGTACGGCCACCTACCCCCTATCACGAAAACTATTCATGTATATATATATATATATATAAATGTGTATGTGTGTTTATATATATATATATTTCTATATATATGTGTGTATATATATATGTATATATGTGTGTGTGTGAATATGTATATATATGTGTGTGTGTGTATGTGTGTATATACATATATGTGTGTGTGTGTGTGTGTAGAAAAATTGATAACAAGGTAATCCAAGTGGAAGGAGAGATTTATTAGGAAGTCAACACTATAGTGTTTCGATTCTACTGAACCATCATCAGGACCATGAGGGGTGATATTTGTGATGTTAAGTCAATGATGGATCTTTAAAAATGCAAAATACAAAAACCTAGGCGAAAGTTTGTATGATAAGAAAAAGTTGGCCATTTAATTGGTGAATCAGCGTTTGTTGTTTTAAATGACGTCATTTGACTTATTAGGAATATTCAATTCTGCTAAGATGCTCGTTTAAATCCATAATAAAAGTCTAAGACAAATTTTTGAAGCTGCTGCAATCTCATTCTCTAATTCCCTAAATACTCGTCCTGCCTTTGATAATATTTCTCCTTACTTGAGCAAATCCATTTTAAATAACTACAATATATTCTATCCTTAGTTAATATTTTCCTCAAATATCATAATTTTTATGCTTTCTATTTTTCTTTTTGTTTTTCTTTCTGTCTTTTCTTCTTTTTGACTTGAAATCTTTCTCGTTAAACAAATGTAACATAAATTCTGTATAATATTCCTAATATATACATATATATGTGTATGTGTGTGTGTATATATATATATATATATATATATATATGAACTGTTGACCCTATACAAATTTACTTATACCATGATGACAGTATTTTATACATCCCCAACAGTGATAGTCCTAAGTGTTCTAGTATATAACAAAAGATTATAAGCATTTTTAAATTCTTAGAATTTAAAATTGAAATTTCTTCTTCTTCTTCTATTAAAATGGCTAATTTTCTTGATGTTACACTGAACCTCTCAGTCACCACTCTGATAGAGAGACCCCCCCACTTCCTTAAAAGGAAACCAATATCCCTTGTATATCAATGTAAATTCTAATCACCCAAGTTCTATTATTAAACAACTTTCTAAAACTGTTAATATGAGACAATAAGGAGATGATTATTAAATAAGAAAATTTTCCATTAAAGTAGTAAAATGTACATAGAAGCCCTTAAGAAGAGTTGTTTTAAAGAAGAGTTTACTTATCTAGAGCCAAAACGGATTAAACCTAAGAATTATTATAATAATTATTTGTATGAAGATAAAGAAACTCCTGATAATTGTAATATTAAAGTAAATTCTCATCAAAATAGAAAAAGGAAAATTATATGGTTCAACCCATCTTTTTGTAAACATGTTAATTTTTAAACATAGGAAAATATTTTTTTAATTAATAGATAAACACTTTTATTAGTACATTATATTACATAAAATATTTAATAGGAAAACTTTAAAAATTAGTTCTTTCTGCACGAATAATTAAAAAAAAAGAAAAGAAAAACACTCATAATACGGAAGTTATTAGAAAATATTATAACCAACTTGATGATGATAATAATAATAATAATAATATTAATAATTATTTGTCCTCTGAATGATTTGTGTAATGTGAAAAACATAGTAAATCAAGCTATTATTTTCCCAAAGGAAAATGTAAAAGATAAAAAAACTTCTATTGGAATTTTGTCAGTTTGATGGAAATTAAGATATAATAATCATATTCATTCGTTCTCTCATCAATGCTAGAGAAATCAAACAGCTTTATCCAAACATTCTTGGAAGTTGAAAAATATGGGTTTAACCCCAGAAATTCAATGGAAAATATTCAAAAGATCTACTACTCTGAGCTGTTTTGATGTAGATGTAATTTGTGTCTGAAAGAAAAGATACAAATTATGTTATACTTTGATCCCAGTAACCTATTAAATCAGAGATGTGATTTAATTAGCATAAAAAAAAAATTAGAGTGCCTTTTTTTTTTTCCTCTCATCTACATTACACTGTCCCTGCCCCTTGTCCTTTCTTCAGCTGTGATCAGTGAGAACCAAAACCGGTTAGTTGTACAATTTTATTTTTAAAAAAATGATTAAAATTGGTCTCCTTGTGAGTATAATAAAATTTTATACTCACCATAGAATATTCAAATATTTAAAGACCAGGTAAAACCAAGATGTTATTATTAGTCTGAATAACATTCATAAGATAAGAAATAAAATGGTAATGATTAAGTTAAGGTTGTCCTTTCTTCAATCTTGTCTGAATAGTAGAGTTTGTCCTTCTTTTATTTCTTTTAGAATTAGTAAAGCTAATTTACAACTTAGAAACAAAATAGAGTCTGCATTTATGCGGAACTCTAGAGATAAATTCTCTTCTGATTTGGTTGGGTTGAGGGGAGGGATATTACCGATTAAGATTACAATTTCTTGGCACTCTATCTTTCTTTGATCGTTTGCGGTTTGAAAGATATTTATCCCTTGTCATAGAAAGAAGCCATTCTAGACTTCTTTCTCTGAATGACAAGATTTTAAGATATCTTATACCTAAAAAATATGGATGTTTTTTTTTCGACCTGAATGTCAGCAAGGTGGTTTTGAATTTGTCCTCAGTTGAATTTTCAAATCTTGAACTATTCTAGCTCATGTTTTGGATCATTGCATTCCATCTCGCAGGATTAAAAGTGAGGAGGTTTATTCCGAGTTTTGTTTGCACGACTCGGGTGACTTCAGCCAGTTTCTACAGACCGTGTTAGTGACCTGAAGGTGTGACTTAATGATCTTGCCCACACTTATATGTCCAGCTGGGAATCCGATTGAAGAAGTGAACACTTTCACACCCTCAAGTCACTTCATAGCAGTAATTCTATTGTTATCACTTGACCCGACAAGGGCTCTGGAGTAGTAATTTTGGATTATTAATGATAATTGATAAAATGATGTCCATCCTTGGTGACACCTCTGAATTTCTGAGACTGGGCTCTGTTGATAATTTCGACCATACTACTTCTATTGAGACTAAGTTTCAAAGAAGATTGGTCAAACTTGTCAAAAGAGGTCTTCTCTCCTCAGTCATCTCTGACCAGATTAGATCCATTGGATCTATATGACCTCATCTTTATGGGTTACCTAAAACCCATAACGATGGGGTACCACTTAGACCTATACTATCAATGATGAGCTCTTCACAGCAAAAAGTCACCAAGTGGCCTGACATCAGGCGAGTAACAATGCAGGAATACTTAACACTTGTACCTGGTTATGGCAAATGGAATTAGGACAGGCGACCCCCATGGATTCAATAAAGGACCTAGTTCGAAGTTCCATTTAGGTTTCTGAGTTCGACAAAGACCTGAAGAAGGCCAGAGGACATATCGACCCAAATGTTGTGGAAATTACAATAAAGATGAAGATAATAGTCCGAAAACCCTTAATGATAAAAATCATCAAGCTTTATCTCAGAAATTCAAACAACTAAATCTAATGGAGTGCTCGATGTAAGGCTATTGTTATATATTTTTTCTATCCTGCTTTATATAACAAAACTCACATACAGAGCAAATACAATTGTCAGTATAAATTTCTTTCATCAGAGAATATCATTATACTCTCCATCTCATCAGATGAATGTACATGTTTAACTTGAGGATGAAAGACAGCAAATATGGATTATAGTTTATATGTATATAAAAAAAAGAAGAAAGAAAAACTCATTTAAATTTTGAATTCTCAGGCGAGAGTAAAGGGGGTCAAAACAATAAAGTATTAGAAAAATTAAGAAACCAGAAAAAGGATGTTCCTGTAAATTAACCCATTTTAATTTGAACCTATGCTAGATTTTTCATAGCAGGTGGAAATCTCCTGAATAATGTAAGCTTGTAAACTAAACAGTTATCTTCATATAGTTTTCATATACTTCTTATACGTATGTTAATTCCCATGATGTTGGTGGTGGAAATTTTTTTTTAACTTTGTAAACATGGTGTCACGTGGGCTGTTAGAACACCATGTGACCATGGTGGCACATAGGGTGTTTAAACGCCATACGGAATAGATGTGACTTCAGTTACCCTTATCAATTTCATTTTATTTTAATTTTTTATTTTTTCTATTTTTCAAAAATTTAAATATTTATTTAAAATGTGCATGTTAATTAATGATATATTCGGTATTTAATTCTAATCTACTGTTAATTTGAGGGTGTAACTTAGCTATTAATAAAACCTCTTTAATTCTGAGATTACCAACATTACATACTATTGCTTCTATTTTAATGGAAAAATTATTATCATTATTTTTGCATTTAATTAAATGTTTATAGAATGAGGATGTACGTGTGTTGAGTTGTTCTTTAATTCTGATGTGGACGGGTCTGATTGTACTTCCTATATAAAAATTATGGTATTTTAAACAAATTAAATGATAAATAGTGTAAGTTTCTCAGCATATGTTTAGATCCCTATTGGGCTGTTAGCTAGAGTGTATGCTGCGATAGTATTGTGATTTTTCTTTGTTAGGTATTGGCATAGTGAGGGTCCAGAGTGGGCCAGTTGTATATCTAGCCCTTCCTTGTAAATAGCCCTACGTATATATATATATATATATATATATATATTTGTATATATATGTAAAATAAAATACCAGGGAGATGCCCACTTTGCCTCCATGCAAAATTTGCGATAATCCCCACCCATTACAAAATACACTATTAAACCACAAATCTGAGATAATCTTAAAGTGCCGGCATGAAAACAAGCATATCCTTTCCTAATTTGACTCAAACCCATAAGCAAAATATATTCCTGTTCTCATCGTTTTTTTAAGCACTTCTATTAGTTTCATATTTACATATATTTCTGCCATCTTTGTTCCCATCACTTACTAAAACCAGTTTCACCAACACATTTCTCATTGCCTCATCATCCATCATCAGCACCATACTAATTATCCAACCGAACCACCAACAATAAGTACTATTTTTCCCACATTATCATGTTATGATCACCCATAAATATTGCCTGTAAGTGTTCACAATATTTCTACTATTGTCAATAATAGTAAAGACTATTTTTTAAAGAAATATCACATGGCCTTTCTCTCTCTGATTTTTTTCTGTCTTTTCTTCTCTCTCTTCCCTCTTTTATCTTTTTTTCCTTCTCTCTCTTCCCTCTTTTATCTTTCCTTTTCTTTTCTCTCTCTCTCTCTCCTTCTCATTCTTCCATTCTTTTCTTTTCTTCTTTCTCTTTTTAATCTGTTATCTCTTGATGGTTCTATTTGTTTTACATCATTACCTTACACTGTCACATGATATTTGTTAGAAATATTTCGTTTATGTTATGAAGATTTCAATTTCATTTCCAACCTCCGTTTTGGTTATTTCTCATTCAGTAACCTTTCATTAGGTCACAATATTTTATGATGAGGATTTGGTTGAACTCAAGCAAACTTTCACCAGTATAACATTTTGGTGATCAAGGGTTTCAACAGAACAGAACTCATATAAATGTTCATGAATACAGTATTCTCTGAGCAAAGATATCAGCAAAACTCATGTAAAAATTCACCAAGTTTTCATTGGCAAAGGAAGATCTAAAAACTACCAAAGCTACAAAGCATGTTTTTGGCTACAAGGATTTTCTAACGATTAAATGGATATTTACCAAGTTGTTCAAAATACAACATTCAGTAAAATATGGGATATTATTCCAACTATAAAGAACTGAAAATGTAATGAAAGGTATGTGAAATTGAAAATTTTATTGTTGAAAGGGTTTCTCTGTGTAAAGATGTTATTTTGGAAGTTAATTAATTGAAAGATTTAAAGTGTTTTTGAGAGACAGTTGTGTAAAAAAAAATAATATACTTTTGTGAAAAGTTTGTTCACATAAAGTACAAAATGATGAAATTTAAAACAACTTTACTGGACATATTAAAACAAGAAGAACAACTGAGAGGTTTTGAATAAAGACATGAAAAATTGAAGAATTGTTTGTAGAACAACAATGGAAAATGTTAATGAGTAACAAGAACGAAGATTCAGGTGGTTTTTTCACAGAATGCTATTGTAAATGTGGTTGCTGAATTGAATTATATGCCAGAAGAGGAGGTAAGTTTTTTGTCGTATTTCTGAAGATGCGGAGACCTTTACAAAACAGTGCAAATTGGTTTGACGACGAAAAGGTCAGACCTAACATTTAAAGAAATGGTTATTTTGCTTTCTGAAGTGTTCAGCTCAAAGACATCGTCATTCCATAAAAGATAGAAATGCATGAACTTAATAAAAAAGCAAGATGAAGATTTCACAATGTTTGCTAGCATTGTGAACAATCAGTTTGAGAGGTTCAAACTGGCAGAATCAAGCCCTGACAATTTTAAATGTCTGATATTTGTTCAAGGTTTGGTGTCAACAAAAGATGCTGACATCAGGAGGAGGGTTTTTAATAAACTTGAAAAGGAACCTAATCTAATTTAGCAAAACCTTAGGTGTCATAGCAGATTTCCATGTATCTCTTCTATCATCTAAAATTGAACTTTCAAGGTAGATTTTGGTTTTGAGAACAAAAAGTCCTCAGGAGCCAAATCCAGGGAGGGTGGGGAAAGTGTGTTTTCTTGTGTTTTAACCAAAAATCTCAGGTTGGTGTGACCTGTAAGGAGCTGTATTGTAATAGTGCTGTGCATTCTGGAATTTTCTTTTGTCATACTTCATAACTCTGTTGATATAATTAAGGATGATAATTAATTATGTTAGTTAATTATTCTATTTGTTGTAATAGATTGTGAGTTAGCTAAAAATCTTTGAGTTGAAGTGTAAGTTGCATTTGAGAAAGGTCAGGTTGGTGCACCTTGGGTCCATGGCATGACAGTCAGTCTGTCATAACATAAGTTTTGTTTTGAAATCTGTAGAGGGACAGGATGTTAAAAAATAAACATTTTGTATGCAATGTCAGCTGACTTAAGATAAGATAAGATGATGTAGCACTAAAAGTTAATAGCATGTGTTCATATCATCATTTGTTGATGAGATTATTAATATATTATATAAGCTGGGAGATATTTAGCAGTCAGTTAGTTGAGGGATTTGGGTTCAGAGAGACGAGTGGCCCTGTTGGGGAGGTGACAGAAAAAAAAAGAAGTTGATGTTTTGATCTTTCCTTCACTCATGAATGAGACTTTCAGTGTTTCTATGTAACAATATCTTTCTCTTGTTTTGTTAATGACGGCTACAAAATGTTAGACAGGAAATAATTTTTCATATTCGAAATAACTGGGTATGCTTTGTATTTTGAGAAATGTAACACCTGTTCATATTTGGGTAAAACTCTATTTATATCTGGGTGCAAAGTGTTACCCTTATTCACATTTATGATCCCATAAGGTTACGCTCTTCCTTTGTTTTATTCAAAAGACTCAGGATCTCCAACAAATTCCTAATAAAGAATGCCTTTCCAATAAAAAAAAAGATGGTCAGTATTACTTTCTCATTCAACCTATCTGATACAAGTTTTTTTTTTTTCAGTAGTTGTTGCAATTCAACTCTGTCGATTACCTTTTTGATATCTTACATTTTAGTTATATCACCTATTATAACATGGACCAGTTGGCTGGAGATATAGAATCCACCAACTGCATCTCTGCAGAGACGTTAAATGCCCTTCCTCCAATGAGTGTCTTGGATATGGCACTAAATAGTCTGATGGTGAGGCTCTAGTTGTGGTGCTTTGGGAAATGTGGAATACCCCTTCATTGCCATTACTCTCAGGTCCACTCTGGCCTGGAGTGATTGTACCTGTTAAGGTTCGATGTATGGGTCAAATAGAACTGTTTAATCATCTACTATACTTGACACCATTTAACTGTATATAAACAAATGAGTTCATTTTAAAAATGTTACCTGCAAACTATTCACTTAAAAATCTTATGTATAAACAGAATTTGACATTAAATAACCACCAAAGGGTTAATATGGTATGAAACCAAATAATCTATAATTTTAGAATGTTTTCAATAGTATTTTCTTGATTAACCAATTTCTGACTAACCTGTTTTTTTCCTTTTGTTAGTTGACATAAAACAAATTTTGTGCTAATTTTATTCATCATAATCATTTTTATTTTCATTTATTTTCAAATCCTGAAACACGAACTTTTGTCGACTTGTGCCTCTTCAAAATTGTTCATGGATCATAACACACAAGTTTCTTAATATGATTGATGTCTGTTGATGTGGAAGGTTGTTGAAATGTTGCCTACCTCTTATGACATTGTATACGGCTGAAATACTCCCCCTACTGACCTGTTATGTCATTAGAACATCTCCATAAAAATTTCAATTGAATTTAAAACAAAATTTAACAAACATGCTTCGCTTCAAGATCCTTCATTATTCAATTTGGTGGGTGGGGCAGGATAAGAATATTACATATTCGCTATAGCATGTGTACGTATTGACTCCCTTTCCCAACAATAAACAGAATGCCATGCAAGGTCATTTTTTTAAGCATCGTACAATCGATTTATAGTATGGTACTAACCAGTGTGCTATTAAAGTTCTTTTTTTTTCCTCTACAAAACGTTAAGATTACTCTATGATACTGTGTATCTGTAATGTACCCATATTGAGTAAACGAAAGCTTCTTATCCTAATTGATTTTTTTATTTGTTGCTTTGAATCATTTATCAACCTTTCTTCCATTTCATTCTCTCATAATTATTTCCTTTAAAAATCAAATGGTAAAAATCTGTCGCTTTTCTCATTGAATTATTTTGAGATTGTTTCTTTCGAGAATAGAAAATAAATTCTCCGAGTGCTGAGTGTCAATGACAATACTAATGCCATACAAATTTGCTAGGTAAGATTTTTTTTTAATTGCATCCATATTCAAAACTGAAATTGATGGCTCAGCTTTTGTAGAGATTTGAACTTATTTTCCTGATTGACAGAAAAACTACTTTTAATATTATTACTACAAAACTTTCAATGATGTTTACAAACTAATGTAGATAACAACATTTTTTTTAGTAAATCTCTGGTCATAATGTCTATACAATTATAATTTTGTATATTGAGTCTAAAAAGAAAACATTTTTGTTTTCTCATTCAATTATTCAGATTTAAGAAAGTAGCAAAATTTACTCTACATACTTATAAAATATTCTATGTTCCTTTTGAAATCATTGTCCTGAGCTTTGTATTTTGCTTTAAATACATTTTTTATTTTCAAAGATATCTTCAACAATTTCAGTTTCCTTTGCTTCTGAATTGATACATTTCAAAAAATAAGAATTACTTTTATAAAACAAAGGCATGAGTGCAGTTAAATCCATTAATGATAAAATTGTCTTTCATTGGTTGATGGTTTTCATTTTGTTTGTATGTATTTTTTAAAAGTTGAAGTTCAGTAATCCAACTTGGGTGGTGCTGCTGCCCTTTTTTTAAGACTTTTTTTTTTCCTTTTTATTCTTGAATTCTGTTTTATAACTTTTTTGATTGAGGAAAAGCATGCGTATTGATACAAAATAGATTTCTCTGAAAATTCTCGACTTGAGAATTTATCTCTGTGAATATAATATCAAATGATTGGTTGAAAGAAATTTGGTCATCTTGTAGCAGTACAAACATATTAGTTAATGTATTTGAATGTCTGAATTTGGGATGCATTTTCAAAAAGTAATTTAAAAAAAAAGATTTCCTGCCTTTTTAAAGTATTTTATTTTTCATTGTGATGGAAACAATTTTTTAGAATTCTGAATTTACTTTGTTATTTTCATTATGTATTTTCAATTTACTGATATTTTGTCAGTCTCCGAAAAAATGTGTGAATGTTGATATTTTATGTGTGTTTGTGAGAAAAGTGTCAGGGATTGCTGGTATTCATCAGTTTCATAAGACTTGGATCTTGGCACAAGCTATGGATCTGCACCAGGATCTCAGTACAGGTGCTGGGGGTAAGTTTGTATAAAAGACAAGCAGTTATTATTGGGTGGATATTAATGTATATTTTCTAGTATGTTACCAATTCCCTAACTGTATATTAGATATATAAATATAAATATTGATAGATTAGATATAAATAAAAACTGATTGTACCTCAAATTTACTTGATGCATTCCTTCTTTCTTTTTACAAACTGAACCCAACTAAATAATTGAATTAACCCTTTCTTGTGTTCAACCATCCTACAACAAACCCAGCCATACTTTTCTAGAAATTAATGGATTACTGGTTCTTTGGAAAACAGGAAAACAGCATCAAATTTCTTATTGAAATACATAATTAGATAAAAAGGAAATTGTATATTTTATAGCATATAAGACCCTCAACTGATTTACAATTATTTTGAAAGTCTCATAAGGTTGGGCTTAGTACAACTGTTTGCATTTTAGTAAATATTAACCAATACTTCAACATTTGTGAGTTTTGAGCTAGATTTTTTTTGAAAAATTGGCCTCATTGCATTCTATAAAAGAAAATTACTTGCTCTTCAATTACAAACAAAGATATTTTCAGATTTTGGAAATGATGTCAAGTTTCATTAAGATTTTCTCATTAACCTGTGGAAGTCAATAGGTAAGAAACAACAAACAAACAATGAAAATTGTTAGAATCGCCATTGTTATTATTTTTTATTTTTCTTGAGTTACAAAAAGTGAATTTATCTTAACAAAAGTCAATCTGAATTCTTGTTGTTGATTTTACCAATTATAGAGTAGATCTACTAAAGTATATTGTACAAAAATCACCAAAAATAAAGGAAAGAAAATTCATTTCTGAAAAAATTTGTTATTGTGGAAATGTTTCCTGTTAGAAACAAATTCTTTCTTAGTAGTCAATAATACAACATGGAAAAGAAGTTAAAAGAAAAATGGTTAAAAATCTTCTCCCTAATGACAGATTTGTTAACCCCTTCGTTATTAAAATATTGAGACAAATTCATAAATTTTGCAAGCAAGTTTATGCATTATCATAAGTTGCTACAATGTTGGAAATTTCAACATTTTATCGCTCAAAAAAAGAAAAAAAATTGCTTCATAAAACTATTTTTGAACTTTAGAATCTCTTAAAGATTTTTCTATAGAGAATTTTTTTTTAAAATAAAGAACCCCGCCCAAAAAAAACTCTTATATAACAGTTTACACCAAAAAAATTGACCTCACTTGGCTGAATTGAAAAATTTTTCATTACTTTGTATTCAAAAGATTTATTTTGGATGAAGAATATCAAATATTAAGGCAGATTGAAGATATGAATATTGGGACATTATTATTGGTAAATGATGTAAACAGCACAAGGAAGTTATTCTCCTTAATTTGATTTTCATCAAAGTGTTCAGATGAAGACTCATCATGAAATCAACTGATGTCTGTGGAAATTGATCGATTTGAAATGATTATCCAGTGGCTTGAATAACCATCTGATGATTTCTGGTAAGAAAAAGGATAATTCTTTATTTTTTTCTCCATCTTGAATGACCTATACCAGAATCCAATCGAAGCTAACGTTTGTACCTTATGGACTGTTTTATGCAGTGACGTCTTTATCAAACAAGCCACTTGTAAAAACTTTGAGAATCAGTTGGATTGATCACTTCTGCTGGGATTTTCTGTTGCTTGGAAGAAATTGTACTTGCAGCAGAATTAGTTTTCAAACCAATACTAATAAATCCTGTGGAATTGGTCCTGCAAAAAGGCATGTCAGTCCTATCTTGACACAGTTGATAATTGATAGGCATGATTTATACCTAAAAGTGACATGTCTCTTGTTTGATTAAAGGTTAATCTTTACTCTAAGAAAAGAGATGATGTGAGAATGTGTGTGTATGTGTGTGTGTGGAGAGAAATGAAAAGAAAAAGTTCAATTAGAAACCAAGTTTAGTTGGAAGTCAGAATCTCATTTTGGCATGATGGTTAGAGTGTTTGCCAATGGTCCAGGAGACCTGGGTTCAATACCAGGTCGAGTCATACCAAAGACTCAAAAAATGGTACTTGATGCCTCCTTGCTTAACACTCAGCATTATAAGGTAGGGATCAAGGGTAAAGTGGAGCAATCCAGGGAAAGGAGTAGTGCCTTCCCCTACACCTTGGTGTAGTAGCTATCAAAAAGGGAGCCTTCAGGTTACCCTAGACTAAAGGGAGACAACTTTTACTTTACTTTCTATTTTCACTGATATTTACTGATGATAATATAGAATAAATAAAGAAATCTCTTAATTTTATTTAATTATTATTTAATGTTTATCTAAAGAGACGCTTTGTTGGCTTCTAACTTTCTATTTTCCTATTAAGGTGTTGGTCTTCTGTATATTGTGAGACATTTCTTCATTGGACAGGCATGGACTCAGAAAACTTCTTAAGATTTCTTTTGGGATCTGGTGTCAGGGCATGTCAACAGCAGGGTTTTTAGCTGTTACAAGTTGTAGGGTGAAGCTTCTGCAATAAACTTCTTGGATACTCCTCTAAGTACATAATGAGATTTGGAGATTCGTTGGTTGGTTGGGTTTTATGGCATATCAACCTTTTTTGGTTATTTAATGCCAAATCCCTTTTTATACAAATAATCAGTTCAGTATGAGTATACAGTTTGTCAAAACATTTCTATTTCAAGCTATTCAGTTTAGTCAAACAGTTCTAATTCAAACAATTCAGTTTAGTATAAGTATAGATTTTGTTTACACACAGTTAATGTTAAACAGTTCTATTTAGTGTAAGTACAATTTCAATGTTAAAAACAGTTCCATTTCAAACAATTCAGTTTAGCATAAGTATGCAGTTTAAATATCAAAACAGTTCTATTTCAAGTAATTCAGTTTTGCATAAGTACGTAGTTTAGTTCTATTTGACCCATAGATAGGACCCTATATAGGACTCCGGGCTAGAGTGGACCTGGGAGTGATGGCAATGAAGGGGTACTTTGCATTCCCCAAAGCTCCAGCATTACTGGAACCTCATCATCAGATTGTTTAGTGTCATATCTATGACACTTGTTGGGTTGGGGTCTTATCTCTCAGCAAAGGTGCAGTCTGTATATTTTACAGCTCCCTGCTCAGCCAACTGGGCAAGAGATTAGGAGGCAGGGTTAGTGAGGTGGTTATCATTGTGGAAAATGGAATTAGTGGTCTGAGTTCAAATCCTAGATGAAGCTGTTTGCATTTCCCTTTGTGCTAATGCCCTTTGTAAAGGCATAAATCTTTTCTCCCCTAGTTAGGGGTCAATAGTGAAATATGTTTTGTTCTTTAACCTTGGTATGACAACCAGTTTAGGAAAATTCAAAGCAGCTGTACCTTGCTTAGAATTGACCTTGTGTCACATCCTGCACATTGTAGTTGGGTAAATAATGAGATTGAGATCTGTGGGGAGGGGTGCATGATAACGAAGTAAATTGTTCTTCTTGGAATCTTGAAATCATTTTAGTTCAACTTGTATAAAGTGGCAGGATAGATTGTAGGCTGAAATATGTGACTGTCATCATAGAAAAGTGTTTCCCCCAACGGATATACCTAGTTTTCAATGATGTTGAGAGCTAACAGATGAATAACAAAGTATCCTTTGTTTGAATGATGAGATCCAGTGTTTCCCTAAAATGTATTGTTCAAATCATCACACTGAAACTGTGATCATTTCAGTGCATCCAAATGCAATCACTTCTTTAGGATAATGACACTTTGTATAGACTTCTATCCACCTTATTAAGAAGAAATTAAGATTCATCATCCCCAGTGACTTTCTTCAATTCATCTAAAATCCATTTTTTAATTGCCCCATGCCAGTTGGAAATGCTTTCACTGATCTGATAGACATTGGTTAGCATAGTCACTTTGACTAGTCTTTGGTTATATAGCTCCATATGCAACCAGGACTGATGTACTGTATGTTGTGACACCCATTACTTTATTATTTTGCTTAAAGCTATCTGCAATTAATCTGCAAGTAATTCTTCTCTTGATTTGTTCACTCCTTTCATTTCTAAGTCTTGGCTGCAGAATACCTTTTGGGTGGTTGGTGATTATCTCTCCCTATTATTGTTCTGACCTTTTGATCTTTGAACTTGTGGCATTCAACAAAATGAATTATTTAATGCTGACTTACTTCCATACTCTGACTCTGGCCATCAAGCAGTAGTTATCATTTTTGCTACATATCACTGATCATACTACTTTAGCTCACCAGTGCAAAACATTCAGTCTGACACACATGATTTTATATGAAATCCTATTTTTGTCTTGCTGATAATTTTTTTACTTTTATCACTTGACCTAATATTTAAGATGCATATATTTTCCAAAAATATATTATCTGAATAGGTTACTGAATCCAATTCAGAGGTAGCTGCTGATCAAAAGTTAAAACTGTACAGTTGGGCAGTGGCAACCACCCCCAATTCAGTCATTTCAGTCAAGTGCATCTTAAAGACTTGCAAAGAAGACATAAGTGTTGCTATATGATTGGCTTTTACTTGTTTTATTGCAAGAACTTTGTATAAAATTTCTTTTGTCTTTTAAGTGTGAGTGTGTTTGTGTGAGAGAATTATTTAGGATAAAAAAGAATTGGCAAATAAAAAAAAAAGAAATGTGATGAACAATGCAACAACAGAATGATTACAATTAACTGGTATCATTGTTTTGTTGTTTTTTCTAATAAAGATTCACATCCTTTATAATATGATGAATTCTTTTAACAGCCAAGTGTTATCAATGAAGGGCAAAAGTTAAAAATAAATATCAGTAAACTTTACTTTTCTCTCTTCTCCTTTCATATGATTCAAGAGTTTAGACTTGTGATTGTAGTTTGATTGAGTTCCTGTCACATTACGTGCTGGACTGTGACATTGTTTTAAACAAGTTTGAATTCCAGCTGCACTATTACATTCACTTACAGACTAATACTCTCGCAAAAGGTATGACACCCCCCGCCCTTATTCACCCCCCTCCAGCTATAGGGGCTTAAATTGTACCACTTTTGTTTTTCTGCAAGAATAGCTTTGGCATTAAATAACCCACAAAAGTTGATATGCCATTAAACAAAGAAACCAAACCACTGTGAACTTATTTTATATCAAATGCAAGATTTTTTTTTTTTTAAATCCAAATGTCTTAAAAATTTACCTCAATAACCCCTTGATCTTGAAATCAGTCTAGAAATTGTTGGTATCGAATAGATAACGCCTAAGAAATACGTATTTATCTTGAAACAAATATTAGTGCCTTCTTGACCTTGAAATATATCATTAGTTGTTTTCATTGCTTAATGTTAGAGCCCAGTTAACTGTAGAATATCTGCATATGGTAAAGACCCCCCCCACAGCAAGCAAATGTCCTGGATATGACACTAAGCCATCTGATAATGAGGCTTTAGTGCTTGACCTTTGGGAAATATAGAGTACCCCTATATTGAATTAATCTCTGGTCCACTCTGTTAGGGGGTCCCATCTACAGATCAAATATTTAATCATTTACTATATTTGAAACCATTTGTACAAACAAATGATTAATGTTAAATTGAACAATAAGTATTATATAGTTATGCTTAAAATCATTTAACTGTGTGCAAATAAAACATTATTCGAGGGTGAGTGAAAAGTTTTGCAATATTTTGGTATGTGTTAGTTTGCAGTACATCTATCACATGAAAGAAACAGTTTAATCTGTAAATAGGTACTCACTGTCATTGATAGTATAGTGTTAGTTGGTGCCCTGACACATTGTGTATTACTTCAGTTTATGTATGACTTGAAAGCTGCATAGATGAATGTGCAATGTAGTCTAATTCAGGAAATTATTCTTTGAACTCGGCCATAATGCCATGGAAACAAGTAAAAATGTTTGTTCTGTGAAGGCACAGTTGACTATAGTAACCAGATGGTTGAAGAAATTTTGCCCTAGCTGCAAGAATCTTGATGATCAGGTAAGCTCAGTTAGGCCTTCAAAAAATTCTGTAGCCATATTCCGAGCCAAAGAGGAAAATCCAGCAAGTAGCACTTGAGCTCGGCATCTCACAGTTCAGTGAGGTTTGTCACTTTCACAACTTTGGCCAAAGCATTTAGAGATGCTGAATTGTACCTCATGTTACTAAAATATTGCAAGACTTTTGACTCACCCTTGTAAAATTGAAATTTTAATTCTTATTCCTTGACAAATTTATTTTTTCTTCAACCTGAGGCATTGACATTATTATTTTGACTTTTTCCTTTTTCCTAAGAATCAGGATATTTCTCCACTATTATTGACCTGTTATAAAGAAGAAGAAGAAGAAGAAGAAGAAGAAGAAGAAGAAGAAGAAGAAGAACTATGAGTATTGAGGATCAGACAAGTTCAATTCTGTTTCTTTCAGGTTAAGGGGAGGGGTGAGATTCTTGTTCTTCACCTTTGCAAAAAGATTTTTCAGATCTCTCAGCTTTACCAATTTAATTTCTGTTTCTTGACATTCATCAAGAGATTTTCAAAAGGATCAAATGGTTCCAAGAATAAACTGACATATTCTTTATAGCATCAATCATCCTCACTTGTTTTGAGGGTTCAAATAATGAAAGAAAAAAGTTCGGATCCTGGAAATATGATGCTTCTATCTAATCCTTCAAAAAAACATTGAAAGTGGCGCCAATTTGCCAAAAAAATCAACTGATCTGTTAGGACTTGACAGAAGTAATAGAATTCTAGAGATGAGCCTCATGGTTAGAATACAGGATAATGCAGTGTAAGAATCATATAATCAACAGGTCAAAAATCTATTTTAAAAACTTGATATTGAATAATGCAATTTTTTTCAAGTACTTTTTCACTATTAAATGTTATTACTTTGATTTGTTAAGAGAGTCAAAGGTACTTTAAGGCCATTTTGATTATTGCTTTTCTTCTCAATTCTTATGTGATTAGCTTGTTGCAAATCATCTTCCTATTTGATAATCTAAATGAGAGATGATTGACCCTTGTATTTTTATTGATTAGACAATTAGAAATCAAAATGCTTGGCATTGTGATGAAACATTTTGTTAGTATATCCAAATTGGATGTTGTTGAAGATTCCAAGAAGCACTTGATTTTGTACTGTAGTTAGTAGAGTGCAATCTATTGCGAGTGAGTATGTTTCTACTAAGCACTCTAAAATTATAGCCTTATGCAACAAATGTATTCTAGCATTTCCAGATGAAACAAACTCATGAACAATGGATTGCTAACCACTAATCTATAAGTAGATGCCTATATATGAGTATTAATATCTACAGTTTGCTATATTTATAGCTAAAGAGTACTCAATATCAGAGATTGAGCATATATATATATATATATATATATAAAGTTAAGTTAGCCTAGACAGTCAATGGCACTTAGTGATTGTCAATTTCTCACCTGTGATTATAAGACTAAGATTTGTTTGTTTTTTTCCCCACTTGTAAGTGTCATGTGTATTTCATTTTAACACATAACTTAACATCACTATATAAGTATGATTGATGGGCCACCTTTCTGTCTGATGATTGTGCATACCATATGAAATTTAAAGTAAAGGACAACATGTTCATAATTTGAATATTTTCTAAATTGTATACAGGCTATGCTGTAGTGACATTGAGCCCTTTTTCTGCAAACTTTTCTCATTGACATATTGTTGTAGGTGACTCACCTATGACCAGAATAATCAACTTACCCAAAGGGTATATTAATCAAGAACTAAGCTGGTAGAGAGCGGGCAGCAGCTGTAGTAACACTGTGCTTCTCCAGTTGTTTGGTCGCACTTCGGCTGTCTGTGCTTGCTGCGACACGGATCTGGCCGAGTGTGTCTCGGCAGCTGGAGATTTCTTCCGGCCTCAGGGGGCCATCCCCGCAGGCTTTTACCTTCTTCAGGGGGTTGGTTTTATTGCTTGGCGCCCCTCATAAGGGGAATGCCAATGGGACCAAAGGTATTTTTGGCCATGCCGGGCGCATGTGGGCTCTGGCCCTGCACCCGGACCCACCAAAAAAGGCCTTGTGCCATACTTGCCTGATCGGTGGGGCATGTAATAAATACCGTAGCAGCTGTAGTAAGCACCTTGCTTGTCTTTGTGTGTGTGTTGAACCAACGAAACCCTCCTCAGAGACTTGGATACATTTGTGTGGCACCTCATATCTCCGTGTTGAGTTATTTATTTATTGACCCCTAATAATCGGTCATAACACTCATATATATATATATATAAATATAAATATAGTTTTTGTTAAAATTGAAAGGTTTTGGGTTTTTTGTGTATCCAAGCCAAAAAGCAGGACTCATCCCTTAAGATTAAAAATCACTGGGACGTAATTAATTGAAGATTTAATGCCAAGGTCAAGTAATTTTTATTTGTCAATTGCAATTTACAATATATGCATTTCTATTAGGTGTGTGAAAAAGTTTCCAGCACTCTTTTTTTAAACTAGAAAGTGGATGTATAATTGAAAAAAATTTTCTGAGAAACTTTTGTACAAACCTCGAAAAGAAATTGATGCAAATGTCTAAAACAAATTGTTATGATATTTATATTTTTAGACTTATATGACTGAAATTCAATCAACAAAGTTTCTCAATTTTTCAGATTATTGGTAAGGTGTTTGAAAACCATGTTTGCATTTTGGCAGGATGTACATAGAAATAAATTTTGGTTTGAAGTCTAAAATATTAGTCTAAAATGATAAAGGGAGTGCTTTTAATGCCAACCCCCCCCCAAATTGACTTTTCACTTTATTTTTCTATCAGTTCATTGTATTAATGATCTACTTATTAATTATAGTTTGTAAACTTGTTTGTGAGATGATTGTTAATATAACAAGTTCAGACCTCTCTAAGAGCTCTGTGATTATGTCACTGTGCCAGACAAAGCTAAATTTTAACTTTTGAAAAATTCCTGTTATGTGTCTCATAATGAAAATTGTGTCTGTCTGTAAGTGAAACTGCATCACCTCTTATGTCACAATTCCTTTTGTTATTTACATTAAATACTCAATGAATATTAATTAATCATTACTTAATCCCAATTAGTATCTTATTTATTAACAATGTCTCTATTAAAATCTAGTTGAGTTAGAGTTGCCTCAAAATAGCTCTGTTTTTAATGTGTTCAATATCCTTCAGTATGTTTTTTTATATCACTAAGAAATAAAGGTTGACATAATATTTGGTGTGGAGAATTTACAGACTGGTTCTAACAAAACTGGACTTTAATTAATAATTACTTGATTGATTTATGTGTAATTTTATATAGAAAAAATAAGTGTCAACTTTTTATATGCATTTTTATTCTGTTTTGTTAGTCTTTCTAATTTGATATTTTATTTGATTAAAACTTCAATACTTTTGATGCCGCACCGTCTGGGATTACTTCTCCCTTTTCCCCTCTGGTCAGATCAAGTCCGCGCGTGGTCGGCTAGATTTTTTTCTTAGAAATGAATTTTCATGATTTATAACAGCCAAATGACCGTCTGTTGAGTTTTTCTTCCAGTTATGTGTGTGTGTGTCGTAACCATTCATTTCCTGTTGTAATAATGATCCATGATAATATATTTCTATTTAAGAAGCGAAAGATAAGAATTCTCATTTTATGGTAATTACTATTGTATCAAGAATTTAGATGATTATAAAGTCCGTACGAATGCAGACATTACAAAATTATCATTCAGTTGAAAATTAAACTGAGAATTTTGATTGGTTAAAACTCTATGCAAATTTGAAGTATTATATTTAAGAACTGAATAATTGTGAATTTATACTTGCCTTATTATTGTTGTTGTTTGTTTGTTTGATGAATTTTTGGTGTGACATTATTTTCATCAGAGACAATAAGAAGAGTATGTTGTAAGAAAACAATGAACCCATTTCTCCTTCCCTTTTATTTTAGATTCAATTAACTTGAAGTGAATATTAAAACTCATTTGTTATTCTTTGTTTTGTTTTTGTTAATTTTATTCTAACGAGTCACATTTGTATGATTGTAAATGAGATGTTTTTCTATCTGAATAAATTGCTTGGTTTTTAGAAAAAGATTTTTTTTCTTTTTCTCAAAGATTCAACAGATATATAGATGCAAAGCATAGATTCTTTCAGTAACGTTCTCTTTGTAAAATACTTTTCTGTAAAAGTCTTTTAGTTTTTATAACGACTCAAAGGTGTGTGTGTGTGTGTGTGTGTGTGTGTGTGTGTGTGTGTGTGTGTGTGTGTGTGTGTGTTTAGTGGGGTCAGTTATAAGGAATTTGATAAAATTAGTAAACTTCCTAGCGAGATTATAAATAAATCTTGTAAAAACCTAATCCTAAGAGAGCAAATAATATTAAGTTCTCGTCTTGAGATCTTATGAAGGGCAAATTGTAGCTGTAAATTTAAAAAAAAATTACTTTCTGGGTAATGTGAGGAGTTAGATTCGGCCAAGACATCAGGACTTCTTTTAATAATTTAAAAAAAAATCAAACTTGAAATTCGAAAATTATTATTAGTTCAAAAAGTCTTTTCATAATTCGATTTAAAAAATGGCCCCCATATATTGAGAGAAAGGCCCTCAAAATCAGATTGATAAAATTCACTGTAAAACAAGAAAACATTTCTTGGAATTCAACCAGATAAACTCTTAGTTTATTACATTTGTCTACCGGACATTGGCCTAGGGGTTAGAGTGTTCGCCAATGGCCTGGAGTCATACCAAAGACTCAAAAAATGGTACTTGATGCTTCCTTGCTTAGCACTCAGCATTATAAGGTATGGATCAAGGGTAAAGTAGAGCAATCCAGGAAAGGAGTAGCGCCCTCCCCTACACATTGGTGTAGTAGCTATCGAAAAGGGAGCCTTCGGGTTACCCTCGACTATGGTCGCCAACTTTACTTTTTTTACTTATTACATTTACCCCAAAGTCTGGTTTAAGGCCAAACTAAAGAGGGTGACATTAAATAAGAATGAGATTGTTTTTTTATAAATATTTTGCTCATATCAGCAATAGAAAAAATTGTTAAATATTGTGAATATGCTTTATTTAAAACTTTGCGAATTTTATTTTGAATACATATATATATATATAGAAAGAGAAAGAGAGAGAGAGATAGTATATTAAAAGAATTTTCTTCAAAAATCAATCCAGAAATAATGTTTTTATTTTTTAGATTGAATCATAGTAATTTAGACATTAGAGAAAATTATGATTTTTTTTTTTTTGCATTTAGTTGAATATTGGAGTTTAAATATAGAAAGTTGTATATTTCGTACAATAATGCAAATCCAATTTCTCGTCCGCAATGTTGGACACTAAGAGTCTCCAAAAAACACCAGCAGCTCTCTAACTGCCTGTCAATTTCTGCCCGCATCCATCCAAGCACCTGAACCAAACCACGTGACCCAGAGAAAAGAAAGAGAAAAGTGAAGGCGAACCTGAACCGATATTTTATATATATTAGACCGGAAATTATGAGAATTCTGGAAGCATGTTTGGAGTGACGACATTTATAAGAAACTTAGAAAGGAAACAGTTGGGATTTTCTTATGAAGAAAGGCGAACGAGAAAGAAATTGTTAGAGAGGGCAATTCTTTTTTTTTTTTTTGCAAGTTATTTTTCAGACCACAAATATTTACTTTGCCTAGTTTGGCGCCGGAACAAGAAACTTGTGTTGCATAATTCTTCAGAGTGGAAAATATCTGACGGTAATGAAAATTTTGAATCTTTTTCCTTGGGTTTGAACATTGATTTTGACGGTGCACGGCTATCTCATTCATCCTGGAGGCTATATATATATATATATATGCACTCATACACAGGGCTGAGTGTATGCAATGTACTTGTGTGTATAAAGATTTATTTTGACATTTTGTTAAAGGGTTTTGCCCATGTTTCAAAGAATGCTTGCCAAAATACAAGTATTGAGACGCAAAGGCTTCCAATGTCTTAAATTAACTTTGCACAAAACAAAAAATGTAATAAATCTTTGGTCAGAGTTCATCCATTTTCCCAGAAGATTTTGCTTTCCTTCCATTTGAAAAGAGATTTTGGTTCTCTTTGTTGATTGGCAAATTGATTTGGACGTTACTTTGTAAGTAATTCGTAAGATCGATTAACTCATTGCTTACATGTGAGGGGGACATGTTATTTGGTGAATATGTTTGGCCCCCCATTTTATAGTAGTATATTTGTTTAGTGGTTGGTTGTTGGTGTTTATATTAAAAAAAAGGCAAAGGAGGCAAATGAAAGATGTGTAAATGATATGAAAGATGTGAAATGGCACAGACAAAAAAGAACATTCAAGACAAAGCAGTGCAAACAAAATTCAAATTTATATTTCAACAATAAATGCAATTAAACATTTCAAAACATTAGTGTTCTAATATTGTTCGACATATATTCCTGTGTTTGTGTGTGTGTAACAATCACTAATACTACAAAAAAGAACTAAATAACAAAAGTGTCCTATGTGTGTTGACTATAAAATATTTTCTATAGAATCTTAATAGTGTATATTAGGAGGAACGTGTCTTATCCCATGTTTGTTTCTTTCTTTCGATGGGTTGATGAAATTTCTGTTGTTTTTGAAGCTGGAAAAAATCTCACCAAAAAGCTGTAACAAGTAAGAGAATGGTTGCATGGTACATACATTTTTGTGATGGTATACTGCTGTTAGTTGAAATGGGAGAGTGATAGTGTTCTCTCTGGAAGTCCCATTGGAGAGAGTGTGTTGGCCCTGTAAGAAAAAATGTGAAAAGAGGGTGAGTGTTGGAAGATGAGTGTATTTATAGAGAATTCTTGTCATAGAGTAGGCTCCAAAAACGCGGGACGAAATTGCAGGGGCGGACATAGTTTTTGGCATTAACCACATGGTTCTCCTGGTCAATGGGTTCCCGAGACTGATTGTTGACGTGCGTCCGCCATCTGTTTCGGGAACAAGTGGCATAACATCCATTTTGAATTATAGGAGTGTAAGTCCTATACATGTTATTTGTATATCGATTTGATTTCTTTCTTTTTTTTTTTTTTTTTTACAAGTCTTCTACTCCCACCAAAAACCCAACATCAGAAAATTTGAGGGATTCTGCATAATTCTTTCTTTCTTTCCTTCTTTCTTTCTTTGATGAATAAATACAGACATTTGGAAATTACTTAATCAGTTTTAGGAAATTTTATATGAAAACTGAGTAAAACTTTTTTGTAATATAACCATCTCTTAAACTATTAAAATACTATGATTATATTGAAACGTTATTTAATAAGAGTTAAAGAACAAATAAAAAGAAAGAAATAGATTTTTCTAATGTTAAAATTAATATCTAAATTGGACTAGATAATTCGAAAATGTACTGAGTAGAAAAAAAGTAATAAATATCTTGTTTAGCAAAATCTCTCCTTGACTGGTGGTTGTTTTTATTGGTTATAATGGTATGTTATCATTGTATGAATGCAATCTCTTGTGGTTTATGAGATACAAAGTTCAAATTCAATTTGAAATTTTTATTCTGAATTAATTCAAATGCATCAATTATTTCTTTAAAATGTAATTAAAATCAATTAATTTTTGTTTTCTTAAAAAAAACATGTCAATGTTAAAAAAACATTTTGTTTTTTGTATTTTCTTATAGTTAAATATTTTCCTCGTTTTGGTTTTCTGTGACACCAAATATGTAGATTTCAACTCCACATAGATATTTATGAAGCTAGCTTTATCTAGGATAAAGTTAAGAAAATTGTATTAAATTGTTTTTTTTTCATAAGAACTTGCTTGTCTTTAGAATAGTTACTGTAAAAAATGGATGGGTTAAGAATCCTTGGATTGTATTCTATTAAAAACAACTTTGTAAAAGACTTGAGAATTAGATTGTGTGAAATTCAAATGTTTACAAATAGTTCTATATCCATTGATTGGCTGGAATATAGTTTCTAAACCATCCAGATATAACATCTCTTGGCAGTTGAGAACAATGTCAAATAATCTGGTATTTTTCAGCAATTAATTTTTTTCTTATTTTAATGTCTTATACCAAAATGGATTATGTCTACGTCTGACACTGCATAGTATCTTTTAAGGAGATCTTGTAAAGATACCTTTCAAGTATATCAGTGATTATCTTAAATCTACTTTCATAACTAAAGACCATTTGGGGAAAAACAAGAATGTCTTGGTAACATTGGACAAAATGCAGCTCTTGTCTTTGCTAGTTTGCAGGTGTTTTTGCACATTTTTTGAATTGAAAATCCCTTTCAGACAATACAACACTTTTGGGAGTATTATTAACCTCATCAAACCTATTTTCATCATTAAAGGTCATTTAGAAATATCTTTCTAATGCTTGACAAAATAGTGCTGGTTCTTGATATTTTTGTGATTTTTCTGTTCAGTCTTTCAGCTTCTATCCATCTGAAAAATGTAAATTCTTTGGCCTTTTTCAAAGCAGATAGGTGAAACCTGGATTTTGTTTGCAGAAGATCACTGCTCACTTAGTGTTTTGCTAGCTTATCAAGGACTTGAGATATGATTTGATTTTTACATTGTTGAATAGAGCTAAGAATAATATTCTCGGTAATATTTAAAATATATGATCATAAATCAATGTTAAAATTAAATCTAGGTATTATAATAATTCTAATCAATATTATTTTCATTATAATAATTATAGTTTTTAAGTTTTTCATGCAGAATATTTTTATAACTGTTAATTAGTTTGACATATTAAACAGCAAAACAAAGAATAAATTTTCTAAACTCCCAAATGATTGATCAATATCCTGAATTTACAGTCATAAGATAGATGTATTTGGTTGGCAAAACTGGAAGTTAAAGAGTCAACACTAGTTAAGCTTTTTATAGTAATTGGATGATTTATTTTTCCCAGAATGCAATGTCTAATTGCTACATATTTTTGACAGGAAGATTTTTAAGCTTTATACCAAAGAATAATAAAGATAAATATTTTCAGTTTTCCTTTATTCATTTTTATTGCATTATTTTTTTTGGCTAATTTAAGTGAAAATATTTGGCCAGAAGCAAAAGAAGAAAAAAAAAATTACAGTATTGCTTGCAATTGCTGGTCAACAATACAACATGGAATATATTCAGTAGATTGCAGATAAGAACCCTGTTTAATCTTGACAGCATTGTAAGCCTCATTAGATGAGGTATTGTTCATGGAAGACAAGTCCACTAAATGCACAAAGAAATGTGATACAGATTCACGTGTAAACCTAGATTTTTGTCCCAGTTTCTTCCAAGTTATTTTAATAGTTAAAGTATTGATCCATTAAAAATTGCAATTAAAACCTACAAAAAATACAAAGGAAAACTCTTCAAAATATTTGTAATTGTAATAATTATACTGTATTACATGAATAAACAACACTAATTTCCATTTGTAACTGAGATGGCAGAGTAACTACTTCCGTTATTTTATTGGACCAAGTCAAGCATGGATGAAACAATATTTCAGATCCCGGGAACAATGGCTGAAATGGTACTTACAATTTAGGAAGACTGGCCGAAACGGTACTTCTGTTTTCTGTTAGAACTCATGTACGACATCAGTCTTCAGTTTTGAGAAAGGTTATTAGCATTTAAAGAATTCTTCTGACAGCTGAGTTCCTTGTTTCTGTTGTTCATCCAATATTTTGACTAATACATTCTCTGGCCTATTCTAGCTGTAATATGCCATCTCTGTAAGTAAAAGGAGTATTTGTTCTGTTTTTCTTCAATCATGCAAAGGAAAAACTGTACAAAACTAAAATGGTATTTATTTTTATTCTATTGGATACTTTTTCGTTATGTTCAACCAAAAATTTCATCAGAACAAGAGTCTCTTTTCTTTTGGAGGAGGCATGAAAAAAATGTTGGATTATGTGATAGTTAAAATGTGTGAACAACAAAAATTGGTTGAAGAATTCTTTGAATGTAATTGTTACTATTAGTATAATAATTTGAATGTAATAATGTTTGTATAATAAAAAAAGATCCAATTGTATCACCACAGTAAATCATATGACCTTCTTAAATTATTATTTTATTATATAATTTATTTAATTATTTTTGTTGTCATCCTCAAGGTTTTTTAACTATCAATTCATTGGTGTATTTTGAATATTGCAATTGATGTCAATGTTCAATACAAAATACAATGAGTTAGATGTTTGCATTTATCAATTTTTGACTAGTTTTTCTTTCATCTTTTTTCTATTGCTTTTCATTGCAATAAACAAGTTTTATTAAGATTAAAGAAATCCTAACCCCAAATAAAATCCTGATAATTCTTCACCTAAGAAATTTGAATACTATTTCATCTATTAGTACTTGTAAAGTTATTTTATTTTATTGAGTGCTAATTGTGGGGATTCCTTTGTACCAGACTCGGTTCAATTCAATACAATCTGTTTTTAATCTTTTGATTTCATTGGAAAAATTGATCAAACAAAATCTGAGGAAAATAAGATGAAGCTGAATCTTATTGTAAAGACTTTTTCTATCTTTTCTCTTTTAATGAGAAGTCTTAATGGTTTAACCAAGATGAAATTGACATTAAAAAATCTTTAGTTGCTTTTCTTATAAAAATTCTATCAGGATTTCATTATTTGCACTTGTTTTTGTAATGAATAACTTTAAAGGGCAAAATCCTCTTCATCTAAAAAACTAAATAATTTTTCAGATAAAAAAAATTATGCATAACTTTTAACCCTGATTTTTTAAATATTCAAACTAGATTGGTGAGACAACAAAATCAGACATTGCCTATCATGTATGGAAGTAAAAGGCAGCAACTATCCTCTTTTCAATAGACAAGGAACTGCAATGGAAATTGCCTAAAGTAAAGTACTTACGATTTTCTTAAAAAGGAATGTATAACTTATCAGTGTAAAAATCAATGCTTAAGAGAGCAATATTTGTCTAGTAAGGCCTTCCATATATATATATATATATATATATATATATATATATATATATATATGTACTTCCTGAATTTTAGACATTGATTTATTTTTTCTGGTCTCTGTGAATCAAAGAATTTGAAACTTAGAATTGTGACTTTAGTTGTCCCTTTTGGGAATAGAAATAATCTTCTGGGCAACAATCAGTGATTATTCTATGTAACATACATATTGACCAAAATGAGATTAAAAACAGCAAAGGTGAGGCTGACAGTTCACAGAATTTATAGAATCTGCTAATTGCATAGTTTTTCTCAATAAAATTTCATTTTTTAAAAATCTATTTATTGTTTTTTTTTTCAGTTCAAATACTGGAATATCATCTCTTAAATATTTGCTTTCATTTCAACAATTTCTTTTAACTGTTTTACTTTATCTGGCATCAATCAAGAGTGTGAAATTAGTGTGGCTGAAAATCCTAAGGTTCATAAAATCCCAAAATAACAGGCACATGAAGAGATAAGAATAATTTTTAAAATGATTTTATATTCTAAATTGTGGGCTCAGTGTTTGTCAAGGACTTGTAAAAAATTCTTAAATCGCATTTTGGTAAGAAAATTATGATTCTAATCCAAAAGAAAGAACTGGCTGTGATATTTTTGGTTTAATTTCTGATTATTTCCAATAATGATGAATGAATTTCCACATATGAAATTAATTTTAATTGATTACAAAAAGAACTTGTACAACACTGTGCTCAAAATTTGTCTTATTTTAGTTCCTATGAATATGAACATTGATATATTTCGTTGGGCAGTTTATAGAGAGAACTTTGGGATAAAGCTTTAGCTGAAAATTCCACTGTAAAAGGTTCAAAAATTGATTATGATAAGAGGAATCAGAAATAGATTTATTGATCCAAGATAAAAGCCACTGGGGATTTAAGCTTCTTGAAAGTTTGATTGATAAAGAAGACCTCACAATTTGTTTGATTTTTATCCATTCGGTGATTGGTCTTCTATTTCAACCATATTCTATTCATTGGTAATCTCTAATTTTTCCTCAAATAAAACTCATGTTTGCTTTCTTCAACTGCAAGTCAGACAGAAAATTACTGAAATAAAAAGTTAGAAAAAGAATCCATGTTATTTTCTGGATGCCTTTAATGTATAACATCAAGAAACTGTCATTTTAAGTGAAACTTTATCAATCTTTCAAAAAGATTTTTTATTAAACCTTTTTTCTACTCTTTCTTTGTTTACATTTAAGGCCTTCAAATCAAGTTTGAAAAGTTTCTCTACATCAAACTAAAAGGCAATGTAAAGATGAAATTCAGATTTTAATGCTTCTCTTCTATTGACTTTATTTGAAAAGGAGGAGATTGATAACTTTTGATATTCCCATTTTAAAATTATATATCTATATGAATAAAGATATTCTCTTGGGAGTTTACAGTGACATGAAGTCAGAAAACTAAGTGAAAGAAGAAAGAAAATATAAACTGAAGGAAACTGACATATATAGTATCAATATTTTAAGTGCAAAATAAATGGGAATGACTAAATAGATGGGAATGACTAAATATGACTAAATAGATGGGAATGACTAAATATATGTGAATGACTAAATAGATGGGAATGACTAAATATGACTAAATAGATGGGAATGACTCTAGCAAAAATATACCTTGACCTAATGATAACAAGATTATAAACAAATTAAAAACAATTCATATTTATAAAATACAATCTCTCTCTCTCTCTCTCTCTATATATATATATATATATATATATATATATATATATATATACACAGACACTCACACTTGACAATTTGTGAACTTCTAAAGTTCTTGTAACAATGATTGATGATGAGAACAAAGCTTCTATTTTGGAAAAAGTGGAAGATTTGAATTTACATCTTATAGTTATCCACATTATATTGAGAATTTGGATGATTAAAAAATGATATTCAGCATGTACAATGACCTCCTAAAACAATCATTCAATTGCAAATTGGACTGGAAATTACTTTATTCTTTAAGTTAAAAGAGTTTAAGTGTATGATGTGCTATTTTTGCTGGGTTACAGTTATGCATACACACTTAACATGCGTTTTAGTTTTATAACATGGAGCATACAGATACGAAAGCAATGTTATGCAGAAAAGTGACCCTTTGATGTGAGACATAGCACACAAATACATACTTCTGATCTTAGGATAAGGGCTGGGGAGTGACACTTTTATCTTTGGCAGAATGTATGGATACTCTGATTCTTGAAAGAACTGCCAATCCATGTGTAAATAATCCTGTTAATTTTTATGGGTATTATGTTAGTATTCCCATACAACATTTATAGCAACGAGAAGACTAAACCAATCGGATTTGTTTAAAGAATAAAAATCTGATTGATGGGAAAACAACAACAAAATATTATGATAGCTCCAAAATCTGCAACAAAATTGATCTGTTTATATTCATTGTAGTTTTTACCAATTCACTTCTTCATCGATAGATAAAAATTAAGAGAAAAAAATTCTTAATCAGTTCTTTTTACTTATTTGTTCAAATTTTTTTGCCCTGATGAAGATTTTTTTTTTTTTGGACTTTGCTGGAGGAGAATGAATTTGATTTACTGAGTGATTTAGAAATTAACTTAATATCATGAACAATCAAAGCACAGAATGAAAAAGCAAAAGGAAGTTTTTCTATCCTAAGCCTCATTGGGGAAGTTTAATAGTTTTGATATTATTCTAAGCCTAAGAAAATTATGTCTGGCCTTTAAACATTTTACTTTCTTTTTTTTTCCTTATTTCAAAACTTCAAAAACTCTTCCTCATCCTCATTGGATGGTGTATTCTCTGTCAAATGTTATTGATGAGATTGTGTTCTATATTTGGTGCTGAAAAAGCAGGTTGTTTCACTAATTGGCTTATATATTCAAAAAAGGGACATGGTTCTTTTTCCTCCAATTGGAATCTATGAAAATCCATTAATGAGAAGTAGTATCTATTTCCTTCCTTATTTTGTCTCTTTTCTTTTCTTGACCTCTTTCGCATGTGATACAATTTACCTAATTGGAGAAGGAAATTATTTAATAAGTAATTGATACTCACCAAAAAGTGAGCGGACAGACAGATGCTTTTCTTGCCATTGACATTCCACAGAGTAACCTTACATAATGGGATTTTCTTAATTGAATGAAAATTTTAGTCTTAATCCTTTTCTTATCGAAAAATCGTATTAGGGTCATCAGGAGAGAATGTGCACTGTTTTGGGGCCTTCCTCTCAGCGGTTTTATTTGCACACTGCCCCTCCTCACTGAATATACAGTATATATTACTGAGACCTTATTAGTTATTTACTATGCTTAGCTTAGATGTTGACTCAGAAGTGTAATGGTGAAATGTGATTTGAAAAATAACTGCGTGTGTTATGAGAATATTATGTGAATCTTGTTATGCATTCACGATTGCGTGTCGGTTTAAAAAACTTCATTTTGAATTGTTCCGCGGAATATTTCTTTTGTTCCATATCCACATGGAACTATTTTCAGTTATTTTTATGAAGCGTTTTGTACATTTGGCTCAATTATGCCCTTTGATTCCAAGTTGACTCAGAAATTGGTACACGGTACCGTCTACAAAACCACTTGCTCCAATTCTACAGCTTTCATGATCACGCTGTACCCTTCCTTTTCAGCTTATTTTAAAGATCTTTGTATTTGCTGGTTTTATACTCATTTCTTTGATCCATCTAGCTTTCATATGGTATTGATAGTTCTACCATGATGATTTTAAGGTTCGTCCCTTGACAGAAGAACAATATCCAGTTGCAGACCTTTGCTAGATATTGTTTTTGAGTAATTGTTATGCCATCCTGGTAGGTCGGCAGATACCTACCAATCTCCACTTGATCTAAGAAGGTTTTGACTAGATACAGCTTGATGCTTGATTGTTTGCTTAGAGCCAGCATATATTCTTGCCCCTCTCTGAAACAAATTTCTGGGTTGAAAAAGTTGGTTCAGATTTTATATAATTCTTTATAAATTTGACCAACTCCTCCAATACTCAGTTGTGCTTCCAGGTGTTTCTCCTATTTCCAATAGCTATTGAACAGGAGCTTAGGACATGCTCTAATGTTTGTGGTTTGTCATTATATAGAGGACTGGTAGGATTGCTTTCTTTCTTCCATTTAAAAAGATTGTTGTTAGAAGAAAGCTGGTCGTGGAGCGTATTAGAAAACTCAACCTGAGAGAATCCATCTGCCATCTATTGTTCCAAGTAATAGACTTTTGCAAGGTCCCCTCTCAGTTTGTCCATTGGCTTTTTTGGGGATTGCTGAACTCCTTTTAGGAATCTTTTATTATCAACCTCGCTCCTTACATCCTGAATGACCATAATCTGGCGATTTTTGCTGCTAGTTTTTGACCAGCATTGCTTTTCATTAGTTTCAAAATCTTGTCTTCTTGTTTGAGTGTGTCTTCTGATTTCCTTGATACCAAGGTTGTCTTTAGCACTTCTTATGGTGTCCCTAACTTTCCACTTCTTTCATGTTTTTAATGTAGGCTTTAGTGATTTATCATTTCATCCTTTAAGTCATCCAGCATCAATTGTAATATATTGATTTGATATATTTCACAAAATATCATCTTCTTTACAAATCATCCATTTTACAAACACAGTAAGGATAATGTAAAGTTAAATGTTTTTAGAACTGATTTTTCCATTTTCTTTGGAGAACAAGAAAAGTTTGGATAAATAGGCCAAAATCTGACACCTGCACTGGAAAAATAAGGTCTAAAAATGTTTGGCTTCGGGTTACACTTACTTGGCTTTTAACCTGGACTAAGATATCTATTTATATACTTTGATGTAAACTATAGCATTAATTATTAGACAATATTGCAAAAGGCAAATTCTCTTGATGGCATTTTAGAAGCATATTGTAATTGAAATCAATATTTTCCATTTAGTTTTCACTTGTGGGGAGAACCTGATAAAGATTGAACTCATAATGGTAGTGTTGATCTATATGACTAACTTACTATCTATTGCCTTTGTGATAGGTGCCTTAGTTATTTGGTGTTTGGGTCAAGACTATTTGTAGTGAGCTCTTCAATACTCATCGAACTCATTATGATAATATGACCAATGAAACTAGCTTGATAACCATTGCTTTACCATTAACAACTAAATATTGAATTTTTTTCCATGGCTGATATAAGTCTATAATATTGGGGTTCACTTTGAGACTCATGTTTAATTTTATGTAAAAACACAACCTGAGATTATCGAAGTTGAGTTTATTAAGAACAGATTATTTCATTTTTGATAAAAGTTCAAACACATATCATCCAGTATCCACAGACATTTCATTAACATTTTCAGAGAAACACACATACATATTGTGGTATAAACATAAAATATAATCTGTCTGTTAATGTATGTACACACACAATTTATAAAAGTTGAAATTTATTAGAATTATATCTTATGCTTTGTCAAACTGATTGAGTAAAAGGGACTTTTCTGCAAACATTTTATATTGTGCACTTTTTACAATGCATATTTTTTTTTAACTTTCTTCACTTAATACAGTGCATAATGGGTTTTACACATTGCACATCATCTAGTGCATAATGATATTTTCTCTTTTGCACTTCATCTTGTGCATAATGATATTTTCTCTTTTGCACTTCATCTAGTGCATAATGATATTTTCTCCTTTGCACTTCATCTAGTGCATAATGATATTTTCTCCTTTGCACTTCATATAGTGCATAATGATATTTTCTCCTTTGCACTTCATCTTGTGCATAATGATATTTTCTCCTTTGCACTTCATCTTGTGCATAATGATATTTTCTCCTTTGCACTTCATCTTGTGCATAATGATATTTTCTCCTTTGCACTTCATATAGTGCATAATGATATTTTCTCCTTTGCACTTCATATAGTGCATAATGATATTTTCTCCTTTGCACTTCATCTTGTGCATAATGATATTTTCTCCTTTGCACTTCATCTTGTGCATAATGATATTTTCTCTTTTGCACTTCATCTTGTGCATAATGATATTTTCTTTTGCACTTCATCTAGTGCATAATGATATTTTCTCCTTTGCACTTCATATAGTGCATAATGATATTTTCTCTTTTGCACTTCATCTAGTGCATAATGATATTTTCTCCTTTGCACTTCATCTAGTGCATAATGATATTTTCTCTTTTGCACTTCATCTAGTGCATAATGATATTTTCTTTTGCACTTCATCTAGTGCATAATGATATTTTCTTTTGCACTTCATCTAGTGCATAATGATATTTTCTTTTGCACTTCATCTAGTGCATAATGATATTTTCTCCTTTGCATTTCATCTAGTGCATAATGATATTTTCTTTTGCACTTCATCTAGTGCATAATGATATTTTCTTTTGCACTTCATCTAGTGCATAATGATATTTTCTCCTTTGCACTTCATATAGTGCATAATGATATTTTCTCCTTTGCACTTCATCTTGTGCATAATGATATTTTCTCCTTTGCACTTCATCTAGTGCATAATGATATTTTCTTTTGCACTTCATCTAGTGCATAATGATATTTTCTCCTTTGCACTTCATATAGTGCATAATGATATTTTCTCCTTTGCACTTCATCTTGTGCATAATGATATTTTCTCCTTTGCACTTCATATAGTGCATAATGATATTTTCTCCTTTGCACTTCATCTTGTGCATAATGATATTTTCTCCTTTGCACTTCATCTAGTGCATAATGATATTTTCTCCTTTGCACTTCATATAGTGCATAATGATATTTTCTCCTTTGCACTTCATCTAGTGCATAATGATATTTTCTCCTTTGCACTTCATATAGTGCATAATGATATTTTCTCCTTTGCACTTCATCTTGTGCATAATGATATTTTCTCCTTTGCACTTCATCTTGTGCATAATGATATTTTCTCCTTTGCACTTCATCTTGTGCATAATGATATTTTCTCCTTTGCACTTCATATAGTGCATAATGATATTTTCTCCTTTGCACTTCATATAGTGCATAATGATATTTTCTCCTTTGCACTTCATCTTGTGCATAATGATATTTTCTCCTTTGCACTTCATCTTGTGCATAATGATATTTTCTCCTTTGTGTTTCATCTAGTGCATAATGATATTTTCTTTTGCACTTCATCTAGTGCATAATGATATTTTCTCTTTTGCACTTCATCTAGTGCATAATGATATTTTCTCTTTTGCACTTCATCTAGTGCATAATGATATTTTCTCCTTTGCACTTCATCTAGTGCATAATGATATTTTCTTTTGCACTTCATCTAGTGCATAATGATATTTTCTCTTTTGCACTTCATCTAGTGCATAATGATATTTTCTCCTTTGCACTTCATACAGTGTATAATGTTTTTGACACTTAATCCACTGCATAATGCAGAAGTGGTTTTATATACGTTCAAGTAAGTGGAATAAAGTTGGCGACTCTAGTCGAGGGTGACCGGAAGGCTTTCTTTTCAAATGGGGGGCACTACTCTATTCCCTGGTTTGATCGAATCCATACCTTATAATGCTGAGGATTAAGTAAAGTGCCATTAAATACCATTTTTTGAGTCTTTGGTATGACTTGACCTGGGGTTGAACCCCAGTCTCCCAGACCATTAGTGAACACTCTACTCATTAGACCAATGGATGTAAAAAGATATAATTTTTGACAAATATTTGAATAATCATTAACAATTTCAATTAGCCTGAAATTTTTTATGATTTTATATAATTTATATATACTTATATAAAAGATAGAATTTTTATGCACACACACACACACACACACACATATATATATATATATATATGTATGATTTTGTGTTCTTGTTTACACCTTTCTTCTGTTTTGTATTTTGGTTTGCTCACATAGGCATTCTATATAGTTATTCATTATACATCCACACAGGTGCATCTATCTATCTATATATATATATATATATATATATATATATATATATATATATATATATACACAACTTATCCAAACATATAGACTTATATATGTACACATGCATGATCTATGTATACAAATTAAATTTCTATCTGTTAAACAAATTCTCATAGAACAATTTCAACAATTGCCATTAAATCTATTTATCCGACTGAATGATTTTTTTCAAATGTTTTCAATTCTTCAATATAAATGTTAGTCAAAGCTCATTTTTTTCTATCATATCCAGGGAATGGTCCTTGTTTATGAAGAACTTGTATTATCCTTCTTTACATTTGGTCTCAATTTGAAAAATGCAATTCCTGCAAAAATGGTGACTTTAAACAAAACCATGTTTATTTTCATGTTGTTTAGGATCAATGAAATGGGTTATTTTGTGAGGTCATAGGTTTTCCACTATGAGCCTGAGTCAAAAAGTCTTCCCATTTGTAAAATTTAAAATTAGTGGAATGAAAATTTTGAGTTTTATCAGGGATTGATTTATATATAAATAATTTATAGATTAATTCTTAAAACATTGATATTGCAAAATTAAGTATGAAGTGTTTACCTGTTTAAAATGATCATGAAGGTCAATTTTTGTATTGTATATAAATTGGATACCTTAATTGTTAAACTGACTTTAGAATAAAATTACTCAATAAGGGTTGACATGCCATTAAACCAAGTGATGTGCTTTGCTAGAGATAAGTAATGAGTGGGTAAGCATATATCGAATCAAAAAGAAGATTCTTTTCAGCTGAGTTAATTTTAGTCTTAAGAATTGAAATATAGGAAACAGTTGATGTTTTTGGAGATTTTATTTCTAGATTTCAAGTTTTTGTGAAAAAAGAATGGTTGTCCTTAAAATAAAGACTTATTGATGATGATGATGATGATGATGATGATAAAGAAAAAAATAGAAATTAATGAATAAAAGAAATGAAGGATTTATTAAGTGTTGAATTGAAGAAAAGAGAGAAATACGAGTGGAAATATTCAGTTCATCTAAAAAAACCAATTAATTTAAATAAGCATGAAATAAAAGCATTTGATTGATTAAAATTGTTTTTTTCTTCTGTGAATATTAAAATATGGATTGACAGGAAAAAAAATGCTTTTTTTTTCCAATTTTACTTGGGAATAAAACATTTCTTGAGAAATAAGTTAACCAATTTTATTGATTTTATTCAAAGAAACTAAATTTCAGTTAGAATTATTTTATCAGACAAATTTTCTCATCAAAAGAAAATAATATTTTACTAGACAACAGATTTCTGATCAGTAAAAAGAGGTGATCAGAAATCTGGTATTTTATAATTTATGTTGCATATAAAAAAACAACTTTGGTTTTTGTCGTCTTTTTTCTTTTATGTATTTGGTTTATTCTCACTTGAGTTGGTGTGTGAATTTTGCTTTAGTTTCACTTTCCGCGAATGAGTTGTTTTTTTGTTTTTTATTTTCTCTGTTGTGGTGTTTGTTTAGATTTTAGGCTGATATTTATATGTGAGTGTTGTGCTTCTTAATCTAATGGATCTTGACGGACTGAATTGCTATGAAAAACAAAGAAAGTGGTTATCGAGTAAGAAAAAATGGAATTGAATTTTTACAAAGGGAATAAAAAACCGGGAAATAGAAAATGGATTTGGGATGAGACAAAAAAATCTTTAGAATATATCAAGAGGGATAAGCAGAAAAACAAAAAACAAATAACTCAAAAAATAAAATTAAAGTCTTTCATATTCTTAGAGGCTTAAAAAATTCTGATATTATCTGTTTGGTGTTTGTCTCATTTGTGTTGTTATATTGAATTGTGAAATGTTGTAATGGTTATCTTTGGAAAAAGAATGAATCAGATTTGAAGTCTGATTGAGGTTGTTTATATTGACTTTGTTTTAATGTGCTTTAAAAAAATGTATGAATCCACTTTTCCTTGGATTTTGTCACTGGCATGCCATGATGGCTGAGGCTGAAGAATCACTTTGTTATCTTTATTGTTGACTTTGATAAAATCTCTCCAATCAATTAATGCTGGATTTACATATGGGTTAGTATGGACGGCAGTCCAGGAGCCTCAAGACTTTGGCTTTGGCTTTTGATAAAACTTAAAAAACAAAGATATAACAACAAAGGAAATTTGTTTATTTTCAGATTTAATGGAGCTATTTTCAGATTTAATGGGGCTATTTTGAACTAATTTGAAACAATTCAGAGTATTTGGAGTCCTTGTAGTTGAAGTGGGTCGTTTTAAATTTGATGGGGTCCTTTTTTATAGATAGTGGGGGAGGTGAACATATATAATAAAGTGACCCCAAATTCTATTTGCCCAGGGGCATCTTAAGGCCTAAATTCGGCCCTGGATATAACCTGAAGCAGATCACATTTTTTAACATTCACTCGATAAAATGTTATTTCCAGTTGATCTAATTTTAATTTTAACAATGGACACTTTTTTGTTGTTTCATAAAAAATCATGTTGCAGAACTGGGCAAAAAATTCTTCTTCCTGTTTATAAAGTTAAAGAATTTTTACTTATTGTCTTAAATAATATTATCATCTAAAGTTGTAAGATTCTATTTCTCACTTTGTTGACTCATACGATTTTTGTTTTGATCATAACATGTCAGTTTATCAGTTTTTTGTTTTCTGCAATTTTGCCTGGGGCATCTAGTGAGCTTGAAAAAATAAAAAAACAACAAAGACGGGGAGAATGCTTGGAATCATGCATATCTTACATTATAGAATTTGCAGCAACTGTTCGTAATTTTCCCTTTCCATTATGCCGTTTGATATTTTGGCCACTTGGGAAATCACCTTTATAGAAAGAAATTCATTTACTGTTTGTTAATAACCAGTTCAAACTCGGTGACCCCAATGAAACTAAAATTGTGTTACTTTATGTGACATTGCATTGAATTTTTTCTTTAGATTTCTTTTTCTACTTTTAGTTGGTTTATTGGAAAGTAATTGGTTGGGTGACTTGGACTGAATCCAACCTGTTGGCACCTTTTTGCTAAGTCAGGATTCTTTGGAAGAAAAAAAACCAAGTGAGTTATTCTTTGGGTGAAATGGATTAGATGTTGTTTGCCAATTACAAAGACCTCTGCTGAGAAACAACATTTTTCATTCCAATCCACATTATAAATAGAGCAGAGGTTGGCTTCTCTTTAGAATCTGCTGCTTTTGTAACATTAATAAAAAAAAAAAAAAAAAAAGGAAAGAAGTTTCCTTCACATTACTTTTTGTTTTTTCTTCTTTAATCTTCTCTATTCTCCCTCTCCCTCTTTTATTTCTCTCTCTCTCTTTTATTTCTTTATCTTTTTATCTCGGTTTTCTTCTCTTTTCATTAAAATATTTTCTCTACTTCTTTTCCCTTATTTCTTTTTCTTTCATTTCCAAACATTTTATGTGAATCCTTTAAAAAGTTTCATTTGTCCTCTTAAAACTTATCCTTTTATCTCCGATTTACAGTAGTTCTTCTCTTCTGCCGTCAAATTCTTCTCTTCTTGGAAATGTTCTTTTTTCCTCTCTCCTATTTAACTATTGTCTTTTCCAAGTTATTCCTTTTTCTCTACTTTTGCAACCAGCTTATTCTAATTTATTTTTCAAATGCAAAAGAAAGTATTTTCCCCATCACCTTGTGAACTGAACGCCTTTGTAAGTCTAAATAAAAAAAAAATCATCAAACAAAATTGGAATGATTCTTTTATTTTAACCAAATAAAAATAGTTTTTATAACTATAAAAAATTTTTTACAATCAGAAAAAACTAAAATCATGAAGAACTTCATTTTAGAATTGGCTTTGCTTGTTAAAAATTTTAGAAGTGCAATGTTAACTTCTCCACCATTTGGGAACATTTAAGTTTGATGTTCTTTGAACCTATAAGCCTAATATCTTAGGCTCAAAGAGATCAAATCAGTTATACTACTAATAAAAGGTTTAATATTGCAACCATTTTCATTCTTTCTTTTAATGGAGTGATGGGTAGCATTAAATAAAAATGTCTGTACCCTGGAGCAAAGTTTGAGAATTTTTGTGCATGATTTTAAAAAAAAATTATGAGCTCAACTACACAGTATTTGCAGTCAAAGTAGCTAACGTTTCAAAATCCAAAATCTTTTATGTGAACTGAACATTAAACAGTATGTTGTTTTCTTTTGTTCTGTTTCATTTTTTTCTTTTGTCTTTCTTTTTATTTTAGGTTTTTATTCCTTTTCCTCTAACATCTTCTGTTTTTAGTTTTTCTATCCTTAGTTTTTCTGTTTCTATCTTTTCTTTCCTCTTGTAGGAAATATCTGTCAAAAATGATTATGTCCTGTGGATGGTATTTTGGTACTGTTTTGTTAACCACTGCGTAATGAGTTCGTATGGATAAAGTTGTATGTTAAATCAATTGAACTCTTCACATTAGTTATATGTAGAGGTAGTATGGAAATGATAAGTAACAACAGAATCTTATGTAAATTTCACTTCATATGTAAAGAGACACAGTTTAACATGATGTTAAAATGATGTTGATAGTTGTATCT
Organism: Sepioteuthis lessoniana; assembly: GCA_963585895.1. Classification (NCBI taxonomy): domain Eukaryota; kingdom Metazoa; phylum Mollusca; class Cephalopoda; order Myopsida; family Loliginidae; genus Sepioteuthis; species Sepioteuthis lessoniana. The sequence continues at coordinate 108,684,577 of OY757919.1, forward strand.
TCTTTATAGGAGATTTTGTAAAACATAACATTGTGGAAAAGGATTCGTTCATTGTTTAATTTGTGTTTCACTTTCATGCTAATGCCCTCGGAAAAAGCATGAATCCTTCCCTTCTCCCACTATTAGCGGTTGGGCAGAGGTATGTATTTACCCAACCCTTCCACTACAGGTAAGAGATGTCATAAAAGGTCAGTTTTTTCGCAGAGTACAACTGGTTTGAATTCAGTTTCATTCTCCTTGATTGGTTGCTTTAAGGCAACTGGCCAATGAGAAGAAAAAAATTCTGAATTCAAAACCAGTGTGCATGGGGATAGCAACTCCTCCCCACTGAAAACCTACTTGCTTTGAAACGGCTGCAGTAATATCATTCATCTTTGCTGATGGCCCTATACCATCAACGGGACAGGACATTCATGCTTTTCTCAACGACATTAGCCCGAAGTGAAACACAGTCATGTTTGAACAGGATTTGAACTCTGATTGCCAAATCCAGTTCTTGTAACTTCTTTTTATGTGTGTGTCAAATAGCAACAAGATACAAAAAAAGGAAAGATGTGTAAATGTGAAAATCTGACTGTAGTAGAAACAGCTACTTGGTAGGGTTTCTTTGGTCATTTTTTTGTTGTGTAGCATAAAACAGCAGTGTAATTGTATCCTGAAAGTGAACATCGGCAAAAGAATAAAAACAATGTCTCACTATGACCATATGTTGTGGGAAAGAGAAAGAATTATCTTTGTACCTTTCTTCATGGACTCAATTGTGTTGCTATGGCAGTTAATTGTGTCACTTTCTAGTGGTCATAGTAAAAGTCATCCTGCAGATAAGGAAAGATAATCCCTATATTTTTATCTCAAGTTGTCCATCTTCCTCCTCTATTTTTATTCTCCTTCTATTTCCTTCTTGTCTTTCTTTCTCTTTTATTTTCCCTACTTTTATTTTTACTATACCTCTGTCTCCCTTTTTTTTCTCTCCCACTTTAATTCAGAATTTTCTTTCTCTTCACTTCTCTTTATCTTATTTTCCTTCTCTCTTTCTCATTTTCATTGATCTTTTGTTTCTCTTTATCTCTGCATACCTATCTTAGAATTACCCACTTTCTCACTAATAAAGGTCATCTATTCTGGTCAGTTTTTTTGATTTTTATTCTGAAACTTGAACACCAAACATTTATAGTAGATATTTTTTTGCTGGCTTTGAAAAATTGGCTCATGAAATCTTTGCTTTAACCTATCGGCTTGAAGCCAGATCTCTGTTAGCAGTGAGGAATATGTAACTATTTCAGTTGTAAAGCAGATTTACAAGAAATTTTGTTTTCTTAATTTTGTTGCTTTTACAAGACAAACAACCATAAATTTTTTGTTAAGGAATTTCTAATTACTGTGTTTTTTTTGTTTTTTTTTTTTTTTGTAGTGTTTATTGAACATGAACAATCTTTGCTGTGTGACATTTGCTATTATTGATAAAAGCTGCATTCTCTACTAATCCTCATGAGTTTTCTCTTAACAATCTTAGGAAATTTTCTTTTTCTATTCTTATTTATTTCTCAACACACACACACACACACACACACACACACACACACACACACACACACACACACACACACACACACGCGCGAGTGTACTGAAAAGTTTTTGCCCCAACCAAAAAGGAAATGACCTCATTTAAAAATAATTTTAGGATTAAAGACATTTGAGAAATACCGTATTGAGTATGTTGAATTGAGGAATGAATATAGTGTGTACGTTTTTTTATAAAATTTTGTTCATTTCCATTCTGGTTGGACCAAGATCTTTTCAACACCTGAAAGTGATGAAAGGCATAAAATAGCTGATCCGCTATCTTATGCTTTTATTACGTAGTTAACTAAAAGAAGGTGTATGAGTATTTCTTGAATTTTTACCATCTTTTCAGCAGTTATGGTTAAGATAATATGTTTTGATGTATTTAAATCCATTAGTTTTATTAAAAACCTGTTTTCTAATTATTTTTAATTGAATTTGTTTATGGTTGATGTAAAGTGATTCTAGTTTTGAGCGGATTGGTTGATGTTGTTGAATGTCTTTATATTCTGTAAAGATGTGAGAATGTAGAAAAGCTGTTGAAATTTGTGGACAAGAATTGTAGAGTATATGTCTACATTCTTTCTCTCTGTCTCTGTCTCCACAACAAAGTTGGTAAAATGCCAGGCAAGGAATTGGTTCGTTTGGGTATGAAGATAAGAACTACCTAACACAATATCAATGGGCAAGAATGTAAGATATGAGACCAGAAGTAAAATGCCGTGTGAAACTGTTGAGTAGCAGAGTTTCAAAATCAGAAGCTCCTCCATTTTCTCTTGATTGGTTCTCTTCTTTCTTTTTTTTTTTTAACCGTTTCTCTTCTTTCTATCTTTACCGTTTTTCTTATTTTTTTTCTAATAGCCAATTCCTTAGTCATTTTGTATATCAGTTGAACAATTTGGCTTATCCCCTATGTTATGTTTACTTATCTCCATTTTTGTCCTGATATCCCCCCTCCAAGGGCATTGGTGGTGGTGGTGGTGGTGTGTGTGTGTGTGTGTGTGTGTGTGTGCTGAGGAGTGGGATGATAATAACAGTAAATGAAACTGGCAGAATTAGTTTCAAATTTTAGTTGCTGACCAAGTTTTATATTCTGTGTAAGACTTTCCTACATGTGAATATCTGGAACAGAAAATATTCTTATGTCTATAAAAAAGTTACTCCCACCCCACAACTATATGAAGTATGAAGCCTCATACTCTACTAGGTCACCTTTAGGCAAGGTGATATCAGTCTCATTTGAGTCTAGTCTCCTAAACAACTAAAACTGTTTAGAAATTTGGATGTTTAAAACAATGAAAAAACAAAAACAAATTTGATATCTAAGTAAAGAATTTGTAAACTCATGAAAAATATTTGTAATTTTTTTGGACATAATCCAAGTATCCGTGTAGCTTAAGACTGAATTTATTGGTTTTTGGGAACTTTTAGTCTTATTTTTCCCTTTTGTATACCCCTACCCCCCTAAAAACTTTCGGCGGGTCATTTCTGTTCTCGTCTTCAAATCAAAATCATTAGAAAGTACCTCGTAGGATGATGATTAATCTCATAAGATATTTTGAAGTTAATTCACTTTGGATATTCCCTGTAAGTGGACTTTTACCAAAGTTGGCTTTGCTAATAAATTCCTTGGGTTGAATATTGTACCGAGTGACTCTTAATATTGTTCAATTTGTTTACACATGTTACTTGCAAAAGGCAGAAAAAGATTTTAAACATTTACAAATATTCTGGGTTTTTTTTTTTTATCACGGAAATATTTTTGAAACTATTTGGTAAATTTTGGAATATTTTTTGTCTTTCTTTATTTGTTTAAACAAAGAAAACTAATTGAGACATGGAAAAAACATTTCGATTTATTTTGTTATTTTCTCTTTTTTCCTTCTTCATATCCAATTATTTTGTCTTTTTTTTTCTTTAAAATCTTCTGGTAGGAAAATACTGTTCAAGTGTTGAAATAAGATCTGCGAAAAATAGACAAAGGCTGACAACCTCTGATGAAAGTCAGTTGATGACAACTTTTTGTTGGCGGCAAATATCAATGCTTGCACGAAAGCTGACAACTGATTTTCTTTCTCGTTTTTTTTTTAAAGTAGTGATGAGGCTTATTCTTTGCTTACATTGACATTCAAACATTCCCTTCTTTCTCTTTTTCATCAGATTTCTACGTTGTCCAATAAATTTTCTTACTTGGATTTCATATCCCAACTGTTTTTTTTTAATCATTTCTATTTTTCTCAACTTATTCATTCTTCTCTGCCTTTTTCTTTTCTTCTTGATTAACGTTACCCGTTTTTTTTATTGTTATTTCTTTCATTTTGTATCCCTATAACTTTCTTTTCTCTCTCTCACTCACTCTTCCAGCCCTATAACTCTCTTTTCTCTCTCTCTCTCACTCTTCCAGCCCTATAACTCTCCTTTCTCTCTCCCAGCCTTTTATACTCTCCCATCTCTTTCTCCCTCTGGCCCTATAACTCTCCTTTTTCTCTCTCAGTCCTCTTTCTCTCCCTCTCCCTCAAGCCATTTATTCTCTCCTTTCTCTCTCAGCTCTTTATTATTCCCTCCTTTCTCTCCCTCTATACCTACAGCCATATAACTCTCCCTAACTCTTTGTGCTGTCATTGCTATCACTCCTGAGCCCATTACTCACTCCTTTCTTATCTCCTTTTTCTCTCTTCCTTCTCTTTAGCCTTTTATCCTCTCTTTTTCTTTTCCCCTCAGCCTTTTACTTTCCCTATTTTCTTTCACTCTCCTTCTCATTTTACATCTCACGTTTCTCTTTCCCTCTCTCCTACTCCTCACTGTCATTTCCTCTTCTTTCTTCACTGGCTCTTCTTTTCATTCCTCGCTCGACTGAGAATCGTGATCGCAGAATATTAAAAGAGCAAATAAAAAGGAAGTATTTTCTTGCCAGATATTTTTGCCTTTGAGCTTTGTAACAAAAAAGAAAATTCTCTTTCATAAATGCTTTGAATTTGCAAACAAAATTTGCTTTTTATATCCTTTCTTAATATCCTTTCTTATCCGACTTAATTTCTTATTGTAAATGAATTGTTTTTCTTCGGCATCTTTGATAAGTTTTTTTATATTTTTTGTTATTTTTTTACTTCACAATTTAAAAAAAAATTTTATTGTCTGTGAAAAAAGTTTGATTTTTAAAATGATTCTTTCTTGGAGAACTATTTAGTATAATTTGTGATTTTAGAAGATTATTCATACAGTCAGCCTGGTTGCTCAAAATATAAAAAAAAATATCATATAGGTATAACAAAATGAGAATCTAAACAAAGATCAGTAAATCTAATCTAGGAGTATAAGATAAATCTAGAAAGAAATGAGGCTGATTTTATTTTATTTTTTAGGATGGCAACCCTGATTGAAAACCAGCTGATCAGTGTTAACATGGCTGTTAATATTTAGTTTATATTTCCCTCTAAGAATTTCCATTCAGCTGATGAATGATGGGTTATTGCAAGTGCATTTGATTGTGTTATAGATGTGTTATATATGAAAATAGAATCAAAAATCAAATTCTGTGATAAAACTTCTGGAAAATTTGATCCAAACATTGAACAACTGAAAAAAAATAACATATGTTCTATCAAGTTCAATCCTGGTCTCAGGTTTTGAGGTGGTACAAGGAAGTTTTGAATAACTGTGAAAGATGAACCTCATTCAAGTTGATCTATCACTTCAACAAACTGAGTAAAATATAACAATAGACTCTCATCAGAAAGTAAACAAGATTAATGATGAATTAGCATTAAAGAAATAAGTCTCATACTTTCTAGGCACTTGGTGTAAATAAGTTTTTGGGCAAAAACAATATTTCTGAGCTACTGCATCCCTCTTATTACATGTGACTCTTTCCTAATTCCAGAAATTAAAACCCAGTTTGGACTTGATACCCTTTAAAAAGGTATGAACCCACCTATGCCCCCTCTCCAGCTGTAAGTTAAATAGTATGACTGTTGTTGTTCTACAAGCATGGCTTTGGAATTAAATAACCCACAAAGATCAATATGCCGTTAAATAAAGAAACCAAAATCGAATAATCATAGAAGTATTAAAATTTTTCTTTCAAGCTTCATATTCAAACATTGATAAATATATTGTCATTGAGAATAATTAGTTAATTATATTCCAAACTTTTTTTCAAACAACTTTGTAATTGATATTGTGAGCGCAATATTTTCATATTACAGCTTTCTGGTTATAAATCTGGAGAAGGCTGTAGAATGGATCAACTAAAATATTTTGTGGTAATAACATTTATAGGAGTTCAAACACAGGTTGGGTTTTTAAAAAATATTTTGTGAAAAATATCAGGAATTTCTTTCTCAACTCAAGGCCTCTTCAGATTTGATTTTGGCAAAAGGAAAATTTGTTTATCCCCCCCCCCCAAACCTTACATGTTATCAAACCAAATGTAGAATATTTTTCTTTGAAGAATTTTGCTGATGTATAAAACAAATATATATATATATTTGTTATATTGTTCTCTTCTATTTTAATCTTGTTTGAAATTATTATGCTTTAACAAGTTTTGTTTTGTGTATCAGCTAAAAAAGAAAGGTCTATATTAGAGATTTTTTAGGATCAAAGAATCTTATTGGTTTTTCAGATGAAGAATTAAATTAAAATCTGTGTTTTTAAAAAGTTTTTACAAATTACAAACAAGATCTCTTATTATGATGCATACAAATTTACTTTATAAAAATGGAAACAGGAAATTTGAGCAGCAATTTGAATTTGAAATAAACTACTTATATGTATTTGATTTAAATATTCAATCTAATTGGACTGAAATGCTAAGAAAAATCATTGAAAAGTCTACATAATAGAAAAATTAGAAGAATATTGAGTGAGACAGAGTTAATTTCTGTGGACATAATTTACTGTATGATTCCACATGTTATTTAGGCTTGTATTCTTTTTGGTTTCTGTTTTTATTAATGTTTTGGTTACTATATTCTTCAACTTGTATAGTTCATCTTGTTGAGCTTTTTTTTTTCTCTCTTTTATAGACAATTTTAGATTTGAGAATCAAAGACTTTTGCTAATTTGGTGACCAATACCAAATCAGCCAACATGAAAGATGAAGACTGTAACTTTTTTTTATAACCAAATTTGATACAGACCCAAAGTAAATTCAATGTTCACTTATTTTTACAAAAAAAAATGATTGTTTTGTCTTTAGTGACAACATCCCCCACCCCAAAAAAACAATACTGAGAATTTTAATTTAAAAAAAATATTTTTTAGAGTGTCATAAAAATATTAAGTTTTAGTGTAAAAATTTAGTCATAATAACAAAATGAAGAGAATTTTTCTTTTGTCATTTTCTATTATTACAAAAGTGATCTTTTTTTTTCATCTAGAATTTTCTTAAGACATTGTTAAATATTACTTTGCAATAGGGCCCAATATAAAGCACACCCCCTCCCAAATTTAACATTTAAATGAATTGAACATCAAGTTGGCTAGCTTAAGGTTCCAGAAATCTTATCTGTTAGAAAATGAATTTGGACATTCAGCAAATATTAATGGAATTTAAAAACATAGGAAAAAATACTTTGCATAATGATTATTGTCTTAAGGACTGAAATCTGTGACTTGAATTCAAATCCTGGACAAAGATGTTTGCATATCATTTTGTGCCTTTGGGAAGGGTATGAATCCATCTATTCTTCCTCCAGTTAGGAGTAAAATAATAAGGCATACGGGATTCTTTAGTCTTATTTGGCAACCAGTATAGGAGAAGGAAAACTGAATTCAAACCAGCTTTACTCCACTCAAAAATTGACCTTGTGCCACATCTTGCTTGTGGTGGAGGGGTTGAGTAAATACATTCCTTAAATGCTTGGAGGCGTTAATGCTTTTGATTCCAAGTGAAACTGAAGTCTTGATGGATCCTTTTACTTGATCTTAGTATCAATCGAAATATCATATGATATCCCTTGATATCAGTAGGAATATCAGATGATATCCCTTGATATCAGTAGAAATCGTTAGGAATGTCAGATGATATCCTTTGATATTAGTAGGAATATTGGATGATATCCCTGAGTCTACACAACATTGATGATTGTTTTGCGAATGAAATGAGTTTATAATGGTTCCATTTATTTGTTGATGTACTTATTACTTTAGTTTGATGTATGTGTCATTTGTAGTGAAGTAAAAATATTGTCTTTCAATATCTTCCCATAAAGTGGGTGAAAGAGGTGGGGAGAAGCTTACTGTTCAAAAATATTAATTGAATAAGATAAAAATTAATAATAACCAAAACAAAATATTTTGATATTTGGACAAGACCCAAAGAAATGTGGAACATTTTTGAAATTCTGGAACAGAATATGAAAATAATCAATATCTGAATTTGATAATGAATAGTTTAACTGTTGTTTGAAAGACTAACTGGCATTTCTAGAGCTTGTTGTTCACAGGAAGCTGCAAATAAGCAGATTTCAAATCCACAATTCCATTGCCCTTGGGCAGCTCTAAAAAATTGAAGAACATTCCGCTTCTTCAGCATGTCACCCAATGTTGCCAAGCGAAATGCAGTGCCATTGTCAGACAACACCTCCCCCCCCAGACCTTGCTCCAAAAACACCTTTTCGATCGCTTCCACTCTGTCGCTGGTTGTTTCATTTCTCAGCTCTCTCCACAGTGCAAATCACCTCAAGCCACAATCAACCATGGTAAAGTAGGGTCTTCCCCTATAGTGTGTAACATCGATTGCCAGTTTTTTCCATGTTTCTTTTATATTTACCTCTCCTGCTTCATGAACATTTTGAGCCAGGTTAATCGACTGGCATCTGTCACATGACCTGACCACTTGCTTCACTTGTTCCCTCTGAACATTGGGATCAATCTTCCTTACTAAGTACAATATTCTTTCTACACCCATGTGGTGCAAGTTGTGCAGCTCTCGTATGTCCAGGGTCTTTATTTCCACCGTGGACCAATTCGCCCACCTTTAATCAATGTGGATAACCCGAGTTCCCTCCAACCAAACAACCATATTGATGCCGGGTTTTGTGCCTGATTGATACACAGGAGAGAAGACCAGTAACACCATTCTCAAACCTTCAACCCCAACAAGCCTCCAAGTAGCTGGATTACTGGAGTAGGCTAGAATATGGACAATGTAGCCGCTGTAATCCCATTGTTTCTGGAGGGTGACGCATTGGCCCTATATTTGAAATCCACTTATTAGCAATTCCATGTGAGCAACAAGCTCTGGAAGTACCTGTCAGTCTTTTAAACCACAGTAACTTTTTCTGTCTGTTTGTCTAAATCTTTAGTTTGTATAGATTGTAACATCTGTGTATTCTGTCTAGGATCAGTGTAGTACCTGTTGAAATTTGATAAAATATTTTACAAAAAAGTTTAATCAAATATTATTTTAAAAAATAATCATCTATATGTTTGTAAGTCTGAAATTTTTTTAAATGGAACATTTAATTTTATACTCTTTTTCAAAATAATTGTTTTATCTGCATATTTTAGATTATCTAAAATCACTGTGGAATTTCCATGGGTATAGATACTAGGTTGAAGTATCAGGGAATGACAATTCAATCCTAGGCAGAGTGTACAGTTATTACACACTGATCCTGGTCAGAAATTCTGATCTATATATAAATGTTCTCAATTTTTATGGAAGTTATGCTTATATTAATACGGAAGAAGTAAATTCCCCCTCCCCCCACAAAAAAGTGTCTCATTTACTTATGAAGGCTTCTGTTCACCTCCCCGCCCAATTCTATTTGACAAAAGAAGAAAATATGTTTTAGCCAAGTTATCTTGCTGATTGCCCAACCTTTTTCCTCACAGACCAAATTTAATCTGTAGTCTTTTTCTTTTCAGGACGGTCGTGGATCAGGGAATGATACCAGTGGATCTACCTTAAACAAGAATTCTGTGGATTCTTCGTTGGATAATAATACAAAATCTGAAGGCATTTCTGAAAGTAAAATGAATCCTCTCAATATGTCTAAGACAGGATCTTGTACAGATGCTGGACATCAAGAAGGAATTACATCCCCAGATCATTCCAGGCAAAATGAACCAACTGCCAGTGGCAGTAGTGGAGGTTCTGCTAGCCAGCATCGTCAGCCTGACAATTTCCGATCACGGAATACTACTGATGGTGACAGTGTTGGGGAACGACTTCACCAATATAAACACTATGATAGCAGAGGCTCTAGTTCATCAATGCCTGCTGACTCTTCAGTGGATAGGAAGGTAAGTGTTATTCGAATTATCTAATCATTCGTATGGATTACTCATTAGAGTTTCTGTTACAATATTTTGATTGTGAGGTTCTTTGACATTTTCAGGAATTGTTTTTTCATAATTCTTTTATGTCTTCCAAATATTTTTTCTTTTTGCCTACCTGACTAACAAGAAGAAAAAAAACTTGGTAATATTGACACGTTGTCATTTTTCTCTCTGGCTAAGTCTCGGATAAACCTAAAAAGCACTTGACATTATCATTTCCCAGGAGAGATGTTTGATTTATAGCAAAGTGTATTTTTGTTGGTGTCATTTTTTTTTTCATTTTTTTTTTTTTTTTAGAAATTGACCTTTTCATCTCTTGTTTTATTTTGATACAATTTTGGCAACACACTTTATCAAAATGCACTAATAAAAAAGAATCCAGCAACAAAGAAAGCAAAAAGAGTCAAAAGAAAATAAAAATGATTATAAAATCTGAACTATAGTTCAGTCTCACTCAAAAATGACCTTCTGTGAAAGATTTTATATCAGAAACCAATTATTAAAGAAATGGTTTTGATTTAAATCTGTATCCTCTTCAATTCCTGAAAAACAAAATAAGACACTTGTTATCTGTGTGTTAATAACAAGAGATAAAGATAAAAACATCAAAATAAAATTTTTCTCTATGAATGATGCCTACTGAGTTTAATCTTTTTAAAACTATAAAGATTTAATTTATTTCTATTCTTATTTATCTACTGAAAAGAGAAAAGAAAGTGTTGTTGTTGTTGTTGTTCTGGTGACTTTAATATGTGCCAAATGATATTTCCCTTAATCTCAATGAATTCATTGTATTTTATGCACCATCATTTTGAGACGGCTTTAAATTTAATTCTTTCAGAAAAAAAAACAACATTTACTGTATCTAAGAGACAACGTAGAATAAAATGGATTTATGTAATGTAAAAAGGACGTAGTTAGCTGCAGATTGTATCGTCCACTTATACAACTGTGGATGCCTTTTTGGCTTAAATTAAAAACAACAACAACAAATAGATGGGAAATATATTTGGTTTGATTGTTGAATCTATAATTTTTCATTCAATGGTGCTGAAAGCAGAAATAGTTGATTGCAAATTTGTACAAATTAGATATCTTCAATTTGTCAAGTTGACTTTGTAAATGGAGTTGAAGATTTATCATTTACTAAATTTTTTTTGTTTATCATAAAATTTGAATGAAAATTTGTGAAAAGAAGAAGATTTTTCTTTTGCTCTAAATCCTCCATTAAGATAAAGAGTAAAAGCTGGAGATTTGCATCTGGAGAGAAAATAATTTTGGATGTCACTTCTTTAACAAATATTGCTGCATCTGGAGAGAAAATAATTTTGGATGTCACTTCTTTAACAAATATTGCTGCATCTGGAGAGAAAATAATTTTGGATGTCACTTCTTTAACAAATATTGCTGCATCTGGAGAGAAAATAATTTTGGATGTCACTTCTTTAACAAATATTGCTGCATCTGGAGAGAAAATAAATTTGGATGTCACTTCTTTAACAAATATTGCTGCATCTGGAGAGAAAATAATTTTGGATGTCACTTCTTTAACAAATATTGCTGCATCTGGAGAGAAAATAATTTTGGATGTCACTTCTTTAACAAATATTGCTGCATCTGGAGAGAAAATAATTTTGGATGTCACTTCTTTAACAAATATTGCTGCATCTGGAGAGAAAATAATTTTGGATGTCACTTCTTTAACAAATATTGCTGCATCTGGAGAGAAAATAATTTTTCTCGACATGGCATGTAGGCTAATAAAATATTTAAAACACATTTGTTGATAATGTTATAAATATTTCATGAACTAAATCAGAGTAATTAAACAAATGTTTCTCATTAAGGAGGATTTAAATTGAGGTTAATTTCTCCAGTCAAAATAAAATAAAAGGTTGTCAAACTCTGAAGACATCAATTTTTCAATCCAACGTATCTGAAGTTCAGTTGTTGAATTTAGTCAAATAAGTTTTTTAAGAAAATTGAATCTGCCCTATACATTCAGTCTTGACAAAAATTTCTAGTGTAAAAAAAACAGGCAATCTTTTATTGTATTATTTCATTTAAGTTTTCAAAACAGAGGGTACAGGTAACTTTTTCATACAGACACACACACACACACACACACACACACACACACACACACACACACACACATGATTAAAAACAAACAAAAAAACAAATACTCATTGATCTATTTTCGATGAAAAAATCAAAAAGAAGAAATCAAAACAGCTGAGAAACAAGTAGATATTGGTCATATCTGCTTTCAGCTTCTTCTTCTTGTTTGTTTCTCAGGTGTTTTGATTTCATATTTTGCTTGGGTGATGCATGAAGGCAACGTGCCAATTTGTGAAGAAAATTAATTGCTTTCACATATTTATTTGTAGCCATGCTTTTTTTTTTTTTTTTTTATATCCACTCAAATAAAATTAACCAAATCAAAAGAGATTGCAACAATCAGAAATTAAATAAAACAAAAGTTAAAAAGAAGAAAGTAAAAATCTCACCAAGTTTTTCAAATATAAACAATTAAAACATTTTACTGATATGAATGGGAAAAAAAATTGATTTTTTGTAACATGTAAAATTTCATAAGACTGAATAAATAGTAACTTCTTTGAAAAAAACAGTTTTGAAGAAATTTAGTTTTGAGATGCTTACAAGAATGGCTCTAAAGTAAAATGTTGAATTAAGGACGACATGATTTTCTATCATGTAAATTCTTAGATACTCTTTGCTGCAGTTCTCTGATACTCTCAACTATAATTTATTTTGATGATATTGGAAACTTTTAAAGAAATTTTCTTTTTTAATTTTATAAGATGATTGTTTTCCATCATTTATTTATTCATAGTGTGTTTCATTGTATTGTACATGAAAGGATTTTCTTTTGTTAATTTGGAAATCAGAATTTTTATTTTATTCAGATCATTTTAATCAGGTCCAATATATATATATATATATATATATATATATATATATATATATATATATTGAATGTTCCATATGAGAAACCTTGCTTGACCTGGATGTCAAATTTATTGAGAGCTCTGTTGTATATAAATTCTCAGCAATAAGTGTCTCTAAGGATCAATTAGTCCATTAGCTGAGATGGAGTTATTATTTGAAATTTTCAATCTATATAATCAATATTCACTATTCAATGAAGTGGATTGACAAAAAAGAATATGTTGAAAGATAATTTGTTGTGAACATATGGATGTTCCTGCATTTAAAAGTTTCTATACTTATGGAACATATACAAATAAGGTTTATTTTTCAACAAAGTGCTTATTGCAGTTCAAACACTACTTCCATCAGTGTTGCAGTGCTTGGATCCCATTGATCAAAGAAATCATCAACAGTAGGTATAACATCATCATACAAACTTTTTAACCTATCCTTGTGTATATATATATATGATCATGTCTTTGCTTCATGAATGAAAATTAAGAAGAAGGTGTTCTATGCTGACTGTAGGCTTGTTCTTGGCTGATAAGGGTGATGCAGAACAGGCAGGCACAGTTGTAGTAGCTGCAGTTGAAGGTCTGGTCAGTGTTTGATGGCATAGTGTTGTGGTTTTTCCTTTTGTCCTTGATAATAATCCTGTAGGTGTTTTCAAAGAAGGAGAAAAAGCTGGTTTGGTACCAGGTGTCCTAGTTCTCAGCTAGGATGGACCATCGGTGATGGTCAGTGTGACAGGCACTGAAGGATTTTTTTCAAGCAATCTTTGTATCACTTTCTTAGTGTTTCTCTGTCACAATGGCCAGCGGAGAGCTCGCCACACAATATGATCCTCATTTTGCAGACGTGTCTTGCTTAATGTAGCTGGGACTTCAGTAGCATATCCTCACTTTGGTATTGGGACAGCACTGGGGAAATCACTTGAGCCGTAGGTGGTGATGAGTGACCCACACCTCTGAGCCATATAGGAGAGTGGCAACAATTATACTTATCTTCTTCAGGTTTCTGTTGCACTACATGCATTTATACAGTTTGCAAAATGCACTGCTTGCTTTTTCCAACCTGTTGTAAATTTCCTTGTTGATCTTCACATCTGACATGATGGTGTACCCCAGGTAGGTGAACCAATGGACTGCTTTCAGCTCAGTCATGTGATGTGATGTGGAGAGATTGGTACTCTTTCTGAGGTGTTGGCTGGTGGAGTACCTGTCTTCTTTAAACAGATTTCTAGCTCAAAGAGCTGAGTAGCCTTTGTGAAGCAGAAAGTGATGTACTGCAATGCTTTTTCTGTGTGGGCAATAAGGCCAGCATTGTTTGCAAAGCTGAGGTCTCAGATCAGTTGCTCCCTGGTCTTTTTGTGAGCTTGTAAATGTCATAGATTAAACAGGCCAGCATCAAGTAGGTATCTCATGTAGCTTTTAATTGGAATCATCTGACTTTTCCCCTGATTACTGTATTGTGGAGATGTTGCCTTTCTTCCAGCAACAAAGAGTTTGTGGAATTTTGTACACAATGTTAAGCCCTCATGTTTCCCAATTTCAGGTGGAATTCTATTGACTCCAGCTACTTTGCCACTCTTCATCTACTCTATAGCTTTGATAGTCTCTCTAATTGTGGGTAATTCATCCAGTTCCATTTTTATAGGTTGTTAGGAAAATGCAGAGAATTGCTGATTCCTAGACAGTACAATTATATAATCAATAATCATATGTGCAAAGATTGTTGTTTTATGATTATGTGTGTTAGTTATGATGCACTGTAATGAAGATTTCAATTATTTCTTTTTTTCATTTCATGTTAATTGATTTAAATGTAATAATTAATGATTGTAGTAATTAGTCATTAAACAATAAAGATTTCTTCTTCTTATGGAACAAATGAATGAGTGGGTCTCTGTGGTAGTTTCTATAGAATTTGGAAATCATGTTCATAATGTACTTATATAATACACATGGTACACACACACACATAACACATCCCTCAATAAGTCCTGGGCCTAACTAATAAAACAAAAACTTTTTGGTAAAATTCGACTTTATTCACCTTCTAGGCTGATACACTGATTCCAACGCTTCTCTAACAATTCGATGCCTTTTTTGTAGAATGATTTGTCTTTGGCCTCAAAATACGCCTCAGTTTCCAATATCACTTTTTCATTGGAGCCACATTTCTTTCCCTGGAGGATTATTTTGAGGTCTGCAAACAGCCAGTAGTTGCTGGGAGCCAGATCTGGAGAATAGGGTGGGTTTGGAAGCAATTCATAGTGCAATTCATGTAGTTTTGCCATTGTTGCGATTGACTTGTGACACGGTTTCATTGTCTTGGTGAAAGAGCACTTTTTCTTCTTCATTTGTGGCCGTTTTTTGGTGACTTCTTCCTTCAAACGTACCAATAATGCTATATAATATTCATTATTGATGGTTCTTCCTTTCTCAAGGTAATTGATGAACAAAATACCTTGTGCGTCCCTAAATGCAGAGGCCAAAACCTTACCTGCTGATGTTTGCATCTTAAGTCATTTTGGACGGATTTCACCTGTTGCTGTCCACTCAGCTGACTGCCAATTTGACTCTGGAGTGATGTGGTGGATCCATGTTTCATCCATTGTCACATATTTATGCAAAAACTTCTTTTTGTTGTATTGAAACAGTTGTAAACTAATAATCTGATTGAGCTCAAATTTTGACATATGCTATTTAAAGGTTAGTACTTTATAAAAATCATATGAATTTTTTATTACTGGCGTCATCTATATGTCAGGCTTGGGACTTATTGACTGATATTATATATATATATATAACATTTTATTTTACTCAAATGAATTTACTATTTTCTTTACCCCAAATTTCTTTTCACTGATATCATTTATCATTGTCCTTTCCATCTAAAATATTTGATAAAGTGCTGGAAATAAAAGTTTGTGGTGTCTAGAAAGAAGTTCTTCCATTTCAATTTCAATATGGTTTCTACAGCTTGATCAACTATTTTTGGGATTTTTTTTGTATTAATCCTGTTGTAGTAGTTCTTTTTTTTCTTTTTTTTTTTTAAATGTTTTTATCTAATCTTACACAACAATATTTCCTGTTTTAAATTGCTAAAATTTTTCATTTATGTTGTTTATATATAAGGTTGAATTGAAATAAATGGTGTTTTCAAATGGTGAGTAATGGGAAAGTAAAACCCTATCAAATTGCTTATCTGTTATTTTTTAACAATTCCACTCAGTATAAAATGATGTTTAATTGGTTAATAGCAGACATTTTTGCAAATTCTTACAGAAGAGAATCATCTTCACCAATATTCTTTAATATATCTGCTATCAAAATGGAAAACTTCTGGTGTTCGAAATTCAGCAACCAATGCCAAACAATATGTTTAGTAATCGATCAATATTACTAGAGTGAGTCAAAAGTTCTGCAATATTTTGGTAACATACAAGCAATACATACATACAATGTTTTGGTAACAGGAAGAACAAATCAGCAGCTCTGGATGCTTTTTACCCAGGTCATGAAAGTGACAAACCACACTGGACTATGAGATGCTGAATATGCCTGATGCTCTCCTCATGCTACTCTGTGGATTTGTCTCTATGGCTTGGAATCCATGCTTTTTGGTCCTACCCAACCTTGCCTGATTTTTGAGGTTCTTGCAACTTAAGTGATTACCTCTGTAACTCTTGCACAACAAATGTTTTTGTTTCTACTGTGTTTTCCTTGTTCAAATTCATAAAGCATGAGTTTTGGAATCAGATTGTGTGGCTTTCAAATCCCAAAGAGAAGCTAATAGCCCTATACTGCCAACCATTGCAAGTACCTTTCACAGCTTGAACTGCTTCAGTCATAGGATATATGCACCACAAATTAGCCAGTGCGAAAATATTGCAAAACTTTTGCCCCACCCTAGTAAAATAGCTGGAAGATTTTTTTTGTGTCATTTTGATAACATTCAGTTTAAAGCTGTGTTGATAAAAATGAAATGAAATGTTGTCTTTATGCTTCCTGGATGCTGATAAAATCTTGATTGTGAAATGAGTTAAAAAATCCAAAAAGCAGTGAGTAACAATGTCACCTTCAAAGGGCAACAAATGTCATTCATTATCGAGAACAATAAGTTCTTTGTTATTTGGCTTCTATATGTCATGTTTAAAATTGCCATTTATTTCTAAATAATTTAATCTTTGTACAATGTGAAAACTGTAAGATTTCCTTGTGTGTGTGTGTGTGTAGGAACAGTTGAATTGGTTGAGATAAAATGAAGCCATTAAACAAAATGCAATTATGAAATTAACTGGCTCATTTGGATTGGAAATTATACGTTCTGTTTTGATAAGTTTTCTGTAATTGTTAAATTTGTTTAATTTTCAGTTGGCTTTTTGTTAAACTGCTACTACATTGGTCGATCTCTAAAGTTTGATGCTTTTTTTGGAGACAGTCCTTCAATTTGAATGTATTTCTTTACAAAATCTGACCATTTCAGGAAGAGAATTGATTTGACGGACTAGTATTATTGCTCTTCTTCCAAGTGAAAAGTTAATCTTATTTTTAACATAAATTTAGATAGGTTGAAATTTGAAAATTCAGCCTTTTCTTATTTATTAGATAAGACTTTTGCATACTATAAAAGAATGTGCATTGAGATGATTTGTGTGTGTGTGTGTGTATACATACATACACACACTCACAATTACAATAGATAGGAAGTTTTTGTTTTCTCTCTTCATCTTTAACCATTGAGCCAATGAGTATCTGTACCTTGTGAAGGATCAAAGTGATGCTCCTGTACACTAAATATATTACAAAATAGTAAAATTGAAGAAAATTATATATATATGATTATTTCATGTTATAATCTCAAAAATATCAACTGTTTTCATCTGAATTTCTTAGAATTTTAAAAATAACTTTAGTATTACCACAGCTATAGATACAACACTCATTCAAAACACATATGTTGAAGAGTGTCACTTTGAACTTTGGTTGTGTGCGCAGATACTACACTCTGTTCATCGGCAGAAGTGTTAATACTCATGTAAATATTCTTGTTATTTTTGACAGAAAAAATGAATATATTTTTTTCCAGTTATGTCAGTGTAGAAACATAAGCACACACACACACACACACATACATATTTGTGTGTATGTGCGTAATTATACATGCGTGTACATTCTGTCTGTTATATCCAAAGTTGGACTAATAAGTTCATAGTCTGACTTTAAACTGAATTTTGAGCTGACATTTTTACTGTGTACTTCTTAAGCTGTGTATATTTTCATCATCAAGTTAAGTGCATTAACTAGGAAGAAGATTATGTTGAAAATTAAGTAAATGTTTTTTTTTCTTTAGGCTGGATTTATTAATGGATCTATATAAATGAATATCAGTATGAATTTTGCATGTATTTCCATATTCTCTCCCTCTCTCTCTCTCTCTCTCTCTCTCTATATATATATATATATATATATATATATATATATATATATTGATGATGGTAGATAATTTTCTATTTCCCTATTTGTTGATATTGCTTTCAGATCTTCTTAGATGTTTACATCTTTATTTCATATTTACTAAAGTTTTGAATGAATACAAAGTTGTTTTCTTGTTATATGTTTGGTTGATGAACAGAAATGTTATCAAAGACTTTTGAACATGTTATACTATCCATCAATTTGATCATAGACAATATTTTTATCTATTTTTTATTTTCTCAAGTTATGATATATATATGTATATATGTGTGTGTGTTTCTCACCTCTTCATATTTGTCAGTCTCATGACTATAAGTTTCATGTATTTGTAAAAAAATAAATCAATGAAACGTATAGTCATAAGACTGACATGATGAGGTGACTGCTCTACTGGTCAGTATTTGAGCACTTTTCTGATTTAAGTAAAAACGTTTTTTCATAACAATTTGTTAATTTCACTATAAATGTATATCATCATCAAGTCACATTGACAGCATGGAGTTCTCTGACTCTCTCTCTCACCATTCATCCCTATCATCCATTGTTTCTGGCAAGTCTTCTAGGTTGCATCCTGTGTACGTACACAGCTGATGTAAGTTTTTACTGGTTGGTCATCACTGGCATGTCTATGGGCAGGGTTCCGGTAAGAGAATGTCGTTTATGAGTTCATCCTTGCTTCCCCTGCAGTGTTCCACATGTCTTGGGTGCCTTACTTGAATAGTTTGTGAGATGGGAGGCAGGTGGCTGTACAGCTGCTGTTTTGTCGAGTGCTGCTCCTAGGATTTGTTCAAGATAGCATGCAGCATTCTTGTGTAGTTTCCGTCTAGCTTTTTCTCAAAGCATTTTGTTAGTATCCATGTGGTGCATCCATATAGTAGTATGAACACAGCTATAGCTTGGAAGAAATCTCATTTTATCTTATCTCCATATGATCAATTAGCCTGTTAATGACATTCCACACCTTTGCTTAGCAAATGCTGACATCACTTTCAGTAGATGAGATGTTACTGCCAAGGTATGGGAACTGGTCTACTAATTTTAGAGGTTTGCTACTTTTAATGGAGATGACTCCTTTCTGTTTAAAACACATGAACTCTGTTTTGTTGGCATTCTTGTAGAGGCTAATGCCACCCTCTGCTTGCTCTTGGCTATGCAGTAGGGATTTGGCTTAGGATGGTGTATTTGCAAGAAATGTGAGGTCATCTGCATAGTCCCATAGTTTTTTATAGGATATCCTCTGCTACTTGCCTTTTCAAATGTGAAACTAATTTCTTTTATCAGATCTATTGACATTTAAAGTACATAGTTTAGGCATATAATAACCAAATCTGGTGCTAATGTATCTCCTTGCAAAACTTCAACAACAAAGTCAAAGAAGTTGGTGTCTCTATCAGCTGAGTGAACCATTGCTTTTGTGTTTTTGTAAAGCATCATTTTAGCAGTAACAGTTTCTTTGCGGAAACTATATGCAAGTAGCATTTGCTCCATCTTTGCGTATGGAATTGAATATCTTGGGGAAGTCTATGAACTGTAGAGTTGCTCTGAGATTCTTTGCCGATGCTCTTCTGATGAGCCAACACATTTTTAGAAGAATTTTCTTGATTTTAGGTCAGATATGATTGAGAAGCATAGCATTATAAATTTTAGCAGTTATAGCAGTAAGAGTTATGTCCCTACAATTGTTAGTGATTCCAAGGTCATTTTTCTTAGAGAAGGATGCAACTTTTCATCCATTTCTCTTGTGTTTTATTTTATAGACTGCATTGCCTTTCCTCGAGAAGTATCCAAACTGCAGGGGTTATTTTGTCCAGACCTGCAGCTTTTCTGTTTTTAATTTTTTTCAATACTTTGTCAAGTTCTTCCCTTGTAAACAATCAGACTTTGATGTCCAGGTGGCCATTCATAATTTTTTGGATAGGTTTGTCTGTGATTTTAGGAGGGTTTCTGACTAGATTCTTGAAATGTTTTTTCCTCTTGTGAAGTTTTTTTTTTTTTTTTTGACTGGCGGCTCAATTTTTGTTTTTGAGGTGATCTTCCTTCACTCACTTCATTTACTGCCTACCATGCTCATCATGATTATTTTTTTCTACTAATTTTATTGACGTAAATGTACAAATATGAAAAATCGAGTTATTCAGATATATTTATCTGCCAACGTTAGACATTTTGGTTTTTTACAGGAAACCTTCACCAGGGCATTTAAATATGAGATGTTGTATCTTCTGAATTATATTTAATTTTTTATTTTTTTAAATGAAATGAAAAAATGAGAAAGTCTGGGAGTTTTGGGGAATGTGGAGTACCCCTTCATTGCTGTTACTCCCAGGTCTACTTTGACCTGGAGGTGTAAAACTTGATAGGGTTCTATATATGGGTCAAATAGAACTATTTGGCCATTTAACTGTGTGCAAACAACTGACTGGTGTTGAATTGTATTACACTGCAATATTTGGAACCATTTCACTGTATGCTAATTATTGGTATTAGATAGCAATATTTGCGGCCATGTAAGTGTATACAAATAAATGATTTATACTAAATAGAATTATTCATGTTAGATAGGAATACTTGAAACCATTTAACTATGTGCTGCAAATGAAAGAATAGTATTGAATAGAATTATTAGTATTGCATAGCAATACTTGAAGCCATTTAACCGTGTGCAAATAAAACTATTAGAATGAGCAATATTTGAAATTACTTTTTGCAAACAAATGACTTACATAAAATGGAATTATTAGTGTTATGTAGCAATACTTGAAACGATTTAACTGTGTGCAAACAAATTAGCTCTAATTTATTTAAAATCAAGATTACCTACAAACTATTCACTTGGAAATCTTATATGTATTGTCATTTAGCTGTATGCAACAAATAGTGTTAAATACCAATTCTTGTAACCATTTAACTGTGTGCAAACAAATGATCTTTGGCTCATTTAAAATCTTACCAACAAACTATTTGTTTACAAATCATATATGTTTAATATACATGTATAAACAGGGTTTGGCATACCATAAAAACCAACTAAATCGAATGCAATTAATGGAAATAGAATGTTAAAATTTCTCATTTTTTTATATCATTAAAATTTGAATTAAATCTAATTCCAAAGATACATCATCTCTTATCTAAATGCCCTGGTAAAGGTTTCCTGTAAAAAAACCAAAATGTTTAACATTAGCAATTAAGTCGACTATGAATAAAATAATCGTCGGAATACCTTGTTTTTTTTTGTATTTCTACATGTATGTGTGTGTGTGTGTGTGTATATATATATAGTCATCCAGACAGACTGTTTTGTGGTATCCCAACTCTTCAGTGTGGCTAGACATGCAAGATGCTTCAAGCCAGTATCAAAACCTGGCTTACTTCAGAGCATTCTCAACATAACCAAAGGAATTTATTTGGTATATATCTACATATAAGCTTTTGATTATCAAAGTACTCAATTCATGAGAAGACCTTTACATTTATGCATATGTGATAGCCTGGCTATTCCTCACTTGAGTACTTAACCCACTGGGTGGGGGGAGCATTTATATTGTCATCCACAAACAGACTGTTTCATTGTATCACAACACTTCAGTGTGGCTAGACATGAGAGATGCTTCAAGCTGCGATTGAAACCTGGCTGACTTAAAGTCATACATATATATATATATATCATATATTATTTTATATAAGTTATTTTCCTTTGAATATTTGTTGAATATAGATATTTCAATGTATATATTTCTTTTCCATTTTTGATTTTAATATTTTCATCTTTTTTACTTAAAATCATTTTTGCAATTTTAATTTTTTTTTTGTTCTTTCATTTTTAATTGTTTTTGATTTTCACTCATTTTTTGATTTTTTAATAATTATTTTTATTTTTATATTTCTTAGCTTTGAATTTTTAATTTTTGTATTGAAATAGAGAAAATAAAAAACTAATCCTTCCATCTTTCATTTTGTCCTTTGAATTCTTGAAATAAATAATCCATCACTTTGCCAAGAATATGAACACAGTTATAATAATAATAATGAAAGTAATACACTAATAATTGGCCAGTGTTTTGTTTTATTCTATTCAGAAGAGTGCAAAACCTTCAGAGCTGACAAAGCTGGAATCTCTCTTACTTGTTCTTGTTACAGTATTAACAACAACAACAACAGCCTGTCAAACATTTTTTTCCCTTAAATTCAGCAGCTTTTCTGCAGCCTCTTGTTCTGAGATTAGAACTGGCAACCTATTTATATTAGCCACTTGAGCTCTGCACCTCACCCTGCACCAAAACAGGCTGAACATTTTTTATTTTTTGAAATTTTTTTTATCGTTTCTCTTACTGCTATATTCTCTACTTATTGCTAAGCACTTTTCCATAAGTTATTCCGACTAATAGCCTCGTGCTTGCTATTATCAAATGTTTTGGCTTGTGTCTTCTATGGTCTTCCTTAAGTGTATCGACCTCATGTGGTGATTTTTTTTCCCCCCTATTTTCATAGATAACTTGAGATTGGGACATCAAAGATTCCCATAAATAGAGATAACCCAGTTGTCACCCCCACTAAAAAAACCAAAACAAATTGGCGATATGTCCTTCAAAGGAAAAGTACATGCAAATTTTTTCAGTACACAGAGAAAATACCAACAGTACTTTTTTTCAGTTATGGAAGGCTCTGATGGTTTATATTTCGATGGTTATATTTTGTAGGATTCTGTGTTGGGCCAGCAACAAAATTTCTTACAGAATTCATTTCATTTTACCTTTGCACATTCAAACAGTTAATTTTCATTTTGTATTGTTGGTTTCCTTGATATCTTTTCAAAGTTGGTTGTTGTCCAAAAATATATTGTAAATAAAAAGATTTTCTTGTAAAATCCTATTTATGGTGTTTTATAAAGGACTTTTGTTTTTTATGCAAATATTAAATAAATTCGGTTCCCATGCAAAATTGATTAATTCTGGGATCTTCTAAGTATATCTACTTGGAGAATAAAAAGTAATTTATCAATTAATTACCAGTCAGTAATGTTTCCTGGGTTTGATTAAATTATTTAGTTTCTTTATCATTCTTTCAATCAAAATAGATGTTCCTTTGGTTTTAAGTTGGTAAGGCCTAATAATGATAAAAAGCATTTTACATTACAAACATTTTTTAACATAATTTCTTTCTTTGTCAGTCCTCTTAATAAATATTAATTTTATAAATTGAAGATTATTAATGAACAATTCAGATAATATTATGTCAGGCCTCAGACTTATTTATGAACCATTATACACACCCTCACAGGTTGTCAATATTCATTGGTTGATTTGCATTTGCATATAATTCAACTGTCAATTTGATGAAAGAATCAGTTAAAAAAGCAACATGGTCATCACTAAAAGTTGACTAGTTCTCTTCTTGTCAAGAAATGAGACAATTAATTGTATTATATACTAAAAGGATTACTTGGCATTGCCTGGATGAAGTATTGTCAGAAATGTTTTCTATAATAAGTATCTTCTAAATGAATTTATTTTTGCATTTTTACTTCGAAGCAAAATCTATATTGAAAGAAAATTTTGCCTTCATGTTTAATGAACAAAATGGAAATGAGAAAGTAATTATGAATTTGGTGGTTATTTCTTTTTTTTAAATGACTTTCTTATAAGAGTTATTCACAGAAAACCCCTCATTTCCTACCAGTAATGGGTTAATTTCGATTATTATTGTTCTTTTACAAAGATGGCTTTGGTATTAAATAATCCACAAAAGTTATTAAACAAAGAAACAAAACAAAAACAGTTAAGTACATAACTATTGTTATATAACTCAAAACATAAACGTATATAATTCCGCATAGATTAAAGTTAGAAAAAAAAATTATTTGAATAAAAAGGAAAACTCTTTAAAATTTCATATTTCAGAAAATATCTTTTTTCAAGACACAACATTCTCTTTAGTATATTCTTATCTGAAAAGCAATTTTAAAGCTTTAAAAATTAAATGTTTTAGTTTGAATTCATTTTTTTCATGTTATCATTCAGAGCTGATTTTCTATAAGAAGGGATGTCATTATTTAAAATCTTTTTAATGATTTAAATGCTCTGAAATAAGAAATAGAAATATTTTCTTCTGTAGAAATGTTTTACTTAAAAAATTCTAAAATTAAATGAAACCAGAAGTAATAAACTTAAGAAAATATATATTTTTATAAAGTTTTTCTAAAATAGAAATACATCTAAGAATTAATTCTATTCCTTATTGAATAAATTCCAAAACTGAAATTAATTAATAATCATTAAGAAAATGCAAACAATTATTATCGACAAACATTTATGTGATTATAAGGAAAAATAAAATAAAATGTTTTAAATAATTGACTGTTTTCAGAAAACATATTTAAAAAGTTTTATTAAATTCACCATTTTTTTCCATAGAAGATAAAATATGAAAAACAAAAATATTAATAATTATCATTATTTTATTGTCATTTTTTTTTTGCAAATGAATTTTTATTTATTAAAAAAAAAAAAAAAAAGGAAGAAAATAAGAGGATGTTGTTTAATTTTTTCTGTTCCCTTTCACCTGATGTGTTATCCTTTCAGCAATGTCACATTAATGTACTACTTACTTGTTTTAGTATTGTTTTGCATTTAAAGTGAAAGACAAAGGAGATAATTGCAGTGGTGTTTGTGAGCCTGAAACATTTCCAAGTTGCAATATATGAAAGTAAACATAATTTGGCACCAAACCAATTTCACTTTCATCACCAGACAAATAGAGGAGCACCTTATTTTAGATAAGTTTATGCTAAAGTATCCTGTTTTCAAATAATTCAATTATAAATAAAGAGATGCAGAAATTTTATAATAATATCTATCTATCTATCTATCTATCTATCTATGTGTACATGCCCAAAATTCTGTGTAGATAAGTTTATTAGAAGATTGATAAGCCAATAGAAATAATTATTTGAAAGACAATATTTACAGTAACACTTCTGAAACCTTTATAACTTGATAAAAAAGTTATCTTTCTGAATTTTTTTTATATATGTTCATTGGAATATATTCATAAAAAGTACATATACACATACCCTGTCTTATCTAATGATTTGATTAAACAATTCTACAAGTAGAATTTATAAAGTCACACCATTTTTATAACTGACTAAAATTTGAGCTCAAGTTTTTATTCCCATTTATTTGTAATTTGAGCAAATATTAATACTTAATTATAAATTCATTATAGGTGAATTATAAGTTGATTAATGCATTGCTACTTAATCAGATTCTGATAACTTTTGATAATCTGACCAAATCTATTTTTTTGGGGGGGAGGGGCATTCATTTGTTTTGATAAAACAATTTTAATGAAAATTTGAATAATTCTAAAATAATTATCAAATAGGATATTTTAAAGAACATTGGAAATGTTGGTCTTGGCTTTTAATGTTTATTTGTGAAATTTATATCTATAATCGACCGGACATTTGCATAATGGTTAGAGTGTTTCGCAATGACCCGGGAGACCTGGGTTCAATCCCAGGTTGAGTCATACCAAAGACTCAAAAAAATGGTACTTGATGCCACCTTGCTTATCAGTCAGCATTATAAGGTAATGATCAAGGGTAAAGTGGAGTAGCACCTTCTCCTACACCTTGGTGTAGTAGCTATCGAAAAGGTAGCCTTCGGGTTACCCTCGATTAAGGTCGCCAACTTTACTTATATCTATGATATCATGAATCTATAAGCAGATAAATAATTGTTCACTATAAGTAAAAATAAAAGAAGATTCTCTTTTAAGATTTTCTCTTAATTGTTTATGATATGTCTAAACATGTCTTCCTAATTAATTGTGACAGCATTCTTCAAACATAACTTACTACATCTACATTTCTAGTTGTATAAAACTGGTATATAATTTTTTTTTTTTTTTCAATGTGAATCATCATCATCATGTCGTGCCGCCAGCACAGATATCCCTGACCCTCTCTCGCCACTTCTCCCTATCATTCATTGCCTCCGGCAGGTCTTCAAGATTACATCCTGTGTCCTCACATAGTTGCTGTATGTAAGTTCGAGCTGGTTGTCCTGCTTTTGCACGGCCATATGTGGGGGTCCATAGGAGTACATTACTTATGAGCTCGTCCTTGCTTCTCCAGCAGTGTCCCGCATGTCTGGTTCGTCTAACTTGTATAGTTTTCGTGATGGGGGGCAAGTGTCCGTATAGTTGGTGTCTCGTGGGGTGTTGTCGCCAGGACTTGTTCAATACTGCTCTCAACATTCTTGTGTAATTTCCGTCTAGTTTCTTCTCCAGCTGTTTAGTTAGCGTCCATGTAGTGTATCCATATAGCAGTATCAACACAACCGCTGCCTGGAAGAAACTGCGTTTCATCTTATCGGTTAGGTCTGATTTCCATATGATCGAGAGCCTATCGATAGCCGTCCATGCCTTCGTCAGTCGTGTGTCGACGTCTTTTTCGGTTGATGAGACGCTACTTCCTAGGTAGGTGAATTTGTCTACTAGTTTCAGAGAGGCTCCGTCTAGTGTGGCTATGTTGCCCGTTTGGTTGTAACACATATATTCAGTTTTGTGTGCATTGACATGGAGGCCAATGCCAGCTGCGGCTCGTTCCAGACTATGCGGTAGTGTCTCTGCTTGATTAGACGTATTCGCCAGTAACGCCAAGTCATCAGCGTAGTCGGCATCTGTGATTGTTTTTGCGGGGTATCTTTTGCTTCTTAGAGTTTCTTGTTCTATTTAAAATTGTGTGTAGCACATCATCCTTGTAAAATCAATTGATTTCTCTCTCTTATTCTATTTTATTTTTAGACAAAAACTTTTTAAAATTACTAAAGAATAAAGAAGCTGTATAGGATTCAAATTTTGAAAGTTAAACAAGTTTTTTTTCTCACTTTATCAATGACTTTGAACCTAATATCCCTTTACGGCTTACAATTGAAAAAAAAAATGACAATTTTCTTTTAGATTTACCACTACCACTTACTCTAAAGCTGTTTACCAATTCTTATCTGCTCACTGAAAGGAATTTTTTTTTGGAAATTAAGTAAAAAGAAGAAATAGATGTCAGTTGAGAAATGTTTGGTGTTGACATTGGGAAGAAGGTTATTAGGATGATATTGAGACCCTCACAAGAAATGACTTGAAGATATTTCAATTACTTCAAAACCACTTTCATTCACTTGCCCTGATGAACACTCAATTTCTTTTCTCTTTGTCCTGATGAAGACTTGGTTTTCTATCAAGTAAAATCTGACAAGATTGAAACTCTAAAAAGAGATTGGACTATTGTTAGTAATTATTTACAAAAAGAAACTTAACATTTTTTATTCAATTATCTAAAATTCATTTTACTGAGAATCACCTTAAGAATGACTAAATTGGCCATTGATTAGCAAAGGATTACAATACGACCCCTCACTTTGCTTTCCTTCTCTTTTGTGGAGAAACAGTGAGAATGATTGCAAGTTCTAAATGATCCAATAGTTGGAACAAGAGTCGTGAGACTATTTGGATTTATTTAAAATCTAAGAAGCCATAAGTTTGTAAAAGTGTAACATATTTTTCTTTCCCTCTCTTTAAAAAAAAAAGGTTAAAAGATTTGGGACAAAGAATTTTCTAACCAAATTCTCTTAAAAGTTAAGAAAACTGATTTTTAGATATCCACACTTGTTTTTCTAAATAAATGTTATTTCTACATGATATACTCAGATGAGTCAAAAAGTTTTGCAATATTTTGGAAGTAAATGAAGCATCTCCAGATATAATAAAGGTGACAAACAACACTGGATTGTGAGATGCCAAGCTTAACAGTTACTCGATTTGGTCCTGTATGGCTGTCAAATATGGCCTCAGAATCTATTTGGCTTTAAGTTTATTTGATTTGATCTTTCAACCATCTTTACCTCTTGCACAACAAATTTTTTTGGTTGCTTCTATGATGGTGTTATGACTTAATTTGAGTTAATAAAGCAGAAGTTTCTGAATTTGACTTCATTGCATGTTCATCTATGTACAGCTTTCAAATCACACTTAAAGTGAAGCAATGCGCATGTCCCCACATCAATTACCAGCCACAGCTTGAACTGCTTTGATCACATAATAT
This sequence comes from Sepioteuthis lessoniana, assembly GCA_963585895.1. Taxonomy (NCBI): domain Eukaryota; kingdom Metazoa; phylum Mollusca; class Cephalopoda; order Myopsida; family Loliginidae; genus Sepioteuthis; species Sepioteuthis lessoniana. The sequence goes on from OY757919.1 coordinate 108,712,972, forward strand.
ATATATATATATATATATATATATATATATGTTACAAACTGGCATGTTACCAAAATATTGCAAAACTTTTGACTTATTCTGGTAAATTGTTGATCAATTGGGAAAAACTCTATTTTTACAGTATTTCAAAATCAAATAAAGAAAAACTTTCAACTCAGAATTTTCCTATTTTTTTCTTGTATGAATTTATCATGATTGAGCAATTTAAATTGTATATTTTGGGAACTATGTTGTTAGTGAATGAGCAGGTCAGGTTAAAACATTTTGAAATGGAAATTTTAGTGAAGAAAATCAAGAGAAATCCCCCCCAAAAAAAACATTAGGTAATCATGTTAGTAGTAAAACATTTTAGTGTAAAGAAAATCAAAGTAATTTTCAATATTTGGAACGCTTTAAAGTAGTTGACAAGAAAAATGCCTTATAAATAATTTTCAATGGAAATGCCCAATAAAAATTTAAACATATGGTGAGAGCTGTATTAATCCTGGAATTGATTCATTTTCATTTTACTGGCAATGAAAAATGAATTTTGTGCAATGGTTGAATGAGGATTTAAGCCTTAACTTTCTTCCAAGCTGTTGCTGTGTCAGTACTACTGTATGGTTGCACCACTTTGTTGAGTTGGCTGAGGTCAGAAGTGTTGGTTGAGGCCGGATCGGAGCATTAGTGGTATGTATGGTGTGACGTCTACTTGGCAACTGAACTCAGGATATCTTACTGGTGTGACTGCTGTACTGCTATTGATCACTGCTTATATATTTTCTATTTGTGTGCTGTATGGCTATATATGCATAGCACACGTGTGTGCTTGAAAATGTGCATATTCATAAGTCGTTGGTGTTAATTCATCGAAACATCCCCAAATAATATTCTTCCATTACCATACACACTTAGATTGTAACAAAACACTTGGAGAAAAATTTGATAAGATACTGCTTTGAATAAATCCTGAAAGCAGCATTCTAAAAAACAGCAGCCGTATAGCCACTTACCTCCCATCTCATAAACCATTCAAGTAAGATGAGCAAGACATTCTGGGCACTCCTGGAGAAATAAGGATGAAGTCATAAGTGACGTGTTTCTCTGGACCCTTACACGGCTACTTACCTCCCATCTCATAAACCATTCAAGTAAAATGAACAAGAAATGCTGGGCATTGCCAGAGAAATAGGGATGAAGTCATTAGTGACATTCTCCTATGTTGGCCAATCAGCAAAAACTTACATTCATCAGCTCTGTGCAGACACTAGGTGCCATCTAAAGAACATTAAGAGTGATGGTCAGTAGGGACAGATGGTAAGGAAGAGTCAAAGGAATCTCTGCTGTAAGCATGCCTTGATGATAAAGAAAACTGAACTATCATCACTAAAAGTTTGTGGTTAGGATTTGAAGGAATACATTTGGTTTGCTACTTTTTTGAAAGTTGTTAAATCCTAGCCATAAATGAGTCATAAAAAAAAAGTCTTCAAAACTCAAACATTTTAATAGAACAAGACGATGTTACTAAAGTTGAGATTTTAATGCATTTTGCCTATTTACACAACGTCTTTCCTACAGATTATCAGTTATGTCAAGTATCTTAACCCAAAGCCAACTTCTTTCTGAATAGCTCAACTAAGACTTCCATTTTTTAATGGAAAAGATCTTTTTCCAAAGAGAAGAAAAATCAACATTTTCTTATTTCTAAAGTAGGTTCTTATGTACATGGTCTTCTATAGTAAAAGCAATGAGGTACCTCCAACATAAAATTACGTTGAATTTTTTTTAATAATGCAGCCTGCCATATCTCATTTGGCCTGCTCCTCAAAAATAGATTGACTATATTTAATTTTGACTATTTCTTTAGTGGCAAGAACTTTCTCAGAGAAATTTCATGTTGAACAACCAGAAAGAAAAAAAAAATGCAGAATGATCCTCATTGAAAAGGTTTTTTCTATCTGATCTGAGGTTTTTCTTTTGTTTTTGTTTTTGGTGGTTTCTTTGAAAAAAATTTTAGGAAGGGAATTGATGATTTCTTTATTTGTTAGACAAAAGAAATAGATTCAGTTTCAAGATAACGAACAGCAAGAGATAATCTTTTTCTTAAGATTTTCTCAACGAGGTTTCCATGAAAAGTTAAGCCTTTAAGTAAAGAATAGAAGAAACCATATACTAAGTTGTCCAGTCATTCCTTCTATTTGACTGTTCAGTCATTGATGGACACCTCGTTGGCCAAAATGAACAACCACCTTACTCTGACTTCCTCTTCTCTCTCTACTTTCTCCCACTCATCCTTGCTAACTTGGCAAAGGCTCTGTGTTAATTTTGGTACTTGAACCTCCATGCCAATGTTAATTAGAAGAGGTTAAAATCTGGTTGTTTGTTTGGACCACTTAGAAGTGCATGACAATACTTAGAATTGGATGTGCATCTAATCAGGAAACTTTACTATCTCCTACTTCTCTGTCTGTTGAGGAGTTTCAAGAAGCTTACTGTTCATAATTTTGTATACAAACACTTTGCAATAAACAGGGAGACCCAATCTAAATGGGAACCATTTTTATCAGAAGTTTTATATTAATGAAAATATGTGGTGCATTCAATAAGTTTCCAGACTTTTTTGTAGAGGCATTTAAAATTGTCGTAGGCTCTCGAAAATTCACTATGTTATTGCTATATATCTTATGAGATGACTGACCAAGTCTTATGATTTCAGGTTCAAAGGAACAGCTACAGCAGCAATTGGAATACACCCTACTAAAGCCTGATTGTCACAGCTGGTGAATTTCAAAAATGCAATCTGGAGTTGAGGACACGTTATAAGAACAATATGCAATAAAATTCTGTTTTAAACTTGGAAAAAATGCCACAGAAATGTATGGAATGCTTCAGACTGCTTTTGGAGCAGCTTGCATGAATAAAGCATCAGTTTTTGAGTGGCATAAGAGATTCAAGGAAGCCAGGGAGTCTGTGAGGAATGATGAGAGGTGTGGGAGGAGTAAGGAAGTCAATACACCACAGTTGATTGGCCAAAGGGTTAGGGTTACTATGTTGAGGTTTTAAGGGAGTTCAGGAAGAGATTGCTTGGGAAGAGGCCAGCACTCTTCAAATTGAGTCAGTGGCATTTCCATTAGGACAATGCACCAGTCCACAACTCCATCCTTGTTACAGACTATTTGACCAAGATGGGCATCAAGACAGTTCCTCAGTCTCCCTATAGTCCAAACCTTTCTCCCTGTGACTCTTGGTTATTCCCTAAGCTCAGAGGCTGTCGTTATGAGACAATTGAGGAGATGAAAGAGGCTGTGACGAAGGTCTTTGATACGCTCACACAAGAGGACTTCCATGGAGCCTTCCAGAAGTTGTTGGAACAGTACAACAAATGCATTGCAGCTGGAGGAGATTACTTCGAAGGGGACTAGAGTTTGATGTGTGTACTATCAATAAAAGTGCCCACACGAAAAAAGTCTGGAAGCTTATTTAATGATCCTCGTAAAATCGGTAAGAAAATTTATTTTATTCTGGTATCCAAGCAGGAGAATTTTGGAATAGTTTATATGTCTATAACATTATTGTGCTGCTTGGATACCACAGTAAAATGAATTTAAAAATACTAAGTTAGGCATAGTGCACAGATACTACACTGATCCTAAGTGGAGGATTGGTGAGTGACATTTTAATCCTAATACTTAAATGCTAAACTGATCCTTGTTAAGAGTGTGGAGTGAAAAAGTGCATAAATGATTGAATGAAAACCCCAATCTACAAATTTAATCATTTTATTTCTCTAACTTGAGTGAAAAGTTTGTTGAAAAACAGAAATTACAAAGATTTTTCTGGTAAAAAAAGATGATCTTAGTAAGAGTGTGTGAAATATTCTCCAATATTTACATTACAAGAAAGAAAAGTTCATGCATTTCAATGTAGCAGTTAGAATTGTCTCAGGTTAGTTAATATATTTTGTGAGTGTGTTACTATGAAGTGGAAAAAGTATACTTATGTGCTAATATGTAAATGGATGCAGTTAAAATCTTTTAGCAGCAGAGGAAGACTGAAATGGTATTATGAATATTTAAAATATTTTAAAATATATTATGAATATTTAAAATATTTTAAAATATTTTCGTTCAATTTAGAATAATTTAGTGATATTGAAATTAAATGCAAACTCGAAGTAACAGAATGTTAGATTTTCAAATAAAGTCAAAATTTTTCTGTAAATTTAGAGAATAAATCTACTGAAGATTTATTTATTTTATCACTTTTAACATTGATGTAGACTTGAGATTACATAAAGAAAGTTGATGATTTATCTATTTATTCTAGCTGGTTAAAAACTTTATTTTTGATAATCTTGGAAAGTGTTGTGGCCTTGTTAGGAGTCAGAAATTAAGACACAAGAAAGCAATTGAGTTAAACAAATATATTAACAAAGAACAGTAATACAACATGTAAAAATGAGAGGGTTACCAGTGAGACTGTTTTGGTCTGACTGTCAAGGCTGTCTGCTGGAATATTGCCTTCTGCCAAAGAACAGAACCTGCTGCTATTTATAGCTGGGAGAGTTCATGCGTCTGTGGGTAAATCAAAATAACAGAGAGAAAAAATTCCTTAAATTATTTTGTGTGGCAAGTCAATATTGTCATCTGCAAAAATCTCAAAGAAATTTTTAAAAGAAGGTGTAAGCACTGATTGGTCAATAAATACAAATATTAAAGTTGGATCTTCTTGAGCCGATTTTTTTTTTTTAGTTTGGAAATCAGTTGATTTTCAATAAGTGTATGTACATATATAAATTGTACTGTCATTTTATGCAGATATTATGCAAGTATATATATATATATATATACTATTAGTTAAAATCATCACCACACACACAAATATATAAAAAATAAACAAAAATAATTTCTTACTCAGTCAATCTGTCATGACTTTGGCTACACATCGTGCCTCATACATCCAGGAGACAACCTCAAATTTGTCACACAGTGCATGCATCTTCATACATACACATACTAAATATCACTTATACATCCACACACAATAATATGCAAATATAACTTACACAAATACACATACACATGAAGTGTTGTATGCAATTCTAACATTCTTTTGACTATATTTTTTGATCTTTTTAATATCTTTTGTTCTCTGCCTGATGATTGTCGTTTATAAAACATCATGAAACCTGAGGTTGCAAACAAGCTTCCATGCTATTAAATATATATCAAAACTAATATATATTTACTTATATATATATATATATATATATATATATTTATAAGTTAAGGTCTAGGGTCCTAAAAAGCTTAGTAAATAACTAATATCTATAAAGTAACAAACCAAATCTGAAGAAGATATATTTTATTATATAATATGAAATCTAAAGTGTCTTAAGATTAAATAATAACAACAAGAGAGAGGATTAACTTTATGGAATCTTATATTATTGAATGCAATATTGGAAACTTTATTGTTATATTGATATTAGTGTTATTGGTGTATGCTTATTTTGGGGAATTTTCTGGAACACTTGATTATCGAATATCTGATGCAGCTAAAAGGTTTCTTTTTGGTTGACTTCAACAATGGAGACCAACAGTTGGCCTCTTCTCATTTCTGACATTTTTGACAGTTTCCTCTCAATCATGGCAGATTGCTTCAACACTTGAAGAATATCAGGTGAAATGGACACTTTCCCTTTCTCTCAACTCCAAACTTTGGCCTTTTGGGATTATTCCAAAACTGGATCGTTTATTAAGCACTATGTGGTTGAATACTTCATCAACATTAGGGGATAAAGGGTTAAGCCAACCTTAAGAAATTTCCAAGCTGATGCTGTCTGATTCTAAGTTGGCATATAACCAGTTGATCAAATAGCAACCAGATTCTAATCATCAACATCATTGCCATTTTCATTATTCTTGTTCGAAATTGTTATATTCACTCAATGTTAATGTGTACCACAAATTTGTTGGTTTTTCATTTATACTTCTCGGTAATTTTCTACTTAACCTTTTTTTGAATATCAAAACTATGTACTAGTATCTGTGATCTCTCTGTCTCATATATATATTAATATATATATATATAGGAGAAAGTCATTAAACTTTGATGAAACAGGTTATAGATTGTAATCCTACAGAGACGCTGATATTAATAATGAATGATCATCACTATATGGAGATCATAAAAAAAGACCAATCGTAAATGAACTAAAGCAAACAAAATGATTTCTCAAAGCATGTGAACTTTTGTATGCAGATAAAATGACAAATCCTATTTGACGGAAAGAAATTAAGGAATTTTTTAAAATAATAAAAAAAAACCCACCTTTGAGAAATTTTTAGACTTTTTATTTAAATATTTTCTCTATATCAAGAATTATGTGTACAGTGGTAATAAGATATTTCTCCAAAGAAATTGAAGCCTCTTTGTAATAAAGAAAAAACTCAGTTGATGACAAATGATATTTTTACTTTTTTTTGTATAATTCTCACATGTCTGGTCAATTTCTTTGAAAATACTAAAATACTATACTGACATTAATTAGAAACTGATGATGTTCACATCAAAAATTTGATTTAAAATTATCTTTTTTTTTCTTCATGTTATTTATCAAAGTTTTTCATTTTGATGCATTTGAATTTGTTATTGTTTATTGTTTTGATATATGCAAAGTCTGTCCAGAATAAATGCAGTTATTCTTAAATATCTTGAGAACTGGTTTTGTAGCCTTGATGTAACTTGGCAACCAATCAGAGGAGACCATACTGTGCATGAATGAAGACTGAGTCAATGATAAGATGCCATTGTGTAAGTTTGTGTATTGTGTGACTATTGCATTCAAAATAATGAAGTTAGTATATTCTTCACATCTTATGTAGCATATTTTTAGCAAAATGGACCATTCAAGTGTGTTAGCTCTCTAAAGTCATCCAGATTTTCCAAACTAAAATTGAGATACCATTTATGAGATAAAAGAAAATGCAATAAAACTCTTGATGCAAATTCCAAAACGGACAAAATAATATGTAAAAGTAGAAGTAAAGTTTGAATAAGTTTCTGCAATTTGAAGAAAAATAAGACTTCATACTTGTTGATCTTGGGTGTAAAAGTTGACCTCTGATTTTTTGGCTAATAAGTCATTAATTTAAGAAATGCTTCATGTATAAAAGTGACCCTAGTTTTTAAGTTGATGTAGTTATTTATCAAGTTTATCTTAATTTGGCACAAAGCCAGAATTATCATGTACCCCATAAGAATCACACTGTCTAAAATTAGTCTGATAACCATTGTGCTGTACAAGGCATCAAATTTTTGATCTTGTCAAGCAAATTAAATAAACAAAGCACTGTGTGTGTGTGTGTGTGTGTGTGTGTGTGTGTGTGTGTGTGTGTGTGTGTGTGTGTGTGTGTTATAAGAAACATTTCAGAGAACTATCATTTGAAATTCCCTTCCATTCTATAAACTAAGGATTGGTCAGCCTGAAGCACCACATTTAAAAGATTTCAACAAAACATTCTTTATTTCTATTTGAGTTGATCAGAATAAGATCTTAATAATGAGATAGATTTTGATTGGTAAATGGAAATTTTTCAAAAGGTGTAATATTTGTTGAAGAATAGAAACAAAATATGAAAGTTGTTCATCTCCACCAATGTTTCACTGAAATACTTTCAACAATAATATTAATTGGTTGTTTGAAGCATCTTGATAAACGTTAGGTTACCATATATTATAATTTTACATGTAATACCTGGGAAATTTTATTTTTCTAGCTAAGGGAGTATCATATGCTATCAAATATGATATTCCCAATGTGGTGAGTTATGATCTAACTTGTTTACTGAAAAATTTGGTTATAAATTTTTTTTTCTCTGAGTGATAATCTAATTAAGGAAAAAGAATTTTTTCTTTAATTCGATTTATTACTTGACACTTAAATAAGAAAATTTTCAAGTTAAAATCATTTTTCTTACTGTTAAAAATTTTATTCTGACACAAAAAGACCAATTACTATTGATTTCCTTAAAAAAATGTGCAACTGTATACAGTATTTTCCATTGCCAACTGCTTTGGTAAAATTCACCTTATTTACCAAATAACTCTCATATATATATATATATATATATATATATATATATATATATATAATATTTTTATTCATTGTTCTGCTTAAGGAACTGTAAAGATTTTACTAATTAAAAATGCTTTTAGTACTAAATCTAATTATAATTATGTGTATATATCACTCTTTGTGTGTGTGTGTGTGTGTGTGTGTGAGAGAGAGAGAGTATGTCTCTCTTTCTCTACATATGTAAATATGTGTGTGTGAATGTATACATATATGTGTGTGTATGTATATATATATTTGTGTGTATAGGTATATATATGTGTATATCTATATTTTTTTTTTGTATTCCTTATTTCTTGATAATATTCTATTTCTGTTTTTGAAATTCATCAGCTACTCAGTTTGCATAGTTTTGTTATGTTATAAAAACCACAAAAACTTTCAAAACTCATTTTAAAAAACTACACACTTTACACATGCAAGCAACCCCTGATGATAGCCTATGAAGGGTCTGAAAGTGCTCGGGACAATTTTGGTAAATCCATCCACCAATTCCAACCTGAAACCAAGACACTTATCAGGAAACTTGTAAGGATCTTAATAAGGTTTTATAGACAAAATATGACTTTACTATTTAATCAAACATGCTTAAATGAATGACTGCTGCCTAACTACACATACATATAGATATATGTGTGTGTGTATGTATATGTATATATATGTGCGTGCGTATAAGTATATATATGTCTCTGTGTGTATAAGTATATATAAACATATATGTATGTGTATATATATATGTGTGTGTGTGCATGTTTTGAAAAATAAAATTAAGAATAATAAACAGTGTTCTATCGTCTAAACTTACTTGAATAATAGATTGCTGCCTAAATATACACTCTTCAAGATATATATATGTGTGTGTGTGTGTGTATATTATATATATATAGATGTTAGTGCACGTGTGTATATATATATATATATATATATACATATATATATATGTCTGTGTGTGTGTATGTATATATAGTATATATATGTGTGTGTCTATATATATATATGTGTGTGTGTGTGTGTATGTATATATATATATATATATATATATATATAGTCATCCACAGACAGACTGTTACGTTATATCACAATTCTTCAGTGTGGTTAGACACGTAGAACGCTTGAAGCTGGGATCGAAACCCGCCCAACTTTACGTTAGACTTAGTATTAGACCGCTCAGCCAAAAAGTGTACCATGTCAGCTAGGGAATTATAAGGTATTAAGTAGTAGCGTTCGTTTGCTTACATTTTATATCCTTACTGGATACCAGAGTGCTCAATTCATTTGAAGAGCTTTGCATTATGTGAGTGGCAGCTGAAAATTCATTTGCCAGAGTGCTCAACCCCCATACGGGAGTGTATATATATATATGTGTGTGTGTGTGTGTATGCATATATATGTGTGTATGTGTGTGTGTATATATATGTGTGTGTTTATATATATGTGTGTGAATGTGTATATACACATGTTTGTATGTGCGTGTGTCTGTGTGTATATATATATATATATATATATATATATATATATATATATATATATATATATATATGTGTGTGTATATTTAGGCAGCATTTCTTCGTTAATGCAAATTTCATTAAACATAATAGACATTTTATGCCTACATATTTTCTTCTGGATCCGTTCGAATTCCTGTATTACTTTTATTGTATTCGGGGGGAATTGATTTATGTATTGTCCATAGTTGCATGTATCCCTAGTACTTTCTGCCCGACTTTTAAAGTGAATGCCCCTTCAGATATAAAAAAGCAATTATTCGTAATCTAATATCTCGTGCCAAACTAATCTCCTCCTCCAAAACAATATTTTATAAAGAGGTAGAAAACATAAAACAGGCTCTCATCAATAATGGGTTTCCTAACTATATTGTTGATGGATAAATTAAACGTATGATCAAAAATGTTAACCAACAAAATAAGCAGTGTACTACTCCATCCAGTCAACAAACATATATCAAACTTTTTTATCGTAACCAAATGCACTACAATTATAAATCCGATGAAAAAATAATGAAAACATTGATTCACAAAAACATACTCCCCACTGATCCTAATAAAAAAAATAAAACTTATTATATATTATCATCATCATCATCATATCGTGCTGGCAGCACAGATATCCCTGACCCTCTCTCGCCACTCCTCCCTATCGTTCATCGCCCTAGGTAGGTCTTCAGGACAACAACCTGTATCCTCACATAGCTGCTGAATGTACGTTTGTGCTGGTCGTCCTGCTTTTGCGCGGCCGTGTGTGGGGATCCACAAGAGTACATCTCTTATGAGTTCATCTCTGCTTCTCCAGCAATGTCCTGCATGTCTGGTTCGCCTAACTTGAATAGTTTTCGTGATAGGGGGCAGGTGGCCGTACAGTTGGTGTCTTGTGGGGTGTTGCTGCCAGGACTTGTTGAGGATTGCACGCAGCATTCTTGTGTAATTGCCATCTAGTTTCTTCTCCAGCCGTTTTGTTAGCGTCCATGTAGTGCATCCATATAGCAGTATCGATGTGACCGCTGCCTGGAAGAAACTGCGTTTCATTTTATCGGTTAGGTCTGATTTCCATATAGTCGATAGCCTATTGATAGCTGTCCATGCTTTCGTTAACCTCGTTTCAATGTCCTTTTCGGTTGATTCGACGCTGCTTCCTAGGTACGTGAATTTGTCTACTAGTTTAAGAGGGGTTCCTTCTAGAGTGGAGATGTCCCCCGTTTGGTTATAGCACATATATTCCGTTTTGTGTGCATTAACATGGAGGCCTATGCTTGCTGCTGCTCGTTCCAAACTATGCAGAAGTGTTTCGGCTTGGTCAGGTGTATTTGCCAGTATCGCTATGTCATCGGCGTAGTCGGCATCGGTAATTGTTGTTGCGGGGTATCTTCTGCTTCTTTTCTTCGTCAGTTCGAAGCCATTCTCTTTGATTTTGTCAATCGATGTTCTAAGTACGTAGTCTAGACAAATGATAAAGAGATACGGAGCCAGCGTGTCCCCTTGTAGTACTCCTGCTACAATGTCGAAGTATTCTGTGTCTCCATCTGGTGATCGTACTTTTACTTTAGTGTTTCTATAGAGAATCGTTATTGCCGCTACGGTTTCTTTAGGTATGCCGTACGCTAGTAGGATTTGTTCCATCTTTCCTCTGTGAATGGAGTCGAAAGCCTTGGTAAAGTCGACAAATATTAATGTCGCTTGTAGGTTCTTTGCCCGTACACCTTCAAGGATTCTGCGGATGGTTAATATTTGTGAGGTCGTAGATCTATTTCTTCGGAAGCCATTTTGGTTTTTCCTAAGTATGTTGTCGATTTTGGGTTCTATTCGGTTTCGTAGTAGGGCATTGTAGATTTTGGCAGCTATGGATGTAAGTGTTATGCCTCGGTAGTTTTTGGCTAAGCCGAGGTCCCCCTTTTTAGGGAAGGGGAGTATGCATCCCTTCGTCCATCTATCTATCGAGTTTTGATTGTATACTGCGTTGCAGTGTCGGAGCAGTATGTCGTCGAATTGTCTGGTCTTCCATACTTCCGGGGGTATTTCGTCCAGTCCTGCAGCTTTCCTATTTTTAATTTTTCTGAGAACCGAGTCGAGTTCTTCTTGTGTGAACGGTCCAAGTTTAATGTCTAATTGTTTGCTAATTATTCTGGTGATTGGTTCATGCGTTATTTTTGGTGGGTTTCCAAGTAAGTTTTCGAAGTGCTGTTTCCACAGTTTTATTCTTTCTTGTTGGTTTGCTGCTTTAAGTTTTGCTTTGGCTGTGTTCTTTCTTCTGCTCACTTCGTTTATTGTTTGCCAGGCAATTCTAGATTGTCTATCTTCCACCGAGTCTCTAATCTTATCTATCTGATTTTGAATGTATTCTGTCTGTTCCTTTATATATATGCCTGCTAATTGATATTGTGCCGTTTTTAGTTTTAAGGCATTTGTGTTTGTTGGGTTTTTTCGATAGTTTTTGGAGGCTGCTTTCACTAGTGCACGTTTTTCTCTCACCGCTAAAGTTTCCCATGGGACTCTATATTTAGTTTTAATTTTTGTTGGAATGTATTTTGCTGCTGCCTCAAGGTGTGCATTGATGAAATTTTCCTATTCGTC